>BSBK01004423.1:497500-1081133 GCA_027943335.1 Chamaecyparis obtusa
CTCTGGTGATCTGAATGAAGCTCAAATCTATGGCCTAATAAGAAATGATGCCATCTTGTCAAAGCATGTACCACTACTGCTAGTTCAAGGTCGTGGGTGGGATAATTAAGCTCATGAGTCTTGAGCTTTCTGGACTCGTAGGCTATAACCCGTCTATCCTGCATCAGTACTACCCTAATCCCATCTAAAGATGTATCTATACAAACCACAAAATCTACTGAAGGGTCTGGTACTACCAGTATAGGTGCACTAGTAAGTTCCCTCTTGAGCTCTTGGAAAGCTCTCTCACACCTCTCTATCCACTCAAACTTCTTGCCTTTCCTCTAGAGGGAAGTGATGGGATGGGCCACCCTAGAGAAACCCTCGACAAATCATCTGTAGTAGCCTGCAAGGCCCATGAAACTCCTGACCTTTGTCACACTAGTAGGTGCTGGCCAATCCATAATTACCCTGATCTTAGATGGGTCTACAAAGATCCCATCCCCTGATATCACATGACCTAAAATAATGTACCTCTGTCCTGAAGAATGCACATTTCGGCAAGCTGCCATATAACTGATTATCCCTCAAACACTGCAAAACCTACCTCAAATGCTCCTCATTCTCATGCTCATCTTGTGAGTATATCAATATATCATCCAGGAATATCACCACAAATCTTTCTAAGAATGAATGAAATACTCCATTCATGAGACTCATGAATATGGGTTGGAGCATTCGTGAGACCAAAGGGTACCATCGTGAACTCATAGTGCCCATATTGTGTGCAGAAAGCTATCTTGGGAATGTCCCTATCCACAATTCTCAACTGGTAATAACCCAACTTCAAGTCTATCTTTGAGAACACTCGGGCTCCCTGAAGCTGATCAAATAAGTCATCTATTCTAGGAAGGGGATACTCATTCTTGATGGTCAACTTGTTTAGTTGTCAGTAATCTATGCACAACATCAAAGATCCCTCCTTCTTAACAAAGGTGATAGGTGCACCCCATGGGGATACACTAGGATGAATGAACCCTTTCTCTAACAGTTCTTCGAGCTGAATCTTTAGCTCATTGAGCTCATGTGTGGACATCCTATAGGGAGCTCTAGAAACAAGCTCTACTCTAGGAACTAACTCAATATGAAGGTCCACTACTCTAGGAGGTGGCATACCTGGTAACTAAGATGGGAAAATGTCTGCAAAATCCTGAAGGATAGGATGGTCATCAAGAGAGTCTCCTTTTATGTCTCCTCCTCTTTTTCACTGATGGTAATAGCATATATCTGACATCCCTTCTGCAAGCACTGCTTAAGCTGCATAGCTGAAATCATGCGAAGGGATATAGGTCTCTGAACTCCTGTGATAACTACAACCACCCCATCATCATCCAAGCACTCTACTATCTTTTTCCTACAATCCATCTTGGCTCTATTAGAATAGAGCCAATCCATACCAAGAACAACATCATATGATCCAAGAGGAGTGACACGAAGGTCAACAAAAGTGGTAAAGTCTCTAATTTGTAGCTGACAACCCCTCATGAAGGAACTAACAGATACCCTAGCACCTGAGCCTAGCTCAACCTCCCAACTAACATCCTGTCTAGCTGCCACCCAGCCCGCAACGCTCCACTATGAAAGGTGAAATAAAGGAGTCTATGGCTCCGGAATCAAAAAGGATAGAAACATTACTACCTCCAATCGAGACTCTAGTCTTGATGACGGTGGCCTGGTGCTTGGCCTGGTAGTTATCAACCACCGCAAAGACTCTATGTGCTCTACCATGTCACCTATAGTGGGCTCAAAAGCCGCTGCTCTCTGACCACCAGCTGATCAGCCTATAGGACAATCTCTAGCTATATGCCCCATGGCACCACATGAATAACATGGTCCTCTAGTTTGTAGTTGTATACCCTGAGGTCTAGACTGCTGCTATCCTCCTGTAGCAGTGGAACCACTGAATCCTCCTCTGGAAGACTGAGACTGTCCCCTCTAATCCTGTCAAGATCCCTGTGAATGCCACTATTTGGGCTTAGAGCCCTGCTATCCCTGGGAAGATTTCTATTTCTGATTTTGCTGAGACTACTAGGGCTGCTGCTGCTACTACTAAGGTGCCCTAGATCATCCTGAAGAGTTCTTATGCTTCCCCTTCCATGGGGCTTCTGGTAACTAGAAGACTGAGATGTGGTATTCCAATTCTATGGCCGGTCTCGGGCATCATGAGATCTGTTATGGATCTCCTCAGCTACCATGGCTCTCTCCACTATATCACGAAGACAACTAGTAGGTATTAACCGTACCTTGTCTACTATAGCATAGTTCAACCCCTTGATGAAGTGGTTGACCTAGAGTTTCTCATCCTGCATGTAGTCCACATAGGGAAGGAGCTCAAGAAACTTGTTCTTGTACTGGGCTATTATCATGCCCCTCTGCTGTAAGTCATGAAACTCATCAATACGATGCTATCTATAATTCTCTTACATGTAACGGGCTCAAAATCTCTCCAAGAAGATCTCCCAAGTGAGGGTGTCCATAGAAAGGTGACACTTGACCTCCTCTTGCTTCCACCAAGTGAAAGCATTATCCCTTAGCATGTGTATTGCAAGGTGTGCCTTAAGGTTGCTCTCATAATGTTGCAACCCAAAGCAATGCTCGAGGCTCAAAGCCAAGCCTCTACCTCTATCCCAACTATGGATCCTAAAAAGGGTGGTGGTTGTAATTTGATAAGCTCTTTGATCATGTCTCCTACGTCATGAGGTGCTCTCGGCACTACCATTGGTGGCGGCTTGGGCCTGTGCTACTACCTATCTAGGAGGGAGACTCCTACTCCTGTTCCTGGATCCTGGCCTGCTGGCCTCTCTGGAGGTAATTTGTCCATGATAATGCTGGCTAAATTCTGCAAGGCATTAAGAATATCCTGATTAGGGTTAGGTGGTGGCGAAGGTGGGGCCTACATTCATCACCTAGCCACTCGACTACTCACTCGTCTCCCCCTATTGCCACATGTCCACCCTTGGGCATCCACCCACGTCGGCGTGCACTCTGTGACTAGAGGCATCCTACACCATTGGCAAAAAACAAGGGTGAGTTTTGGCAACGTAATGGGTCAAAAGGTTCCTAGAGTAGAACCAGGCTCTGATACAAAATGTAATGCCCAAATAATCTGGACAAAAACACAACTACAAAACTTTTTTGAAACCAACTGTGACAAATAACTAGGTCAATCAAGATTAGATTCAAGCCCAATGGTGCGAAGCCCCGAAAATGCAAGCTTGCTTGGGCGGTCACCTAGACACTAAAGATTTTCTAGCCTTTGCTAGGTCGATAGATTTAGCTTTCTAAATTCTATATATAAATATTTTTTGAATAAATAATAAAATTGGGTGTTCTAAGAATGTAATTGCAAGAGAGGTAAAAGATGAATAAGGGAATGACTAAAATCCTTCATGACTATACAAACTCATTAAATTAATTAAACCTATAACTATACAATAATTTAATTTAATACTTAACAACAAGAGAGAAATAAAATAATAATGAACTAGATAACTTATCAAATTATTTAAATCCCATTACACTAATTATTAAAATACAACTTTTCACAAAGGAAACTAAACACTATACCATGACCACATTAAAATTTTTCCTCTACAATATTAAATCTACAATATTGAGGCGAGCACTACAACTTAATTATTTAATAATTCAATTACAAGAGAAGACATTAATCTTAAGGAAATAAAAATTAAAGTTTTATATAAAAATTCTTACTTTTTATCCTACACGTTAAAATATAGAAACAATTATTGGTAAGTAAGTGACAATTAACCACATTAAAACCTATACTAACATTATCGTTAATACGTTCCTAAATAAAATATATTATCAACCTATACTATATCTCTATCATGTGAATTCATTATAACGAAACAATTAAATAAAAAGTCAGCACCCTAACCCTTTGAAATTAGGGTTGGGGTGCCATTAAAAACATTAGAAAAACCCTAATCTCCTTTGTTTACCCTATCCTACTCTTGTGATTGCTATGTTGTAGATCTGAAAGCTTGCAATGTTTTGTCATGCCAATCTCATGGTGTTGCTACTGTAGAGCTTCTCTTTCTGCATTCAGCATTAGGACTAGATTTATTTAATTATTTTATCTACTTTAGTTTTCTGTTGGTGCTAGATGGGGAGGGAACACTAGGTGCATATGGAAGGGTTGATAACCCTAATGAAGCAAGTCCACCTAGTTGATTTAATCTAGGTCCTAATCTGAAAATTTGTTTTTAAGACAGTGTTTTTTTCTTCTTAATTTGAAGGGCGAGATGGGCTACCTTAATGCCCATCCTTGCTTAGAAAAATTCCAGACTAAAGCACAATAGTTTGATTAATTCATATCCTCTATGCTTTGTTGGATGTCCATAATCTAATTTCATAGCTCTCATTTCACACCTGCCAACTGCATTTGCTTGAGAGTTTTTTTTTTAAAACCTTTGTGATTTTTTTTATTTTGATTCGGATACCAGCGAGCTATTAATTGGAGCTTGTTTCCATTAAACTTAGCTATCGAATGTACTTATCAGTTTAATAAATTTTGTCTTTGTAAAACAATGTAAATATGGACTTGGCTAAAAGCGGTAGTATCTCTGCAAACAGTATATGTTCGATCAGATACAACATTCTAGATTTTCTTTTTGTACTCAATCTTTTAGGCACTATTCTAATATAAAGTTTAGAATATCAGATAGCGGCGTACATTGGTGACAGTAGTCACCATCATGACTATTGTCACGATGGTGACGCTCACACACCCAGGCGCCTATATGAGTCCTGTGGCCTGCATACAAAAAATAGGGCTGATAATTTTGGGTTTGTCTAAGCCAACTATTCAATTGACTTTATACCGAAAAATATTTTAATTTGCATATTCGCTAATGTCTGTTTATTTGACCTATGAAATTTCAAAATGTTTTTTCTTTTATATTTTGATTTAAGTAATGTTTATGGCATACAATATTCTAGGTAGGAAAACACATGTTCATATTTGTTGCCACGGATTGTGCGGCGCCTGCGAGGCCGCATGTGAAAGAGCGCCAACTTGGACAATGTTTGTTTCAGTCCTAATACTCGTTAATGTTATCTACTATAAGTGAAACATTATAATATATTTTTTAAATATTATCTGTTATTGTAAATGAGAAATGGTGAAGTCCAATGTATAGAATGTAATGAATGTAATATCTATTATTACATTCTACAGGCGCATATGCGTTGTAGCAGTTCCGGTGTGGCCTTTCAAACTGCAAGCATAAATGATAAAAGGTTTGAACATTAAAATTCAATGATAGTCTTTGTTTAATTTGATTTCAATATTACTAGCATCGATACCTTAGGTTTATGAGGTTTCGTAATAAACGACAATGCTAGAAAATTTGTTTGCAATCTTTTATTTTATATAAGAAATGTCATGATTATATAAGGACACAGCAATGTTAGGGTTGTGCTTTTACAAATATCATTGGTAATGAATATAATATCATATGTTATATTCAATACATTGTCAATGTGTTAACTATAACATATAATATTAATATATGTACTGGCGCTGTGCAGTGAGTAGGTTTTGTTTTATACTCCACATACGAATAAGCTGTAATCACATTATTATTACATATTATAGACTGTACATTAACTAATGTACAGTGTATAATATGTGATGTTGTATTATATGTTTCGCATTGTTAGAGGCAATTTATCATATGCTGAATTTAATTGAATTTTGTTACTATAATATAGTATATTATATACTATTCATTCTTCAATGTATAGTATATAATATATTATATTATATAATAAACTAATATAAGTTATACGATTAAAAATATTATTAATATGATACTATTTAATATATTTTGTACTTATTTTATGTATAGTTCATACTATATAGTATTATATTAAATAATATTACGATTTTATGGAATTAACAGATTCATTATACAAAGTTATAATATATATATATATATATATATAATATATATATATATATAATCACATCATTGGTAATTTATCTAGATATCAATATTAAGAGAATTAGCTTTAAGAAGGAATATATTATACAGTGCTATTTATTTAATGATTCTGACTGCTAAAGTTCACTGTTCTAATTCAGCTTTCTGTCATATTTAGGTGACTCCAGAATACATCCATAATGAGATGTCCATTGAAGAGAATCCAGATAAATTTGGTTTTATATTTTAGTTTAGTTCTATTTGTATATTGTATTTTGTCAATCACTTGTACAGAAAAGTTAGTTTAATGAAGAATTTCTATTTAATTTAGGCAGTCAATGTTCATAACAGAGTAGACTAGTATTGGGCATTTGAACCAATTTATTTCCTTACAAATTACTGCTACAAAATATATTCATACAGTGGCATGTTAAATCAACTTCTAATTTAAAATATGTTAATGTATTCCACTAATACCTAACTCTTACAGGAATTGATAAACTTAAAAAAAATGAGCAATCTTGTTTATATCTACATTCCTTTTCAATGTAATGAAAAACTTTATTCTAAATCTATTTATTCATTTCTGAAATAGAGCAATACACTACAGTTATGTGAAAATAGGGTACATGAAAGAAATATAAGAGTCCTTTTCACAATGTATGAAACTCAAACTTTGATACAAAATTTGAAAACATCTATATTCTTGTTCATGTAACAATATGTTAAACATTGTACAAAACTAGACTTAAAATGCAAGTACTAAGTGGAGGATTTTAACACTAATCCAAGGAAATAAATAACATAGTCATAATTTCAGGAACTCCTCAATCTTCAATTCTGGACTGCACCATTTAAGCCAAAACTCCAGACCTGTACACATAAGACTTTCTCCACATGGCCATGGAGCTCACCTCCCAGCCAAGGCCATTACATGGCCACCCCTGAGCTTGGG
Source organism: Chamaecyparis obtusa (assembly GCA_027943335.1). Classification (NCBI taxonomy): domain Eukaryota; kingdom Viridiplantae; phylum Streptophyta; class Pinopsida; order Cupressales; family Cupressaceae; genus Chamaecyparis; species Chamaecyparis obtusa. Next base: position 504,446 of record BSBK01004423.1, read on the forward strand.
GAAACAAGTATAGGACAGGATAACATACAAGCAACACATCATAACACTCAACAAAATTCAATACACATAGTTTACAATACTCCCTTTCCTAGGCTTAAACAAAGGATTCAAACATAAAATCCAAATAGTGGATGAAGGTGAATTACAATTGGAGTCACCAAGCTTATGAAACAATAACAGAACAACAAAACATACCAGTCTTCACAAGGCCCTTCCAACCCCAACAAACAGCTCAATTTTGTGAGCAAAACAACAACTCCTTATGACCCCCAAATTCACCTTATGACCCCCAAAACATAAGCTGGCTATCATGGTTGCCCATACAACAATGCACTCAACAAATGCAATCCCAATTCAATGCCCTTCACCCAAGTTCTCCTACTTTCCTCCCAAGGATGAGGATTGAACTTGCACACCCTTAACCAAACAATTACAAATAACAACAAAGAAAGAACTGAAATTCAAAGTTCATATTTTAAAAACATCAATAAGAAACCAATTTACACCTAACACATAACACATAGAACAATTACAAATTCATCCACAAATCACATCGTTTTCAGCAGAAAATAAAATGACAAGGTTTTGGTACCACCAACCTCCTTCCAAATACTAGACTGAATTATGGGTTGAAGTTGAACCTGCTCCCTCTCACAGCTTGTTGTTCAAACCTCCTAAAACTAGGCCCTTAAGACTCTTCCTGTCTTTTTCCTCTACTTACTTAGCAGCCTCCAAAACTAGTTTTTCATTCTACTTAAAACATTCCCCCCTTTCCTACACCTTTCCCAAGCTGCTAGATACCTAGATTCCAACAAATGTGCCACTTGCCACTCCTAAGTTTCCTAGAAAATGCATTTCAACCTAACAAAATGATGGAAGCTTAGGGAAGATAGACATTTTCGTGCAACCCAAAAATGACATGATTTGGGTGATAAGGAAGTGGCCTAGGGAGGTGAAAATAGGTGAATTGAGCCCCCCAACCAAAGTCCTAACCTTGGGGCACTAAAATTTACATAAAACTACATCCTAGGACTTCCCAAAACCTCCTAAAAATGCCAATGAATCATGCATCCGAAAATTGAGGTTAGATTTTCAATGTTTTCTTGGTCTCATAAACCACCTACTAGCTTGGGAATGCTCAAGGTTAACAAGGAGGAGGTGGGGTCCAAAATCCACTTCACATGCCAGTTCATCACTAAGGTGTCAAATAACACATCAAAAAAAGAATACACATCACAACCTGTGTGGCATGCTTTGTGTACAAAGACATTTCTCAGTCTATTGCTGAAGCAGAGTATGTTGTTGTTACTGCTAATTGTTGAAATATTTCATGGATAAAATAATTGTTGCAAGGAATGAATGAGGTGATCACCGATCCAATGATTATATAATGTGACAACACAAGTTCTATAAACATTTCCAAGAATCTGGTGATGCATTAAAAAATAAAGAACGTGTCTATTAAGTATCACTATTTGAGGGAACAAGTACAAGAAAAGAAAGTGAATCTAGAATTTTTAAAGTCTAAAGAACAACTTGCTGATATATTTACAAAGCCCTTACCAAAGAACACTTTTGATTACTTGAGGACTAGACTAGGGGTTCATCCCTTGTCTATTGGTCACAAAGGTGATCAAGAGGTTGCATCAACCTGTACTTTATCATAAAATCAAAATGTTGATGCATGTAGCTCACACTTTAGGATTCCTAAGGTTGTGAAAGTTGTGAAGGAAGTAAAGATTGTAGAAGCTAGAACAAAGAACTATATATCAGTACATTAAGGTACCTAATCTGGACCGATCATCAGAATTTTATTTGGCTACTAAAGAGTTGTTCATTTTCTTTTGGCATTGTTTTCAAAGGGAGAGAGATTTCAATGAAATATCTGTTAGAAAGAACATGAAAAAGAGAATGGAAAATGGAACATCTATCCAATACAGGGAGAGAAAGAATTAGAGAACTGAAGAAGATCAAATCCGCAGGGAGAGTCTTCATGAAATGTTGTTGTAGTGATTAAACATATTAAATATCAAGATACAGAGAGCTTACCGAGCTATAGCATTTATCCATATAGTTGTAGAATAAATGATTGGTATGGTATGACATATTTCATATTGTTTTTTTTTCCATCAATGCCAAAGGGAGATATTGTTAACCTGCAAGTGATTGAATATTTTGATGAAGATTCAGGAAGTCACCGAGTTGTTAAAGTGATATGTAAGATGATTAAATCGGTCAATATGTTTTCATTGATGTCAACTAGTCTTGACTACACTTATTATGATAGTTACAAACATCTAAACATATGTAGAAGGAAAAAATGGTGAAGAAATGAGATATCTACATAAGGACAAGATAGATATGATAGATATGGATAAGGTATACATTGGGTAACTTATTGATGAGCCTATGGTATTATGTTGTTGACTTGAGCATGTTGCATTATTCTTTTATGAAGAAGAGATCAGAATTGAAAAATTTAATGTGGTCAATAATTAAAGATTTTTGTATACAGTGAGTCAATATTGTGTATACTGAGTGACAGTAATAACTGAGCTAGTTATCACCGATGCATTCAGTATTAACCAAGTAGGATGAAAACATTAAATGTTTATAACAATTGACTGAAATTGATGAGTTGGCAATTTCTTATGATTCCGAGGTAAGAGATGAAGTTTTTTATGAAGATCCATGGCTAAAAAAATTCATAAATGATCGAAGGGAAGAGATTGAAATGTGTTGATGACACATCTACCAAGGAAGCTTGAAGTGACAAAATGAACGATGGAGATTAAGAGGCAAAATCTAATGGCTGATATGAAAATGGTTTACATGTCTATTTAAGAGACATGAGATTCAGTGTTGAATTATGCCAGATGAATATAGACTATAGGAGAATTTGTGTGAAGGAATTTTTCATGCACTAATGATCAAATTGGTTATAGACAGAGCCGTGATAAGCTGTAGGCATAACCGAGCATCATAGAATTGTACACCGAGTGAAGTAAGTTGGAGGATATGATGAAGTGAATTGATTATTGATTAGAAGAGTTATATTGAGCGTAGCATAGATCTAAATACTTGCAAATTGAGTTGTATTTGAATCAGATCACTACTTGTAGACAGACAAAAATGGACAAAGTGCTTTGAAATTGCAAAAATTAATAAAATGGCTTAAAATCATCAAAATGCATTAATTCAATCAAAAAGGGATAAAATCAATTAAAATGGACATTATTAAATCAAGTTGGACAAAATCAATTAAATCAAAGGAAAAATCAAATAATGAGGTTAAATAATTAAATCAAAGCTTAAAGGGGTGAAAAACACTACATAATTGATTTTAATCAATTAATTGTATAGTTGTTTTAAATCAAAAATCAAAATGAACCTATTACCCTTACATGGATAAATTTAATTAATTAATTGAATTTAATAATTCCTAATATCTTTCAACAAAGTTGAGAAACCAATAAAAATTGAGGACAAAAAGACACAAATCACTCAAAAAGGATGAATCTCAATCACTCATTCTAAAGTTTCAATCTCAACCACTCAATTTTGTCCTTTTGTCTAAAGCTTTGAGAAAAACATTTAAATTGTCCCCCATTTATGAACAAAGCAAAGTATTTGACTCAACCAAGGGTTAATCATGATTACTTCACTCTACCCCCTACCCTTGGGAATTTACTATAAATATGAAGCATTTTGAGAGCAATTCCCATCTTAGAAATTCATTCGCAAGCATTGTTACTATAGGAAATTGAAGAGAATTCTAAGAGCATTTAAGAGCATTTAGAGCAATTTGAGCTAGAATCATCATCATAGAAGCATTGTAGATGCATTATAGGAGCATACATTTTCATTATAGAAGTGTCACTAGTGGATATTTGAGTTGAGAGCTTCACTTACCACATCTTTCTAGAGAGCCATGAGATGCTATAGATCTTAGTTTCATTTTTAAATAGATTTGCATTGTATTTGCTTTAGAATTGTTGCTAATTAGATCTTAATTTCATGAAGGTGATTATCATCATCACACAAATGGCACCCACCGTGGGGCCCTATGCCTCATTTTATCATTTTCATCATAATTTGCATGCTTGTTTTGTCTATTTTCCAGAATATTTTATAGGAAGTAGGTGAAGTCACGTTTACGAGAGATTTAATCATGCCTGCAGTCATTTTACCACCGCTTAAGATCTTTGTCCTGATGTATGTTAGCTGAGGATTCATGCTTGGCATACAACTTCTATTCTGTCTTGATTTCTCTACAGTCGCTTGTGAATTAAAAGTTCACACCTGTGATATCAAAGCATTCAGCCTTTTATGCTTAAAGTCACACTTGTGACTCAGGAAGTATCGCTTTACTGCAATTTGTTATCGCCTGCCTTTACGCTTTGCTTCACAATTTTAAATAATAGTTATGCTTATAATCTATCAATTCACGCTTACTGTTATTAAATTGTCTCTTAGCATAAATCATTTTCCATAATTTTAAATTATGTTCACACTTTGTGATAAATTGTTCACGCCTATGTAATTTTCAGTGTCGCTTGTTATCACTAAAGTTACGCCTGCTAACAATTTGTTCACGCCTATTAGCTAGACAATGTTGCTTGCTATTTGTTGCCTTTTTTTTACTATTAAATTGATTAAATCATTTTTCTAACTCTCTATTTACATGATTTGACATTAAATGAGAAATCACAGAAAGGTACAGAAGCCAGAAAATAGATTCAATCAAGAAGGAAATGCTCTAACCAAGAGGATTAAGAAGGAAAACATTGCACATATTAAGGTTGTCCTTGAGACTACACAAGAGGAGGACAATCAGGTATTCCAAAACTATCTTGCAATTGTTGAAGCATATAAATCAAAATTTGTCTCTTTAAATTTGATTTTTAGTCCTTAGATCAAGTTTTCCTTTGAAAATTTGCAAATAAGTTCCCTAAAATTCATACATAATTGTTGCTTCATCAATTTTTAATTTTGGTTTCCCCTCATAGTTTTTGTTAGTGTTGACTAACTTGTTGGTGGATAAGCACATTGGGATGAAGCTATTTTCCAAGGTAAGATAAAAATAATGAAATCACTTAGAAATGCCCCTAACTTCGATTAGCTACAAAGGAAAAGGTAAGCCTCAACTAGTCAATATTTTCCCTTAGCTTGTGGCATTGGTGCATTTCAAGAATCTAGTAATTAAGAAGGATTAAAGAATCAAACACATAAATCAAAAGCCCCTTGTTTGTGGAAGAGAGTAGAAATAATCAAATCCCTATAGTTAGTGGGTGAAAGAAATTGAATAAAATTGTCTATTGTGTTTGGGAACTAAAGGAAAAGTTAGGGATATGCTCTTCACCTTTTGGTGAACCAAATTCCCAAAAGCTTAACCTTAATTCCATTTTCCTTTCTTTGAATGAACATGCTAGATAATTAGTGGGCTTGCCTCCCAAGTTGTGCCTTAATGAGGCCAGTGAGAGGGACAGCCCAAAGTGGGATATACTCATTTTTACTGCGGGAATCCAACCCACTATAATATGAAATGCATGCATCCTTAATGGGGTGTGTAACAAATGAATTTTAAATTTTTCAAATTTCTTCTAGTACTCCTCATGGATTACACAAAATCGTATCTTGGTGCATGTGGGAAACCCCTTAACATACTTGGGGGATGAAACTTTAAGATCTATTTGAACAGAATCCACAATAAATCCTTGATAAAGTAGCAAGACCACCTTTTAGAGCCAAAATGTTAAGAGCCAAATTTGACTTTAGATAAATTGCTTGGAATTCTTTCTTGTATTATACTTGTGGAAACGATCGAGAATATACACAATAGATTGTTTTAGGGACATGATGAAAAAGTGATGTGTGTGTTACGATTGTGTTCTATTTTCAAACAAGAAAATTTCATAAGACTTGATCTTAAACGTTTAAAAACAAAATAAAAAATTTACAAACTAGTCAGCAAAGTGCCACCTATGCACAAAACAATACCACCTATCAGAGGCAAAGTCACACATGTGACTTTTATGAAAATGCATATCAACAGAGAAATTATGCCTATCATCTATTGAATCACACCTGGTAAAACTGGAAAATGACTTGTCAATAGCAAAGTGTTGCCTGAATACCTATAGAGTGCTGCCTAATTGAATACTAGTTCACGCATACAAACATTTTAGTCACACGTACACTCAAGCTAGTGATGCCTAGAAACACAAAAGGGAAAATAGAGAGTATCTACCGAGGGGGTTAGAAAAATTTGATCACATATTTAGATACCCATTTTCATGTTCTTACTGTTCCAACATTCGGCCTAGTCATAAAGCCTTTTCAACACAATTTTTGAAAAATTTCACAAGGATTTGGCCAAGGGCAATATTGACTCTTATTCTCCAAGGTTCATGCCTACTTTTACTAGATCCTACTACATCAAGCAAACCTTACAAGAAGACGAGACTTATTTGAGTTAAGAGCTCCCTTACCCAGGTGATGATTCTACCACTCCAAGAGTACCCCAAAAATCATCCGAACAAGAAGTGGATGACAAAATGATGTATTATGGTGGCTTGGGAGATAACAACAATAGTGGCATCGACCCAAAAAACCAAGGTGATGAAAATAATGGGGGCATTGACATGAATAATCAAGGCAATGCCAATAGTGGAGGGGCAGATCAAAACACTCAAGGAATTGATACCACTCACCAAAGAACTAATATCAAACCAACCGCCAATGATGCTACCGATGACAAATTTGATGAAGCCATTCAGTGCCCCTATTTCCTAAGACTCATGGAAAAAGAAATGGCAAGAGATAAAGAGAAGTATTTCATGGACCTAGCCCGAGCCGGTCTTAAGCTTCCATGAGATTATGATGTGAATCAACTTAAACCACCTGAAGTTGAAGAAAGTGCCATTGACATCATGAACAAAGAGTTCAAAATATTTCAAATGCAACTAGATAAAATCAAACAAAGTGGGGCTCCTAAACCCTTTTCTATTGAAGCATTGTGTCCATTCTCATTTGATAAAATTTTAGTAATGGCACCATTCTCGATCAATGTAGTGTTTCCCAAGTATGACAAGTATGAAGGAACATCGAATCAACAAGATCACTTATGAGAGTTTTGTGCATTGAGCTTAGAGTTCATGCATGATACCACCTATTTAATGAGACTATTCCCAAGAAGCTTAGGAGGTATGGCCATGGAGTGGTTTTCTAAGTTACCATCTGGCATAAAAACCTTTTAAGAACTAGCTTCAAAATTTGTGGCCCATTACTCATACAACATCAAGCATGAGGTCACAATGATAACATTATGTAATACTAAAAAAAAGGATGGAGAATAATTCCTCACTTTCTTAAAAAGGTGGAGGATAGTATTTGCTAAGTATCCTAGGAGTGTGCCTAAAAAGGGAAAGATGGATATATTCATCAATAGTTTGAGCAACGAGATGAACTACTGATTGAGAATGTAATGCCCCAAGACATTCCAATACCTCATAGAGAATGGAGTAACAACAGAAGAAGTGTTGTTTAAGAGTGGCAAGTTGAAATTGTATAAAGATAACAAGAATAACTCTAACAACAATAACTCCAACAATAGCACCAATCAAAATAAGGATTGGTTCAATAGCAATAATCAATAAAAAAAAAACAATAAGGGAATAGTCAATGATGGGGTTGTTGATTATAGCAACTTGAAGGTGACTCCATTTTCTCTTACAAGAACATCTAATCAGGTGAATAATGCAAACCATACCTCTAATTCACCTTCCAACAACAATGCTAATAGTGGTAACCAAGGAAATAATCAAAGGAGTAATAAATCTGATAAATTCTTGGTGCCAACTCCTTAAAGGAACTTCACACCCTTGGGTGAACTCCTCAAAAAAGCATTAAAGATGATCATAGCTAACAACATCATTAATCTACCTAGCATTCAGCCTTATGAGCCACACAACAAGCCTAGCTAGTGGAGTGCAAATAACCATTGTGAGTACCATAGGATTCAAGGGCACATGACAAATGAATGCTTGCAGCTAAAGAATGTAGTGCAAGAGTTAATTGATAGTGGTATGATCACCATTGATGGACCTCAAAGAAATGAAGACCACACAGCTTTCAAACAACCCTTCTATAAACATGACAAAGGGGAATCATCCAATGGTAAGAAACAAAGCAGCAATAACATTAATTTTGTGCCACCCTATGATAATGTTGTGAATGCTATAGTGATCAAAGAAGAAACCCAAAAAGAGACATCCAATGTTATTACTAGGGGGAAAACTTCAAGTATTACCCTACAAGGGGTTGATCCTAAAACTATTAGCACTCTGCAGTCCAACATTGTGATCAAGCAATCTTCTATAGCAGAAAAACCATATAGCTTGGTAGATTAGCTACAAAGAACTCCAGCACAAATCTCCATCTTTGAGCTATTGAAGTTATCTCCTAACCATAAGGAAATTTTAGACAAAGTTCTAGTAGAGATGAATGTTCCTACTAACTTAGAAGAAGGGAAGTTTCAAAACATGGTAGGTCATCTCATTTCTTGTCATTCTTCGACAAAGATGACATGTCCATTACTCATCCCCAAAATCTACCATTGCATATAGAGGTCTTTATTGAATGACATAGAGTCAAAAGAGCTCTCATAGATGGGGGAGCCGGCCTTAACATCTACATGTTGAGTCTTGTCAAATCCATAGGTTATCCAAGTCTTGCATTGACCCAACAAAAAGAATCACCATAAAGGCCTATGATGAAGCTGAAAGAGCCTCCGAAGGCATGATCATATTGCCCATTCAAGTGGGACCTTTCAAAAAGGACACAAATTGCCAAGTATTGGACATGAAGCTAACTTATAATATTTTATTGGGGAGACCATGGATCCATGAGATGCAAGCAGTCCCATTCACGTACCACCAATGCATCAAATTTTCATACATGGGTGAAGAAATCATAGTTGGAGGGGGCTAAATTCCATTCCAATATTGCAATACTCTTAAACCCCTTTATGAGCTATTTATTCCACATAAATGAGAAGGAATCATCCAAAGAGCCACCATTGAAGATATCAAAATGGATGATCCCATGATAACATTAAGTGCTACTTCAAACCCTCCTCAAGCTAGCTCAATGACATCAACTAAGGGAAAGAAAAAAGTGAGCTACGAGGGTCCAATTCCACATGAAGGTTTAGATCAAGCACCTAAATCAGAGATGGTACTTTACAAACCCACCAGAAAAGAAAAGGATAACTATAAAAAAAATGAGTGAGATAATGGATGCATTTGACAAACAATGTAAAATCAATGCCAAAGGAGTAGGGGAATACTCTGTTTCCTTATTTGGCTTGCCCACATCTCTAAGAACACATGGCAAACCATCAAAAGAACACCTACCTCATAAGTATAACTCTTACTTTGTGAGAGAAAGTGACAAAGCAACATTTGACAAGGAAGAGAATGAAGTCCTTCAATGGCTTTATCATGATGAAGATGATACCTCAAGTACTCCCATTGAAAGAATCTAGCATATCAACATTCAAATTGATCAATATGGGAAAAGATTTCAAATAATGCAGAAAATGGGATACAAGGGAAGAAGATCCTTAGGCCGACGAAATAGAGGTTTATTAGAACCCATTGAACCTACTTGGAGGGAAAAAGAAAAAAGATCTGGAGTAGGCTACCAATACAAAGGAGAAAGCTCTAGCCCAATGCAAGACTCATATCCTCAAGTGAACATGTTGGAATCTAGTGTAGATACTGATGACTCCTGAGATTATGAGTGGGATACCTTATCTGATGAATCATGCCAGGATAAAGAAGTAGTCACAATACATACTTATGCAAAGATACCAAGGCAAGAAACTCAAGCCAATGAAGAGCCTAATATACAAGATCTTAACATAGGACAAGCACCTACTAATCCACCATGGATAGATACATTTTGGATGCCTTCAGAGGAGGGAGATTCAAATATTAGTTTTAATCTGCTTGTGGTTTTTCCCATGCTATTTCTCGTAGAAGTTGACGAGGACTCAAGTGAAGGGGATTTCGATCCTTCTTCCATGGACCATCTTGAGGAAGCTCGCATCATAGATCTAAATGATGCAATGTAAAAACCCTCAAACGAAGCCATGTACATAAACCCAATTGATGATAACTTGCCTAATGAAACCTTATCCTTGATAAATCCCCATCTTATTGATTAGGACCAAACCAAGCCAAGTGACTTGCTTTATTTTCCAAATGACCAAGTAATGAAACAATACCCTAATGTGGTTGAACCCTCTTTCACCAATTAATTTGAACTGAACATGATGAGATTAGTGGGGGTCCAATCTCTTAGTCAAAAGAAAAAAAATGAAAAAAATAAAAAAATGAAAAGTTCTAGTGATGAAAACCACTATGTGGCAGCACTAGAACCAAAAAAAGTAAAGATAAAAGATGTTTCCTATGGTGAAAACCCAACTATGGCACCAAAGGAAGAGAGATTGGATACCCTACCCGAGCATGAGGAAGAAAGGTCACCTATTCTCATAGAGTGGATAGAAAAGGTCAACATTGGGACATAATTAGATCCAAAATTTATACACTTGGCAGCCTCACTTACACCTCTAGAGAGAGAGGATTTCATCAAGTTTTCCCAAGAACAAAAAGTGAACTTTGCATGGTCATATGCCGATATGCCCGGATTGGATCCCGACTTCATAATGCATCATTTGAATGTTAGACCAAGGGTTAAGCCCGTCAAGCAAAAGTTGAGAAAAATGCACCCACATATAGCTCTCTTAGTCAAGGTGGAATTAGAAAAATTGTTGAAGGTGGGATTCATAAGAGCAATAGCCTATGCTAAATGGATATCTAACATTGTACTGGTCACAAAACATGAGAAATACATTCGTGTATGCATGGATTTTTGAGACTTGAATCTTGTATGTCCTAAGGATGACTTCCCACTTCCAAGCATTGATGCAATAGTTGACTTGATAGTGGGACACTCCATGTAATCATTAATGGATGGTTTCAGGGGATATAATTAGATAAAAATTACACCCAAAGACCAAGAGAAGACATCTTTTACATGTCCTTGGAGTACCTTTTGTTGGAACATCATGCTCTTCGGCCTTAAAAATACTAGTCACATATCAAAGGGCAATGACAACTCTCTTCCATGATATGATGCACACATTTTTAGAGGATTATGTGGATGACATATTGGCCAAGTCCCACAAAAGAGAGGAAGACCTACAAATTTTGAAAAAGATATTCATTCGGTTGGAGCAATTCAAAGTGAGACTAAACCCAAAGAAATGTGCCTTTGGTGTCCAATCTGGCAAATTGTTAGGCTATATAGTTTCAGCAAAAGGAATTGAAGTGGATCTAGAAAAAGTACAAGAAATAATGGGTATGGAGATACCAAAGAACATAAGCCAAATGAGGTCTCTACAAGGAAAAATACAATCCATAAGAAGGTTCATTTCTCAATTGGCCGAAAAATGTCATTCATTCACAAGGTTGCTACACAAAGATACTATTTTCATGTGGGATGAAGAATGTGACCACGCCTTCACTTTATTGAAGACTTATCTAATAAATCCACTTATCCTAATGCCACCAATCAAGGGAAAACCATTGTTTTTGTACATATCCACTACCGAAAGGTCTCTAGGAGTGCTTTTGGTGCAAGAAGATGAGCAGGGAAAGGAAAGGGAAATCTACTATTTGAGTAGGACATTGATCAAATATGAACTTAACTATACATTTATGGAAAGGGCTTGTCTAGCGGTTGTATTTGCCTCTCAAAAATTGAGAGATTATATTTTGATGCATAAGGTGAAACTAATTGCAAAAATTGATCCTTTAAAGTATTTGCTAAGTAAAACTAACTTAACAGGTAGGATAGAAAAATGGGTCATGATATTGAGTGAGTTTGACATTGAATATGTGGATAAGAAGGTAATAAAAGGACAAGTGATAGTAGATCACTTAGCTGAAAATCCAATGACTTCTATAGAAACCATTCAAGTGGAATTTTTGGATTCCACAATTGTCAACATAGAGGCTAAAACATGGAAGTTGTACTTTGATGGCTCATATACACAAGGAGGTTTTAGGGCTAGCATATTATTGGTTACTCCTGAAAGGTACACCATTCCTAAGTCCTACAAGATCTTGTTCCCACACACAAACAATATAGCAGAATATGAGGCTCTAGTCATAGGCATCAAAATGGCTTTAGAATGGAACATCATTGAGCTACAAATATATGGAGGTTCTCAATTCATCATCAATCAAGTCAACAATGAATACAATACCAAAGATGAAAAGATAATGCCATATAAGACCATGATTGATGGATGGAAGAAGTACTTTTGCTTGATCACTTTTGAGTAGATTATGAGAGAGAAAAATAGAGTAGCTGATGCAATGGCCACCTTGGCTTCCTTATTACAAAAAACTAGATCAGAATGAAAAGTACGAGTTCTTGGTGGAAGAGTTGGTGAAATCGGCATTCAACCTTCCCGAAACCCAAATTGCTTCCCTACTTCATGGACATGACTCACCTTGGTATGGCCCTATATATACCTATCTCAAAGACCAAGTACTACCTTTAGACTAATCTCAAGCCCAAAAATGAAACTTCATACACCAATCAGCCCGTTACAAAATCCTTTCAGAAACATTGCATGATAAGGGTCTTGACGGGACGTTACTTAGATGTCTAGAGGAAGAAGAGTCTAAGTTAGCTTTACATGAGGTTCATGAAGGCATTTGTGGGTCACACTCAAGCGGTTTAAACCTAGCCAAGAAGATCCTTCGCTTAGGGTATTTTTGGAAGACCTTAGAAAAAGATGCTTGTCACTTTGTCAAGATATGTAGCAAATGTCAATAGGTGACATGATACATGTACCGGCACAAGAATTGCACCCATTTGTTATAGCATGGCCATTCTATCAATGGGGATTTGACATTATTGCCATCATATACCCACCTTCTTCAAATGGTCACAAATACATCATAACCACAATGGAGTATTCCACTAAGTGGGTCAAAGCAGTTCCTTTGATCATGGTCACAGGTAAACAAATTTCCATGTTCATCTTGAACCACATCATTTGTAGATTTGGTATTCCTCATGCCATAATAATAGATAATGGAAAGCAATTCAAAAACAAGGATGTGGATGAACTTTGTGCTACATTCCATATCACTCACCATTCTTCATCCATTTATTATCCTCAAGGAAATGGACAAGCCAAAGCCACAAATAAGAACATTTTGAAAATCTTGAAGAGATCAATAAATAAATTGAGAAGAGATTGGCATGTGCAAATTAATCCAACATTACGGGCCTATAGAACTAGAATTTGAACACCTATGGGAGCCACACCATTTTCATTAGTCTATGGAGCCAAAGCAGTTCTACCATTGGAGGTTGAAATCTCATCTTTACGAGTGTCATTGTAGGGGTTGATAACAGATGAAGACTATAGAGTCACTAGACTTCAACAATTATAGTTGCTAGAAGAACACCAAACAAAAGCCTATGAACACCTAAAAGTATATCAAAATAGAATCTCAAGGAACTATAATAAGCATATTAAACCGAGAGTCTTTCAAGTAGGAGACTTAGTGTTAAGAGAAAACCCAAAGAATCAAGCTGACAGAGAAAAGAGGAAAATGGGAAGCTAATTGGCTTGATCCGTTCATCGTTGTGTCTTCATTTGGAATGGGAACCTATAAGTTAGCAAATTGTGAAGGAGAAGAACTCCAAGAACCTATTAACAACATTCATCTAAAGAGGTTCTACACATGAGGGAGATGAAAGAGTATAAAGAGTATCAGATGAAGAGCATCATATTTATTGTACATAGTCAAAGAGATCTTGAAAAATACAAAAAAAAAAAAAAAAGGAAAAAAGTGCCTTGGTGAAAACCTAGCAATAGGTGCCTTGGTAGCAAAAAAAAAAAGAAAAAAGGAAAAAAGTGCCTTGGTGAAAACCTAGCAATAGGCGCCTTGGTAGCAACAAAAAAAAAGAAAAAATCCAAAGGGTGAAAACTTGGTAAACAAGCACCTCTTGTTCCCTTAAGTTTGTCTTTCCAAGTCACATGTGTACATATTGCATTTCCAACATCCCATTTGTAAAACTATCATTGCATCCATCATTTTTGCTTAGTCATAATAAAGCCTTTCAGTCACATTGTTGCATTTCCTACAACCCTAAGTTTGTCGCAAGATCACATTTACCACTTGGGGGCAGGAAAGGATTGAAAATTTGGTACCAAATGGATTCAATAAGTGCTACAATTAGTCATGTCAGAGAGAGACTTATTAGAGCTTCAGAAGAGTGGAAAGTTTGTTGAACCTTTGATGGATATCATTGTTTAAACCCAAGTATTTTGATCCTACAACTTGATCCTTGAGCCTTCATTGACTTTATTATTCAAGATTAAAAGTTGATAAAACACCTTAAAGATCAGAATGCTTGGAAATACTTTTTGAAAATCATGAAACATTGCAAAACACTTAAAGCTTTCTTTTGATAATCTTTAATAAATTTACTTTTATCACATCTTTTGAGCTAATTGATGATGTGTCGACTAGATTATCCATGATAGAGACATGATATTTTCTTGCCTTTGAGTGATTGTTTTGAGGAAGATTCATCAACTTATGAGAGTTTGTCTAACAACATGGTCATCAAAGAACCATCGAGGACTATCTGATAAGAGGAAGGATTGGCCTTTTCTTTTTTATGCAAATGGATCACTTGGATATTTAGATCTTCCATATCTTAATACCAAAAATCCACTTGCAACATTGAATCCATTAACACCGATATTCAGACTCCCATAGTTTGGTCATACAACTAGTGAGGGTTGTACTAGGTTCAAAAAGAGGTTACCAAAAGTGATAAAAAGTGGTATTCATATCATCATGATGTGTTCAATGATGATTATACTTGCTTTCCGGTCCCAAAATTCTCAATGATGAAAATTTATCTCCATGGAATTTCTTTGCTAAAAGCTAGTGCCACTTAGGTTGCATTGCATTGCATTATCATGTTAGATTAATTGCATTTGTTTGTGGTTAATTTTCCAAGGACAAGGGGGTACATCAATAATCTTGGTTAGTCAAAACATTAAAGAAATGAGGGGTTCAATCAAACGTCTTACTCTTGATAAATCAAAACAAAGAAAATGAGATTATCTTTTGCATTCATGCATAGCATTAATCATTAATCATTATCCATATACTAGAAAAGAAAGAAAAAGAAAAAGGATCATACATCATTTGCATATATATAGTTAAGGATAGAATTTCATTGCATACATTGAAAAATTAAAAATATAGGGGCATTCCAATGCATTTTCATAAATGACTTTGCATCCATATATTGAAAAACTAGAAAACATGTCATAAATCGATACATCATTGCATTCATTTATTTATATCATAAGATAAGATAACTGCATCCATAGCATAAATCAAAGTAAATGCATAAAACATCATATAGCTACATAAAAGATAATCTCATAACAACTCATCAAGGAGAAATGAAGGATTAGATCATCATATATCATCAAAAAAGTCTTCATCAATGATCCATCAAATCAGTATATCAAGATGCAATGTCATACAAAGTGATACATCAAATTTTTAGATCAATCAAATAACATGACATGTGATACAAGGACATCAACAATGAGTAAATCTATCATCAATCAATCAAGATCCCATAGCACCAGATCCATCTAGACCTCTACCATCCTGTGGAGGAGGAGCCTGAGAAGTGCTTGCTCCACTCTGTCTCTAAACCATAGCTGACATAAATTTTTGCATCAAGGTAGCAACCTGATCTAAACACCCAAAAATAGTGGATACATCTATCCGCAGTGACTGCATATCTCCTGATAAAGTACCAATAGTAGGGGTATCCTGCGAACTCTGTCCCTGATCCTGCGGCTGCTGAACCTATGAAGGAACTTGTGTAGGCACCTATTGTGCTGGAAATTGATCCTACTACACTAGAACATCATCCTACTGAGCCAAGGCAACTCTCTGCAATTGAACTAAAGGATCTAATCCACCTAGAATCTACCTAGCAGCATCAACCTGATCTTTTCTCTGTTGTCTCTACTATCTATGAGCTCTATGCTATCTATCTATTGCTCTAGTATGTACATCAGTTGCATCATCCTATCCTCTAGCTTGATCTCTATCCCTATCATGCCCACCTCTCAACCTTACTCGACCAATAACTAGAGGATCTCTCTATCCTCACTATCTCCATTGTCTACCACCACCACCTCCATCACCACTACCACCATCACCCTGGCCCAGGATAGGCTCTGCTAGATCAGTAAAATGATAAAACCTGTCACGAGCCCACCAATCTACATACTCATGAGACATACCTGCATCTACCATACCAGGAAGCATCTCCCATTTGTAGTAAGCCATACCAACAATCTGATCCAATCCAAACTGATAATCAATAAGAGGACCCCACATAGATGTCTTTGCCTGTACCCAAACATATAAAGTTGTACCCTGAGGCATATCCTGTATCTAACCATATTGTCTAGAAAATTTATCAAAGCAGAAGAACTCAGTAGTAGTAGTAGTACGACCAATCATCCAGCGAGGGGAAAACATGTAAGGTAACTCATCATCATAATCTCTCTACTGCTCACAACCAATATATGGTCTCCATAGAACCTAATCGAGATCATCAATCTATCGTCACCATTAATCAAGATGACCCAAATGGTGCTGAACAACCATACCAATATATAGAAAAGTATATGGAAAACCACGAGGCCTAACCCTATCAGAAATAGGCCTAGTGATGGGAAGATGCTCCCATATCCACAACTAGAGAATAACTGCATCGACCAATAAGGACACACTTTGTCTATAGACTACCTTGTGAAAATCATGATAGAGCTATGCAAGAATGCATGAACCCCAATCGAAGTGTTGAGGATGAGCAAGAAAATCCTCCAGAATCCTACTCCATCTAACAGAAAAATCATGACCTCGCTAGTTGAGAAGAAGCAAACCACCAATCAGTGCACCAAGTACTACTGACAATGTAGGAAATGAAGCAAACTGAGGCTAGGTGATCATGTCATCATCAATAGAGTTGTCCCCAAAAACTCATCGGCAAACTATGGAATCATATATGGAATCATAATAAACTAACTCACCTCTGCATGGGATACGTAGCAATCTATAAACATCCTCATGTGTGATAATCATCTCTCCAAAAGGTAGGTGAAAGGTATTGTGGTCGGAGTGCCATCACTTTGCCACTCCAGTCAACAAACCATGGTTCAATTGGAACTGGGGAAGGTCAAGAAGGAAACTCCATTCGTACAACTCGATCACACAAAACTCAGCATCTGTAAGTGTCTAACCCAAATCAATGACCCAAGATGCAACTATCCGGATGTACAGAGTAGGAAAGTTTTCCTGTTGGAAAAACAAAGGAATCATATTAGTATACCATATCAAGGAATTATCTCAAGTCAATCAGTTCTATCAAAAGTATCAAGCAATCACACCTAGTACCATTTGTTCGTGTCTCTGTATCCTGAGAATGAAGCAGCAGTATCAAATCATATCAGTTTTCACACTAATTGATTTATCTTATCCTATCCTAATCGGATTAAAAAATCACATTTGTTGGTACCACTATCCTGATATCATAATCCATTGTTTTTGTTGAATGCAAGAGACCTAATCTCATCATTTGAATCAAACATCTGAAGTTATCAAATTTTTCATCAAAACAAATCAAGTACAAGTGCAAAAATTTTCAAAAGTCTGCAAGCGTGATTTTAATCATACCAAGTGATATTTCTCTTCAGTGGTATCAAAAGGATGCTACATGACACTTTGTGGGTGTTAGGCAATAATTTTCATGCCAAGCAACACTGAATCATGCTAGGCGATAAAGAAATCTAGCCTAGGTGACAGTGAATTGCTAGGGTTTCCCATGCCATAAAATATGTTAAAATTGGCATTTCTACCCTAACTCTACATGTGAACATTCTGTTCTTAGGTGAGAATGAAGGTTTCTTAGGTGATAGTTTACTAAGCGGAGGCGTAAGTAAAAAGTGCAGATGCGACAGTGAAAAGGTTTAGGCAACAATGAAATATTCCTAGGCGTAAATTTTCATATTCAAGGAAATGATGAAATGAAAAATTGCAATAAATGATAATAAATGAGCAATAAATGAAAAGAGGGAGTTTGAAATAACTTACTGGAGGTCCATAGTTAGGTGGCCTTGCATATTTTTGAAACCTCTCGAATCAATGCGCTCAGATAGGGACAACCATCTCAAAAATCACCGCGGGACCAGAGCAAAATCACCAAAGTCAAGAAGTGCAAATGAATAGTAAATCAAGGTTTTTCAACCTATTTAAGCTAATTTGACCTAATTTTCGAGGTGAAAATTGGCTTAGACCTATAAATTGACCTATCAAATGAACCGGGGCATATTCTTGAATCATGGCATATCATCAATAATTTTCAAAAATGAAAACATATTGAATCAACATCATCAAATTTTTCATTTCAAGAAATCAATATGTTTTAATTTCTAAGGGAGCAGCAGAGTATCAAATCAAACATCATTGGAATCAGTGGGGCATCAAAACAATTTATATCATTTTATCAGAGTAGTTCATCATATCAAATCAGAGGTAGCATATCAAATCAGCAGCATATCAGTTTCATATCAAAGGCATATCGAGGAATCAACAATCAGGACCTAAAAGTGAATCAGGACTCAAAAGAATCTTTGAATCAATGTTCTTTGCACATCAATTCAAAGAGGGGTATTTGTAGACATGCAAAAATGGACAAAGTGCTTTTAAATTGCAAAAATTAATAAAATGGCTGAAAATCATCAAAATGCATTAATTCAATAAAAAAGGGATCAAATCAATTAAAATGGACATTATTAAATCAAGTTGGACAAAATCAGTTAAATCAAAGGAAAAATCAAATAATGACATTAAATAATTAAATCAAAGCTTAAAGGGGTGAAAAACACTACATAATTGATTTTAATCAATTAATTGTATAGTTGTTTTAAATCAAAAATTAAAATGAACCTATTACCCTTACATGGCTAAATTTAATTAATTAATTGAATTTAATAATTCCTAATATCTTTCAACAAAGTTGAGCAACCAATAAAAATTGAGGACAAAAAGACACAAATCACTCAAAAAGGATGAATCTCAATCACTCATTCTAAAGTTTCAATCTCAACCACTCAATTTTGTCCTTTTGTCCAAAGCTTTGAGAAAAACATTTAAATTGTCCCCCATTTATGAACAAAGCAAAGTATTTGACTCAACCAAGGGTTAATCATGATTACTTCACTCTACCCCCTACCCTTGGGAATTTACTATAAATATGAAGCATTTTGAGAGTAATTCCCATCTTAGAAATTCATTTGCAAAGCATTGTTACTATAGGAAATTGAAGAGCATTCTAAGAGCATTTAAGAGAATTTAGAGCAATTTGAGCTAGAATCATCATCATAGAAGCATTGTAGAAGCATTATAGCAGCATACATTCTCATTTTAGAAGTGTCACTAGTGGAGATTTGAGCTGAGAGCTTCACTTACCACATCTTTCTAGAGAGCCATGAGATGTTATAGATCTTAGTTTTATTTTTAAATAGATTTGCATTGTATTTACTTTAGAGTTTTTGCTAATTAGATCTTAATTTCATGAAGGTGATTATCATCATCACACACTACTTTATCAGTTTAACCATTGTTACAGCGAAATCTCTTAACCAAGTGAACTTAACAATCTTTTCTATTTCAATATGACATTCAAGGAATGTTAGTTATTTTCTTGTTGACCCCATAGTGAATTTTGGTCCAAGGATAACTGTTAGTGACAAATCCTCTAACAAGGTCACACCTTACAATGTGTTTTGTAACCTTTAACAATGTTGGCTCCTAACTGAGCTCACTTCAGAAGAGTGAAATATTTTGGGTTACCGGTCCCAGGTGGTTTTTTCCTTAGCAGGGTCCACGCTAAATCTTTGTGTTATGTGCTATTTTTTTTAATTGGATTACTATCATACTTTACATGTTTCATATTTGATTAATCGGTAAACATACTTTTGTAAATTACTGGTATTCGGTAAATAAATGGAAATATTGTTGTTAACATCTTACCGAGTTGATTATTTTGTAGAATTTTGAAAAAGTATATCTGATAGTTTGGGACTATAGGATAACTAATTTAACTAATTCAACCCCCCTCTAAGTTATCTAAAAGTAACTTCTATCCCATAACCTAGTCCAGAGCTGAAGCAAAACAATTCCTCTTTCATTGTTGGTCTCATTGATGAACTTGTTAGAAAGTAAAGTCCACCAAGATAGCTGAGAGGGGGAGTGAATTAGTTATCAGATAAAAATAACTTATAATACCATTATTAGATTTAAACCATGTAACCAATATAAACAACAACCATAGAAAGATAAACATACACAATAACACAAGATATGTTGACTAGGGAACTTCTTGATCATAGAGTAAACCCTGGTTGGAATGATGCTCACAAAAGATGTACTAATATGAAAATTCCTTATGAGAGGATGGACTCTATTATTTGCCTTATGAAATACATTCAATCCATATCAGTCCCTGTTAGGAGACTTTGAATTCCTATTAAAAGACTCTAACCTAGTTAAGAGTTATGGAAGGTAGAAGGACCCACTATCCAAACAACTTCAAGGGAAAGATCACTGAACTCACTATCCAACTAATCTCAGTATTATCTGAACAAAATAATACCAACAATTACTGATCTCAACAACTTATCTTCACTCCTTTGACTGTTCCAATGCGCACCAACTATTCCACTAGATCTCAATACTAGATCTACTCAATTTGCATATCCTCTTACAATATCAACATCAACTATATTCCATATTCATATCTAATTCATATTACAATCAAGGAAAAAAATCCTTCCTTTATAACACACTCAAATAATTACAAATGAGTTGGCCAACTAGGCTTAACTATTACAAAATATAAATCATTACACATTACACAATATTCCATAATCACGTAAAATTGTCATCTTCCAAACTAAATAAATCTTAACACATGAGACCTCAGACTATGTTGTCTCATCTATGTCACTACCAAATGTCTTCAACATCTATACTACTTCTCATGCTCAAATTCTATTCTAGTTAGGAGATATAATCCATCTATCACAAACCACTTCTCAGGAACACTATCTAAATATTGCTTCCACTAAATTACACATAATTGTCATGAATAATTGAATTTCTATATGCACTCTTAATCATAAATTTAGGACATAATATAGAATCATTCCTCAACTCTAAATAGCTTGATTTACAATTATCCATGTGCGCTAATACAAACATTGTCTACTTCTCTACTATCCTCCAGTAGATCAATGTGCTGACATCAATGACAAACATAATCATGAATACAACATACAATTGCTACATAATGACTCCAAATACATCACTTTTCATGAATTAGCATTGATGGAAACATAGATGAAAAACATCCAAGTTCCATGAATACCAACCTGCAACACTATTGCTCTGCATTATCTTTTCAAATCCTCTTCATCAATTCCATGAATACCAACCTACAAAACTATTACTTTGCATTATCTTTTCAAATCCTCTTCATCAATCAAATAAATTAATCATCGAATGTATCCTTCTCCTTAGTACTTCACTTTTCAAGTCCTCTTCATTAATCAAATGTTTTTCATTTACTATCCTTCTCTCCCCCATTGACATCAATGACAAAGAAAACATCAATATGTCAATCCAATACAAGCTTGAATGTTAAAGATACTCTTCAGAAAATGCATTCACAAGAGTCCTTCATGACTCAGCTCAAAATACACATACTCCCCTATAGAGGAAGTACCAACATACAGTCCAGAATGAATAGATCTCATATACCACAAGACTAATGCAACTCTCTACATCACTACTCAAGAGTAGGTTGGGGCATAACCCCAAGCATACCTCTAAAATACTCAAATGTGTGTTTAGGTAAAGGATTTGTAAATATATCTACAATCTTCTCTTTTGTAATGATATAATCAAGTCTGACATCTTTTTTTGCAACTTTCTCTCTTACAACATGATACTTGATTTCTATATGCTTTGTTTTAGAATGTAACATGAGATTCATTGACATACTTACTGTATTGGTGTTATCACAGTGTATGTTAACAAGCTCATTAAGCTTGATTCCAATATCCTTCAACATTTGTTTCATCCATATTATCTGATTACAATTATTTTCTACTACTACATATTCTGATTCTGTTGTGCTCTATGAAATACAATTTTGTTTCTTACTTAGCCAAGAAACCAATCTTCCTCCAAGGAAAAATGCTCCCACTTGTACTCTATTTTTCATCAACACTAACTCCCCAATCTACATCTATATATAAACATAGGGTAAAGTCATTTGGATTTTCATACCATAACCCATAGTCAATTGTGCCTTTAAAATACTGAACTATTATTTGTATTGCTGCATAATGTGACTCTTTAGGATCAGCTTGAAATCTTGCAACAATTCCAAATGCATGTGATATATCTGGTATTGTATGTGTTAATAACGTAATCCTCCAATCATTGATTTGTACTTATTTTGTTCAACTATAGGTGTTTCATCTGTGCTAGATAACTTATGACTAGTTACCATAGGTGTGCCAATAGGCTTACAATTTTCCATTCTAAATATTTTCAAAAATTCTTTCAGATACTTATTTGACATAAGAAAATACCATCACTATTTTGTGTTATCTGTAATCCTAAAAAATATTTCATTTCACCAATCATGCTCATTTCAAATTCTATCTTCATTTCATTAGTGAATTTATCACTAGCTTCATCTTCTCCTCCAAAGATAATATTATCAACAAAGATAACTACAATCAATAATCCATTTTCAATCTCTTTCAGATAAAAATTACTATCTATAGTGCCTTTAGTAAATCCTAATTTTATCAAATACTTATCTAATCTGTCATACCATGTTCTAGGTTCCTGGTTTAGTCCATATAGAGATTTGTTCAGTTTACATACCATGTCTCCTTGAGTTAAAGGAAAACCTTCAAGCTACTCAATATAAAATTATTCTTCCAATTCTCCATTCCGAAATGCTGACTTCACATCCATTTGATACACTTTGAATTTCTTATAAGCTACATAAGCCAAAAATATTCTTACTGCTTCAATTCTTGCAACAGGTGCAAAAGTTTCTTCATAATCAATTCCTTCTTATTATGAGTATCCCTTACATACCAATCTTTCTTTGTTCCTTACAACTTCACCTTGTTCATTCATCTTGTTTCTAAATACCCATTTAGTTCCTATAGCATTTTTATCTTTAGTTCTAGGGACCAATTCCCAAGTCTTGTTCTTCTCAATCTAATCTAGTTATTCCTTCATTCCTTGAATCCAATTATCATTTTTACAAGGTTCCTCAGTAGTTTTAGGTTCAATTTGAGAAACCAAACATAGTTCATCTTGTACCTTATTTCTTGTCAGAACTCCTTTTTCTATGCTTCCAATAATTGACTAGCAAGATGATTCCTTACTAAGTTCTTGTTAGGTGTCATTGTCTTAGTTCTTGCTTTAACTCTGTGTTCTGATCTCAGTTCTTCTCTTATTTCCTCAACATAGTTCTCATCCTACAAATCGTTGTCAGTTTCATAAAACAATTCAACATTTTTTTAATCAATTTTAGGATGAACTTCTTCATCTGATTCATAATCAAGTATTCTTTCCTAAATTTTGAACTTTCATCAACTTTAACATTTGCACTCTCAACAATAGTCTTAGTTCTTTTATTGAAACATCTATAAGCTTTTATTTTCAATCAATAACCAAGAAATATACCTTCATCACTTCTAGGATTGAATTTACCGATGTCATCATCTCTCTTAATATAACATTTACTTGTAAAAATTTTGAAATACTTAACTGATGGTGCATGTCCAAACCATAATTCATAAGGTGTCTTGTCTATGTCTACTCTAATTTGTACTTTGTTCATTGTATATACTATTGTGTTCACTGCTTCTCTCCAAAATGTCTTCGCCAAATAATTCTCAAATAACATAGCTCTTGCTACTTCAAATACTAATCCATTCCTTCTTTCTACAATACCATTTTGTTCAGGTGTTCTAGGGGCTGAAAGATGCCTCTTAATACCATTCACTTCACACAAGTATTAAATTCCTTAGAAGTAAATTATCCACCTCTATCAGATCTTAAACATTTAATCTTCATTCTAGACTCATTCTCAACTTTGTTCTTAATCAATCTAAACTTATCAAATGCTTCAGACTTTTCTTTAATAAATGCTACCCACATCATTCTAGTAAAGTCATCAATAAAAATCATAAAATACCTTTTACCATAGAATCCTCTAGTCCTTGTGGGACCGCTCAAATCTGTATGAACAATTTCCAATTTTATTGTTGAGGTGAACTTCTTACTAGGAAAAGAACTTCTTTTTTTCTTAGCCATAACACATTATTCGTATATCATGTTAGTAGGTTTCATAATCTTTAGCAAATCTCTTACTACAAATTTAGTACTTACTTTCATAATATTATCAAAATTTACGTGACAAAACATTTTGTACCATAACCAACTATCATCAATCTTAGTAATCAAACATGTCATCTCAGCAGGATTCAACTAAAATATATTACCTCTGGTTCTTGATCTAGTTCCAATCATATTACCATTCTTATCCTTGATCACACAAGTCTTCTCAGTAAACCAAACTTGATATCCCTTATCAAATAATTGTCCAACACTCAAAATATTATGTTTCAATCCATCCACAAAATAAACATCATCAGTGTTAGTCTTTCCATCAAGAGTAATAGATCCTATTCCCTTTATCATGCAAGGTGCATTGTTTCCAACTCTAACAATTCCTCCATCATAGTTGTTAAACTTTATAAATTTCCTCATATCTCTTGTCATATGATGTGAACAACCACTATCTATGATCCAATCATTTTTATTTTCTACTTGAGAAACTAAATATTTTTCTTCTCTAACTTCATTTTTAGAGTTTTCTTCTTTTATTGCTACAAATCCTATGTCATCATTTTCATTATCAATTTCACTTAATATTTTCTCAATGCTAGCCTCAAATTCTTCATCATTAGCATAGTAATATTCTTTAGATCTTCTAGGTTTAAAGTTCTTTCTATATTTATTCACTCTCTTAGGGCATTTAGATGCGAAATGACCATATGCTTGACAAGTCCAACATTTAAAGATTTTCTTACCTTCAGGTTATCTTTTCACAAGAAAGGAAAATCCTTCCTCAATCTTCTTATCTTCTTCAGTCTTAGATTTTTTGCAACTAGAGTAATCTCCACTAACACTTGTACTTATTGTCAAAGTAGGTAAAACACTAAGTGCATTGAGTGTTGTCTCAATTCTAGGTAGATCTCTTGACTGTCTCAAGCCTATCTTTACTGCTTCTAATCTTCCAAGAAGAGTTTCTCTGGTAAACTTCTCAGTACAAGGTATAACTTGTTCAATCACTTGTGATGTCTTCTTAAACATAGGGGTAAGTTTCTTTAAGATCTTCCATATGACTTCATCTTTTGTTTTGTTTCCTTCACAAGATTTGATACCTACAACAATCTCTGATATCCTACCAATATAACTTCTAACAAATTCATCTCTCATCATTCTTGCATCTTCAGATAAACATATCTAATTCTATAATCTGAATCTCTTAGCATGTACATCAACTTAAAAAGTAGATTGTAAAGCTAACCAAATTTCATAAGATGTCCTTAGATTTTTAAACTGACTGTATTCATTCTCTAGAAGGGCTGACAAAAGTGCTTCTCTGGCAAGTATTTTACACATTAATAGATCTCTTTCCTTATCAGTGAAATATTTAAGTTTTTCTTCTTCAATGATAGTCTTATCATTATTTCTAATCAACCAATATCCTAGTCCTAAACATATCATATATGTCAACATCTTTTCTTTCCAGCTGTCATAATTAATTCCATCAAACTTAGGGCTTTCTTTCCTGAAATGACTTTCTATAGATCTCCTTAAGTTGTTAAACTTTTCCTTCAAGGACATACCGTTCTGATACCAATTGTTAGAAAGTAAAGTCCACCAAGTTAAATAAGAGGGGGGGTGAATTAGTTATTAGATAAAAACAACTTATAATACCATTATCAGATTTAAACCATGTAACCAAAACAACAACGATAGAAAGATAAATATACACAATAACACAAGATATGTTGACTAGGGAACCTCTTGATCTGAGAGTAATCCCTGGTGGGAATGATGTCCACAAAAGATGTACTAATATGAAAATTCCTTGTGAGAGTATGGACTCTTTTAGGAGCCTTATGAAATACATCTAGTACATAGCGGTTCCTGTTAGGAGACTTTGAATCCCTATTAAAAGATTCTAACCCGGTTAAGAGTTATGGAAGGTAGAAGGACCCACTGTCCAAACAACTTCAAGGGAAAGATCACTAAAATCATTGTCCAATTGATCTTTGTATTATCCAAACATAATAATACCAACAATTACTGATCTCAGTAATTTATCTTCACTCCTTTGACTGTGTCAATCCGCACCAACTATTTCACTAGATCTCAATACCAGATCTGCTCAATTCGCATATCATCTTACAATATCAACATCAAATATATTCCATATTCATATCCAATTCATATTACAATCAAGGGAAAAAATCCTTCCTTTATACCATACTAAAATAATTACAAATGAGTTGGCCAACTAGGCTTAACTATTACAAAATATAAATCATTACACGTTACATAATATTCCATAATCACATAAAATTGTTAGCTTCCAAAATAAATAAATATTCACACGTATGATCTCAGACTATGCTATCTCATCCAAGTCACCACCAAAATTTCTTCAACATCTGTACCACTTTGCATCCTCAGATTCTATCCCAGTTAGGAGATATAATCCAACTATCACAAACCACTTCTTAGGAACACTATCTGAATATTGCTTCCACTAAATTACACATAACTATCATGAATAATTGAATTTCTATATGTTCTCTTAAACATAACATTGGGACATAATATAGAATCAGTCCTCAACTCTGTATAGCTTGATCTAGAATTATCCACGTGCGCTAATACAAACATTGTTTGTTTCTTTGATATCCTCCACTAGATCAATGTGTTGACATCAATAACAAACATAGTCATGAATGAAACATACAACTACTACATAATGACTTGGAATACTCCCCATAGGACATATTCAACACTCATTCCTAATAGAACTTTGGTTTGATGTTTCCAATATTGCAATAGAGCATCAAGTGCATCCGCATGGAGTAGTGATTGAACTTGAAGTTTTTCAAATCAGTCTTTGCATTCATCAACTCAGTGTGCATTACATTAATTATGTACCCCACATTATCAAAATCCATATTTGTGTACAGGTCCTAAACATCTGTAGCCATGACATAAATGTTAGGAGTCACTTTCAAACCTCCATCTATTCCAATAACTTTGTGTAGACCATAGATGGTATACTGAAAATATGGAAAGAAAAGCTCAATATCAAATGAATCTACAACCTTCTTCAATAAAAATCCTACCTCTTTATTTTCTATAGGAATATGCTTCCTCATAACCCTTCTACTGTAGTAACTTTTTTATCTATTAAACAAGGCCTCCTCTTCTACTAGGTCAATATCCATGCTCATAGGTCCCTAAAGGTTGAAAGCTTGAATAAAAGTCACTCTATCTAACATGCAGAGTATAGATGTGTCCTTCTTGTATAAACCTTGTGTCACAGGATTGTATGCTTCAATTAGCACTTTCATCAAGGCTACATCCAAAAATACCTCAGGTACTATCAACTTTCCCAAGTTCTTGTCCCATAGGTTTGAAATAGGAGGGCCTCTCAATCTATTATTATAGAAATACATGAAGAGTTCATACCTAGTTGTGTTTGGGCAAACAACATCCATGCAACATGCATAAGGGTCCCTCCCTTCATAAGCATTAGCTGATTGCAAATTTGAGGTTCCAAGAAAAAATTTCATCCATTATTCAATGTATATGTTTGGCTCTTTGTTCTTGAATGCACACTCTTTTCTTGTACTTCAACAACCTCAAGAGATCCTTGTTTTTCCATCTTTATTTATACTAAGCTCTAAGCTCCTTCTCTGCACTTAAAGGTCTCAACTCTCTGTTGCTCTTTGACTCTTAAAATTATGGATGTTTTATGAATTATCTTTAATAAGAAACTCACCACCTACTATATAAAAATCTCATCAAGAGCACATACATGAAATTACCTTTTTTGGAAAAGTGTCAACTATCACTTCCAGCTTAGATTTGGTGGCGATCTAAGAGAAAATAATCAACCTGTCATTCTTTTATCCATTAAGACCCCACAACTTGTCCTTTTTCCTTTTTGTAAAAGGCTCCTTCTATTTCAAACTTAAATTGGTCTGGTTCTAAAGTTACACTAACGGTTCATCTAACCCTATCTCAAGTTTTCTACTTGCAAATTAGGGGCCTTGGCCTTTTGAAATTGAAATCGTGAAACTTTCACACTTGCGAAGTCATGCAACACCTTTTCAAAACTTTGGCACTGTTAAAATAACTAGGGAAAAGAAACCTTGAGATGTTATGACATATCCTGGCATGACTTCATAAACACAGAACCTTCTTATTCTTGTACTTTGTAATTGTCATCACAAATAGCCAAGAATCCCTAGCGAAGCTCCACAAACTACTTAAACATTACTATCCTAGCTTCAAAATTGTTCATGACAAATATTAACTTTGACCATTGAGCTTGATAGTGGACACATTCCATTCTTCAACACTTTCCATGTAACATGCAACTTACTCTCACTTTTCAACACCTTTCAAAGTTACGCACATCATTAGTTGGGACCTCAGAACCCATCAACATCATAACAACTTCACTATTGAGAAGTTATGAAACAGCTAGGCGTAGCTTTGGAGCCCATCACCATCATAACAATTTAACCATTGAGAAGTTATGAAATAGCCAAGCGTAACTTCACAGCATTTTCGGTGGTCAAATTCTAAAGGCAAGGGCTTTGTACTTTGTAACCACCATGATAAATGGCCAAGAAAACCTAGCGAAGCTCCACAAACTTCTTGAACATTACTATTGTAGCTTCAGAACTATTCTTGACAAATATTAATTTTGACCATTGAACTTGATAGTGGACACATTCCATTCTTCGGTACTTTCCACATGGCATGAAACTTACTCTCACTTTTCAATACCTTCCAAAGTTACACACATCATTATTCAAGACCTTGAAACCTATCACCATCATAACAACTTAAATGTTGAGAAGTTACAAAATAGCCAAGTGTAACTTCGGAACATTGTTGGTGGTCAAATTTTAAATGCAAGGGCTTTGTAGCAGTTCAATTCTTAGTGGTGCTACTGCTAGTTTTGAGAAAAATCATGGATAGTAGACTTAGTACCAGACTCAGAATGAAGATGAAGAATTATTTGATTTTGAAAACCTGAGTCAAAATGAAGAGGTCTAAGGAACATGTTACATGTTACTACTAGTCAATTTCAGGAATCAGGAGTTGGGTTCCAAATTTCCATGTGGGATTTAGAAGTTTCAAACTACTCATTAAGTCAGTGAAGTGATTTAGCATTCTAATTCAGTTAATAGGTATTTATAATTTTATACAAAATTACAGATACTTCAAGTTTATATACTATACTTCTTGAATCTTGAATCTTTACTCATATTAATAATTACAATTTACATTTACAATTTATAAAACTATCATTCATGATTCATGTAACATGTTACTGTATTGAAATTTGAAGTATAAGAAAATAACGCATATAACACTATTTGAAAAAGGGTATTCTCATATGTATTAGTTTCTAAAATGATACATTTAAGTTTTTCTCCTATACTGAATGGTTGTGGTTTCCCCAAAAGGGGAAGCGGCAAGCTTCCAACTGTTTCCAAAACTAAAAGTATATTCGTATTTACAAATTATAAGTAACAAAAAGTTATCCTTTCAGAGGAAAATCCTAGTCCGACTACTACATATCCTAATAGTAATTGTAATTTGTTATAGTATAATAGTATCCAAAAAGAAAAGAAAAAAAGATCATTTCATTATGGCAATCCGTCAATGCAAAGACCATAAAATATCAGAATCATCTCCTCTTCAAACCCCTAATGGTCAAAGCCATGATCCTCAAAAATAGTGTGCATCTTCGCCTTTTCATGTTCTACTTTGAGTTCAAACATGTCACTTTGGTATCCGGCGTAACTGGTAGCATGATCCCATTCTGCAAACATAAGATGACTAAGGACATCCTACCAAATCTCCTCATTGATATTTAAATTGTGTTGGATAATAGCTTATGGGTTCTCATTTGATGATCCCTCGGCTACTAGAAGACCCATTCTTTCATCCAAAATTAGAAATTTATAAAGTGCCCTATGTTTAGTGTTCTACTATTCCACTACTGAGAGTATATAAAGAAATTATCACCAACTTGATAGCCACAATAAATTTTGAAGGAATGTTTCACGTAAGGTGGCTTGCCTCAAAAAAGAGAAATAATGAATGTCGATGAATCACAACTCATATCCCTTACAAACTATCCTTTTTAATGTCTAATCAAAATCTTAGCCTAGATTATGTACCAATGAATAATTTAAAACTGTTAAGTCTGATCACTAATGTCCCTAATTGTAGATCCCATGTCTAGTACTTCTGTGATATCCCAATGACAATCTTCTCATTAAATATGTACTAACATACACACTTCAACTTGACATACATATTAAATTTGTATCTATATTTATTTTATCTAGTACAGCCATGTGGATACTCTTCATTGGTCTTCAGTATACCCTTCCTCATGCAAAGTTACATAGACTACCAGCATAACCTCAGAACCCCCATATCCTAGCCATAATTTTAACTATTGAGGTCATGCCAACTACTAGCTTAACCATGTGTGTAACTTCACAACCTTTCTCTTTAACCATGGGCCTAACCTTGTGAAGCTACACATGACCTCTTGAAAGATAATATTATTGTCTAAGTCCTATGTTTTGAAGATAATATTATTTTCAAAGTCTTTTGATGTTTTTGACTCATAATTCACCAACAAAATTAATGTTATACTGTAAAAAAATATTAAAAAATCTAAGATATATTTTGGTAGTTTTGAAAAAAAACACAATTCAACAAGATTTTTCACATAGTTTTAGGGAGCATGAATGATTCTCCAATTGAGATTATTATTTTTTCTTTGAAATCTAAATTTTTTTGCCAAAAAAATTAATATTTTCCTCTTTAGTTTTAAAATTTTTGCCAGTTTTTTACACAGTTTTTGAAGGGGGGTTTCTTAAAGATTACCCTGATTTGAGGTGATGAATTTGAAGTGTACAACCTTGATACATGAGATGATCCTAGAGAAGATCATATTGGTAAGGTTGGCATAGAAGATAAGAAAAGACAAATAGTGCAATTTATTTTAAAATACCAAAATGTCATAGCATGGAGTTATGAAGAACTTAAAACTAATGACACCTCTGTAATCATGCACAATATCACATCAAATATATATGCCAAGTCATTATGAAAAGGATAAAGGCTATTTAATCCCATAATTGAAACTTTTATCCAAAAGGAGGAGAAAAATTTATTGAATGCAAAATTAATTTTCCCAATTAGACACTCCCCGTGGGTTGCAAATTTGGTTCTAGTCAAAAAGAAGAGTAGAGAAATAAGGTTATGTGTCAATTTTTGGAATTTGAATCGAGCCTCACAAAAGGACAACTATCCACTTCCATCTTTGGAAGATCTGTTGCAATTGGTCAATCGGTCACAAATGATATCCTTTGTGGATGGATATTCAAGATATAACCAAGTTATGGTGCACAAGGAAGATAGATTAAAAACAACATTCACCACTAAGTGGGGAACATTTTCCTACTATTATATGCATTTTGGTTTAATAAATTTCAGAGATACCTTTTAACAATAAATGGATACTTCTTTCAAAGGAATAGTGGGAAAATGTATCATAATCTACATGGATGACCTGAATATCTTCTATAAGATCAGAGTTAATCATATTGATGACTTACATAGGGTACTCAAAAGATGCAGGAGATATGGAATACCTCTTACCCCTAAAAAATTCTTGTTTGGATTTACAGAAGGAAAATTGTTAGGCCACATGATCTTACAATTAGGGATAGTGATAGACCTCAAACTAGTTGATGTCATTCTCAAGTGGAGTCCACTAAATAGCAAAAAGGAGCTAAAATATTTCTTCAAAAATATAATTTTCATTAGGAAATTCATCAGTGGCTTTATGGATATAGTAAAATCTCTAAATGCCATGCTAAAAAAGGATGTTAAGATTAAACGGATTGACCCTAACAAGAGATCATTTAAGGAGATCAAAACCACCATTGTCATGGCTCCAATATTAGTTAGTCTGGATTACAATATAGCATTTAAGGTGTACTCATTCTCTTTAGAACATTCATGTGATAGAATACTAACTCAAAAGTAGGATGGGGAAAGTAAAATAATAATAGTATTCATGAGTTTTCTTCTTAAGAATGAAAAAATGAAGCGCCCCAATTTGTATAAGTAGTCATTTGCCTTGGTAAAGGTAGTTAAGAATTTTAGACACTATATCTTAAGGAGAAAGTGATTGGCATCAATATAGACCCTATAGTCAAGTCTATGTTGATTAAAAATGAGCTAGGAGAGCACAAAGGAAAGTGGATGTCAATATTGAAAGAATTCAATCTGGAAATCCAAATAATAAAGCTAGTTAGAGGACAAGGTTTAATGAAACTGATTACAAGAATTGAAGGAGGTTGGTTTGTCATACATACACTAGCAAAGGAGAAAATTCATGTATCTGGTATGAAGATGTGGTGTATTATCCTTTATAGAACCACTTAAATGAAGGGATGAATAGCTCACAAAGGAGATCCCTCAAGATTAGGTGTGGTTCCTACATGCTAAAAAATTGAGAGCTTTACAAATGCAATTATGAAGGGTTGTATTTAAGGTGTTTTAGTAGAGATGAATCAAAGAATATTTTGACTGAGTTTCATGACAAGTATGGCATAGGCCATGGGTCCATAGAGGCCACTATTAGAGTAATAAAGTGTTTACTTATTGATTAAATCATATTGATTTAATTACTATGTCACTTATTATCTCTTTCTGCTTAAGCTAAACTTTAGGCATATAATAATTATTTGCTTTATTAATTATTATTGTGCAACCTAGGTTTTACCCTTTTTAGGGTTTTGATTTCCTTTATAAGTATTTGATCTCCTCTTTTTTCACAACTTTTGATAACAGATTGTAATTGAGAACATTCATTTTATTGGATTTGCAACTTTTGTTTTTGCACATCAAGAATGTCTCCTCTTTCATGGATCCTTGTGTTCAGGCCTTTCTATCTTATTGCTTCTCTATCTTTTTGTGACAGGTGTTTGCATGCATGTGTTCTTGGGAGATGTGGGTTGTTTACTCATCAACTCCAAAATGGTATCAGAGCTTCAGATCTATTTTCCCCTATCCTCTTCTTGAGAGATTTGGTGATGTTTGTCAGATCTGTATTTTCAGAGGGTTTTCTGTTGGATCTTGGGGGACCTCTCTTTTTGGTCATCTTGGCCTCAAAAGGACCTCATGGTTGTGGTTAGAGCACCCAAGAACACCTAAATCCATATAAATTTTTTGCATTTTGGACAAAGTTGGAATCTGTGGAAAAAAAAATTTAACCAACCCTGGCATGGATCCTGAGGTGATCACTATTTTAGGAGCATTTCTAGCTCAAACGGACCTCACCGGTGAGCTCATAGGGTCCAAGAACCCCTATTTTGATATAAGGCACATCTGATTTGGACATTGTTGCATTCTGAGGGAAAAAATGTTTGCCTCATAGGTCATATGGCCTAGGCACGTAAATAGAGGTGAAAATAAAAAATTGCCTCACAGGGCATGCCACTAGGGCACCACAACGTGGCCACCTGAGTGCCACCACTGATAGTCATGGTAACCAAGAGGAAACCCATGGTCACCACACTGTGACTGTAGTGTGATTGTCGTCGAGGTTAACTCCCGATGACCGATAATCAAACTGTCAGTCACGATGGTAACCGCAGGGTTGACTGCGATTAACCAGGACTTCAGCCCCCAACGTTTCTACCCTTGGTCATATGAGGAGCCCCTAGGAGCCAGCAACCTTCTAGCCCTTGGTCATGTCACGACCAAGGGCCCAAAATTTTTGGCCCTCAGGCCCTATTGCCTTTTTGGTAGTGATGGCCATACGACCGTCAAATTTAGCATCATGAAGTGTGGACATCAGCACTGCATTAGAATATTTTGACACCATTTTGGGCCCTTGAGAGAACCCATTGGTTTTTTCTCATAGCTTGAGCGTATAGTGTCAAAATCAAGAAAATGAGATATCGTCGAAAATCTCTTTCCAAGCTCTATCCAAATCTATAGGTTTGAATTTGTGATTTTTCTTTTTTGATGGTGTGTTTTTCTATCAAAGCTATAGGTTCAGTTTCACACTCTGGGAGCTCTAGCTTGTGCATCTAGACTCCATTTTTGGAAAATAGTATATCATTAGAAAGCTTGTTTTGAAACCTTTCTAGTGTTGTGAGTCATTTTTCCAAATTATTCTCCAGGTATATTTTATTTGATTTCTTGTACTTTTGCAATCTGTTGGATATCTTGGATGTTTCAAGTCATGGCATCTCTTCCCTTTGTGGGATGGCTCATCTTTGGTTGTTCTTTTGTTTTAGCAACCTTCTCTTCTTTGAATAGTGTATACTTTACTTTTGTAACATTCTTTTATGCACATGCACTAAGATAAAGTGCCATTCTATTGCATGTATGGGATCTTGCACGTGTTTGTACTCTATGTACTCACACTCAATTAAAAAGTGTCATGGGGTTTTTGATGTTTTTCTTTGTTTTCCATCTATTTTTTGCATGTGAGAATTCCTCCTACGACATTAGCCTTGGGTATCTCTATTTGTGTTTGTACTCTCTTTGCACCTTCGATGTTCCTAGTTCTTCTTCATCATGTAGTTCATATTGGACATCCTTTTCAATGTACCTACCATTACTCCCTTGTCACCATTATGGGGGGGTTTCTACTATTGGTTCTTTTGCTTCCTTGGTTTGATAGTGTGAGATATGTATCCAATATTTATTCCTATGTACTTGGCAGATGCAGTGGCTGGGTACCTATGCATTCTAGTGAGATAGATCATTTACCATATGGACACTCTTCTCTTTCCATTTTTGGAGGCACTCTTCCATCTTTGATTGATCAGATCTTCAAAATTTGTTGTTTTTATGCAATCTATATCTTCAATTTTAGGTGTTTTCCTTTGTTTGCCTCCTTATTTGAGTAGTGTCATTTCAGGGCACTCATACAGATTATAGTATTTTATATCTCTGACTTTAGTTGTTTGCCTTTGTTTTCATCCTGATTCAAGTAGTGTCATTTTATGGCACTCATGTAGATTAAAGTCTTCTCTACTTGGTCATATTTTAGTGGAGGATCTTCAGATCAACAGTTACTTATTGACAGCATTTGTAGTTTCTTGCTTCAATGATGTTCTACATGTTCATCCTTGTTCCTATTTTTTGGAACATTCCTAGTTTTGGAGGCTTCTTCAGTCCTTTAGACTAGTCTTTGTCTCTTTTTGGAGTAGAGTTTTTCCCATGTTTTTTTCTTTTTTTCTCCACTTTACAAAGACTCTCTTTTGTACTTGGGTACTTGATCAAACCTTTTTGTTGTCAGGACCCATTTGCTTTCAGTAGTTCTTTCTAAGTTTTTAGCTTCTTCCAAAGTTCATCTTAAGGAGGGGTGTTAGAGTAATAAAGTGTTTACTTATTAATTAAATGATATTGATTTAATTACTAAGTCACTTATTATCTCTTTCTTATTAAGCTAGACTTTAGGCATATAATAATTAATTTCTTTATTATTATTATTGTACAACCTAGGTTTTACCCTTTTTAGGGTTTCGATCTCCTTTATAAGGATTTGATCTCCTTTTTTTTAATAACTTTTGATAACAGATTGTAATTGAGAACATTCATTTTATTCGATTTTCAACTTTTATTTTGCACATCAAGAATGTCTCCTCTTTTATGGATCCTTGCATTCAAGCCTCTCTAGCTTCTTGCTTCTCTCTCTTTAGGCAACAAGTGTTTGTATGCAGGTGATTTGGGAGTTGTGGGTTGTTTAATCATCAACTCCAATAGCCACTTCTCATCAAATATTAATATCAAGCTATTATTGGCCAACCCTTTTTAAATAGACCCAAAAACATGTGGTCTCATGACATATATTTAAAACAAGTGCTACTCATGAGACGTGTCCTACAATACCTTTACAATCGGTGTATGAGGTACACCCTTTCACCCAATGGGGTTTATATTTTATTGGAACAATTAACCCACTACATTTTGTAGGCTATAGGTATATTTTAACTATAGTGAATTATTTCAAATGTTGGACTAAGGCCCAAGCATTTAAAAACTGTACTATGGAGGTCATTACTAGATTCTTGGAAGAGTTCATCATCACAAGGTTTCACATGCCCTTCTATCTAATATGTGATAATGGACCTTCCTTTTCATTAGCACTATTCATAGAATAGGTATTTGAAAATTAGGTAATACTCAAGCTCTCTTCCAATTATTATTCACAAGGGAATGGTGTTCCTGAGTCCACAAACAAAATCCTGATTACTGTGATTAAAAAAATCCTTGGCAAGAACCCAAAAGAGTAGCACTCATAGCTTAAGTACATGTTATGGACCGATAGAGTGAGAGTCAAGAATGCCTTAGGGGCATTACCCTACTAGTTAGTGTATTCTTTGGAACCTATCTTCCCCATGAACCTTAAGATCCCAGTGCTTAAATTCATGACTAACATCAACGGTGAGGATATGATTTAAACTAGACTAATGAATCTTCTCTATCTAGAGGAGAAATAAATAGAATCTTAGAGCATGTGTCAAAACATGAAGCTATTATCAAGATATACTTTGATAAGAGAGCAGTAGTAAAATCCATCAAAATCTTGTATCTCATCCTTATGTAGGAAAAAGATAAAGAAAATCCAAGCATCCACACCAAAAAAAAGATTATAGACTGGATTGTACCAAATTGTAGAGATTTTTGGGGAAAATAGTTTTAGGATCAGTTCCCTAAAGGGTGATTTGGTTCTATTACTCGTCAATGAAAAATTCCTTAAACATTATTTTGCATCCTAAAAGAGAGAGGTGAAGTTTTTTTAGGAATAGTCCCAAGAGATAACTGAGAGGGGGGGTGAATCAGTTATCTACAAGATTCAATTATTTATCCAATTAAGTACAGAATAACATTAAGCACATACACAATAAGATAACACTTAACACAGCACAACAATTTTGGTTACGGGGAAACCCAAATAGGTAAAAACTGTTGGAATAAGGAGAGATAGGGTACTGAGAGGGGAGGGATGAATCAGTGCCCACAAAAACTTTAACACATTAACCTTTCAGATCTACAACAACAAATAGGGATAACCTTCCAAAATAACTTGCATCTAATACATGTATCATTCATCCATTCAACTTGTGAAAGTAAAATAACATGAAATCAACAATATAACATTCACATAACACAAGTATTTTGGTAATGTAGAAACCATTGTTAGAAGGTAAAAACTACAGTGGGGATGACACCCACAAATTCTTCACTACTACAGATAGAAAAGGTTTGCCTATTAGGGCTACAAGTTTTGATCACTTCTGGTGATCTTACCCTATTAGGAGTAACATATTAGATCAGCTAGATCTACCTAGTTATAGGATTTTAACAACACTAATGAAGTGTGCACTCAGTTAAGAGATTTACATAAGACTGTCAAGTCTACTCTGTTAAGAGATTTAGCCAAAAAATCTATTACAATTGTTAGAAAGCAATAGGAAATTATCTGCTAATGACAACTTGATTGTCTGATATAGATCAATAAAGTACTAAAAAAATATCACCTTTACTGTGATGAATCTCTACTCAGTTAGCCTGCTCTGATTCTACTTAATCTGATCTCTTATGTATACTATTCTACTCTGTCAACTGATAGTCTTGAAGTTAGGTAAGTGCTTCAAGTGCTCCTTAAATCATACATCAGTTCTCATAAAAAATAATGCAAACATACATTTATATAGCATACTACTTTATGCCACTTTAATAAAATTATATTACAAATCTTAGGCAAAACCCTAAGATCTACAGTATAGAAAAATAAACTAGATCAAACTATTACATAGAATCTTCATCGTATCTTAACAATAAATTATTCTCGATCTTGGAAATACATTTTATGATCTTTTGTAACCATTTGCATAGAAGAATGTGCCATTCTTGATTACTATGTTGTTTCTTGTGATCCTCGGTAAACACTATATAAACTTCTCGGTGTATACTGGTGCTCAGTGTTTACTATCGCTCGATGTCAGTGTCTACTAGTACTCGGTAAACTTTCTGATGCTCAGTGTGTATGCTTAACCAACTAGTCTATTTTTCTTCTAGTTACCGACTAGCTCAATTTAAGTAATTGACCGATACATTTGATAACCTTTGATACTAATGACAACCTTTAATGCTCAATAGAGATAAAAATCTCCCCCTTTGGCATTAGTATCAAAACTTGAATGTATATAGACAAACTTTTCTACATATAACTTATATCTCTACCATATACATATATACTTATCAAAATTTCTATTTACTCCCCCTCGGTGCACACTCCCGATAATATGTAGTTTACGTAGCATCTATGTACATATTTGGCATATTGACATATACATTGATTTCCCCCTTTTTGATAGTAATGCCAAATACAAAAAATTAAACTGTATACTCACATCTTGTCAAAAATGTGTTGATGGGTTTTCTTCACAGACTCCAAGAGTTTTTCCCATTCCTCTTTCAAGTTGGTGAGAGCAATGTTCTCAAGACCGACTTGTGCATGCATTTCAAAGATGTTATCCAACATAAAAATTTCTGGTGTTGCAACAAGTTGTTCCACTTTGACGATGTATTTCTCAAAAATCTTCAGGTATGGAAGGAGTTCTATCTGTAACTCTGTGACCTGGTCTATGATCTACTCTTCTTATTTGTTGAGATCTCCATCAACTGCCTAATTTCCTGGACTCTATGAATGTGCTTTGAAAAATCTTGTGGCTCGGTTATAGCTGCATTTTCACTGGTCTTGATTTCATCTTCTAGACCTTTGATCTTTTTACTGATCTTAATAGTGAAGGTTTCCATAGTGCATAGCTTCAGTAAGAATTGACAAATTAACTGGGTTATGGATTTTATTTCAGTTATTAACTCAAATAATTTGACCTTATTTATTGCCACTTCTTGGCTGATTCTTTCTGCCAATTTGTCTTGAATCTTGGATTCTGCCCTTTCTTCAATTCGCTTGTCAGCATCAATAACTAGGGCATTTATCTTCTTGGTACATATAGCAAGTTGATCTATAATAGGATTATCTTCATCAATATTCACTTCAGGTACTACCCATTGTAAGATATCCCTAACATCCGTTAATATTTCTTTGCATTTAGTTTCTTGCTTCAACTTTTCTTGTGCTAATTTTCTTGTACATCGTTCCCCATATTTGCTCAATTCCTTGGGGCTAAAGGTCCTTGGGTCACACTGGGGTATTACTATAACTTCGTCTAGAGTGACCGACCCTTTTGCTTTCTTTTTCTTCTTCTTCTTTGG
This sequence comes from Chamaecyparis obtusa, assembly GCA_027943335.1. Taxonomy (NCBI): domain Eukaryota; kingdom Viridiplantae; phylum Streptophyta; class Pinopsida; order Cupressales; family Cupressaceae; genus Chamaecyparis; species Chamaecyparis obtusa. Next base: position 544,417 of record BSBK01004423.1, read on the forward strand.
TGCAAGGGGTGACTTCTTCACAATGGTGACAAGAACCTTGTCTTCTACCTTTGGAGTATCCTTCCTAGTTGACACACTCTCTTCCTTCCTCTGCTCCTTGGTAACCTATGTGTCGGTTGAGTGAGTGGGAGCCTCAGATGTGGTGTCAAGTGGGGTCACCTAAGTTGCCTTAAGCTCATCTTGTGCCTTTTTTTCTATAGTTTTTGCCTCTGTTCCTTCAGACTTATGTGTCTTTATAGGTGTTTCAGTGTCTTGTTCCCTTGTGGTATCTTTATGTTGCTTAGGGTCTGAGCCGTCGGGTTGTTCCTGTGAAATAATTTGTACTACTTTTGCAAGTATAGGAATCTTTCTCGGTAATGATGTAAATGCACAATCAGTGAGTTGAGCTTCATCTTGAGTGTTTTTTGGTGCAATATTTACATCCTCACCATCCTTGTCATCAAGATTTCCATTTTTTATGTCCTCAATGAGTACATCATCATCGGTTTTCTTCTTCATTTGGATCTCTACTGGATCCGGTGTATCCCATGAAATATTTATGTCTTCCTTTTGTTTAGTGATATAAATTACCTCGGTAACTGATATACTAGAGTCCTTTGACTTCTCTACTATAGTATCATCAATGTAGATACATTTTCCTTTGGAATGTTGTCTCTTTTTAGACAAATTTAAGAATGTATTTTGCTCAACTTGTTCTTTGGCTTTAAGAATTGATTTCCATAGGGAATCGCCAGTCTCATCTACATCCACCATGTTCTCATCTAGTATCATCATGGCTCGGTTCTTTACAGCAAATCTTGCTTGATAATTAGCCATGTGTTCATTAATTTTTGCTAGGCTTAGATGTAGGGCTACCCGAACTAGAGATCTTTCTCTTTTTCTCTTCTCGGTGTCTAGTGCATAAGCCCATTTTTTATTTATTCTGTCATCCAACTGCTTTGATAATTTTAGTGCAAATTCTAATGGAACTCTTTTAAACTTTATCATCATTTGGATAACTACCTCCTCAATCTTTTTTTGATCCTCATTTGACATTTTGTCAAATCTACTAAGTTTTGGATTAGCAAGGTCACTATTCTCAATTATATCTTCAATGATTTCATCTATTGACCTTACCTTGTTGCTGACCACTTTGAATTGAATGATGTCATCTTCATGTTCATTATCCTCAAGTTCTTCTTTACTTCTTTTCAATCTTCTCCTTTTCTTAGGCTCCTCAACTATAAACTTGGGTCCTTTCTTTGCATATGTCTTTGTCAGTGTAGCAGCCTTTCATTTTATTACCTTCTCTGCTTCCTTCCTCTATGGTGGTGAAGCTGCAGTTGATGACCTTGTGTGTGCACCTATTTGTACTGGTAATTGCCTCTTCTTTTATTAGGAGGAACTGGTGTAGCTTCTTGTTCTTCATCAGATTCGGTTTCCTCATTGTCATACACCTTGTCAGCCAACATTAACTGACCTTCAGTTGCCTGTTCAACCAGTGACTCCTCAGATGAGTCTACATCCTTCTCAAATTTCTTAGATAAAAACTTTTTCATCTTCTTAGCCTTCCTAGACATTTTATTAATGGCCAAACCTGTCATGATTCTAGACTTAGCTTCTTCATAGGTTCCAAACCTAGTGGCCTTGGGGACTTTTGGTAGTGCCAGCAGTGCTTCAATAGATTTCAATCCAAAATCATTTTTCATTTCATAGCCCATAGGTGCTAGCCATTTTATTCTAGGTTCACTTGCTTTTATCATGGAATGATCTATGTTTACTAGAAAACATACCTCTGCTTAAATTTCTCAACTAATTCTCATGGAATTTTGCTTCTTTGATTCATCTTGGTCTCAAATTATTTAAAGTACTCATCAAAATCTTTATTCAAATTATCTCCTAACTTGTTCATCATCTCGGTAATCTGTACAGTTATCAGTTTATCTATTGTCTAATTTACTTTGCTGGATACAATTGTCTGAAGGACATTGTTGGATTAGCTATGTGTTGTCTTTGATGTCACACAAATGTCATATCAATTATCATTCTTAGTATCTACCAAGTTCAGTCGGTTAGCTAAGTGGTTCTCAGTATCTACCAAGTTCAGTCGGTCAGCTAAGCAGTTCTCAGTATCTACCGAGTTCAGTCGGTCAGCTAGGCAGTTTTTAGTGTCTACCAAGTTCTCTCAGGTGTCTAAAGGAAACATGACAAGATATCAGTGTTAACCGAGCCTCCTTAGTTATCAAAGGAAATTAGTGGTTACCAAGCTCTCTTGGTCTCCAAAGGATGTTGCAGAATTCGCTGTGGTTACCAAGTTCTCTCAGTCACCGAAGGAAATCTTTTTAGGATTAATGTTTACCAAGCATGGTCGGCCTTTTCAAAGAATTTTGTTATTACAGTTTGTTTATCCCAGCCGACTGTTACAATAATTATTAGTGTCGACTTGTCAATCTAAATGATTATGAAATGGCATATATATATAGAAGGTAAAATGATGAATAAAACTTATACAGCATGCAGAAATCATTTTGAAGAAAGGTGTGTGTGAACTTTGAAGGATGGTAAGATATCCTTGAGGAGCAGCAAAGATTTAATTGATCAGTAAGGATCTAGTAAAATAGAACAGAGATCTATATTCAGCAATTCAGTTGCAGGTTATTTCATTGTTACTCTCTAGCAATTGTAGTAGTGATATCAAAATCTCTTAACCGAGTTGGTTTAACAACCATTTTGTAAATCCTCTAACAAGGTAACAGTTCTATTGAATTGTTTCAAGACCTCTTACAAGGCTACTCCTAGTAGGGTGATTAAATCCTCTAACAAGGTCACACCTAACAGTATGTTTTGTAACCTTTTACAAGGTTGGCTTCTAGCCGGGCATCACTTCAGAAGAGTGAAAAATAGTAACTATTTACATTGGTGGTTTTTCCCATATTGGGTTTCCACGGTAAATCTGGTGTCTCTTGTGTTCATGTTATTTTCTTTATTCATGTATGTTAATCAGTGATGAATGCTTAAGAACAGTTTAAATTATTATACATTTCAAGGATCAAGTTTTCAGCATTTCTCTATATATTTACCGAGTGGAACAGTAAATAATTTGTTAAGATATTTAAGGGATCAGTGGTAATATTTTTGTGGTTAACTGATTCACCCCCCCTCTTAGTTACTGCATCTATATTTCCAACAATTGGTATCAGAGCATTTGGTGCTTGTAGGAAGGGTTTCAAGGACCTAAGCTAAAGATCAGGATGTCTTACAAAAGAGAAATTCCAAGGCTTAATAGAAATAACTTTTCAGCATGGCAAGGTCTCATGAGATTACATCTGGCTTCCATTGGTGATTCAGGATGCAAATATATTGATCAAGAATATACAATTCCTACTGGCACATTAACTATTGAAGACATTGCAGAGAAGAAGAACCATAACACTATGATGATAGACATTGCATCAGCACTTAGCTATGAAGAATTTGATGAAATCAAAGACTGCACAACTGCTCATGAAATGTGGAACAAGCTGAAGAAAATCTATGGCAGTGATGACAATGTGAAGAGAGCCAAAGCAGAGAGCCTAAGAGGATAGTTTGATCAAATGAAAATGAAAGAAGAAGAAAACATTGAAAAATATGTTGAAAGGATCAAGACAAGTGTTAGTTCAATTAGAGCTTCTAGAGGAAAAATTTATGATGAAATAGTTATAAGTAAGGTTCTTAGAACATTACTCCCTATTTATGCAATAAGAGTTTCTGCTATTCAAGAAAGAAGATGTGAAGAAAATCACAATATAACTTTGGATGCCTTAGTTGGAAGATTGACAGCCTTTGAATTGGATAACTATGACAACTATGTTCCAAATTCTAAAAATATTGAATCAGCTTTTGAGGCCAAACTTTCACTCAAGAAAGGGAAGAAAATCCAATCAGAAAGTGAAGAAGAATCAGAGGAAAGTTCTGATAGCGATCTTGAAGTTATTGAAGCATTACTTGCAAAGAAGTATTCAAGAGGCAAAGGAAAATAAAGAGGTAAAACTCCCTTAATCTATTTTTCATGTGAAGAAATTGGTCATATTGTAGCTAGGTGTCCAAACAAGCAAAGCAAAGATTAGAAGAAAAATTACAAGTACAATGGCAAGAAAAATTTCAAATCATTCAAGGATAAAGGTAAGAAAACATGTTTCTTAGCTAAAGATTCAGATGATAGTGAAGAAGAAATTGTTTTCATTGCTATAAAAGATGAATCTAATAATGATGAAGATGAGATGGCACTTATCTCTCATATAAGCAAGAATGATACATGGATTATAGACAGTGGATGCTCACATCATATGACTGGTGACAGGCCCAAGTTTGAACACTTTGAAAACTTTGATGGTGGTAATGTAAGGTTTGGAAACAATGAACCCTGTTGTATAAAAGGAAAGGGATGAATTTCATTAACCAAAGAACTTATATGTGATAATGCATATTGGGTTGAAGGACTAAAGCATAATCTTCTAAGTGTAGCACAACTAATCAACATTGGATTCAAGGTTGAATTCATGAATGGAAAAGCAAGACTGCTGGATGACAAAGGAAAACTTATAGGATCAGGAAAACAAACCAAAGGTAACTTGTTTTATCTTGATCTTGGTGATTACTCATGTTTTATTGCTCAAATTGAAGAAAATTGGTTATGGCACAAAAGGTTATGTCATGTAAATTTTGACAACATGATAAAAATAAGCAAATTCAAGAAAGAAAGAGGTATTCCTATTTTGAAGAAACCTGATGTTGGTCTATGCAAGAATTGTCAAATTGGTAAAATGGGAAAGTCTAGTTTCAAAAGTAAAAACTATCAATCTGAAGATATTTTGGAAATTGTGCATATTGATTTATGTGGACCTATTGGAATTGACAGCTATACCAAAGAAAAATTCTTTATTCTCTTTGTTGATGATTATTCTAGAATGATCACTGTTATGTATTTAAAACAAAAGTCTGAAGCATTTGAGAATTTCAAATGGTATTTAGCAAGAGTAGAAAAGGAAACAGGAAAAAGAATAAAATGCTTGAGATCAGACAGAGGTGGTGAATTCATCTCCCATGAATTCAATAATTTCTACATTGAAAGAGGAATCAAAAGGCAGGTATCAGCCCTGAGAACTCCTAAGCAGAATGGAATAGCTGAAAGAAGGAACAGATCTATCATGGACTATGCAAGGACTCTAATGATTGAAAAGAACATTGCTACAAAATACTAGAAGGAAGCTATCAACACTGCAGTTCATACCTTGAACTGAGTACCGCTGAGAAAAGACACATTCAAGACTCCATATGAGCTATGGTATGGCTACAAACCAAATGTAAGTTACCTAAAAATATTTGGTAGTAAATGTTACATCTTGAAAGAATCTAAAAAAGGAAAATTTGATGTAAAAAGTGATGAAGGAATATTTTTGGGATATTCATGCAAAAGTAAGGCATATAGATGTCTAAATTTGTTTACTCACAAAATCATAGAAAGTGCACATGTGAGAATTGATGAGTTTGCAGAAAAGATTGAAGAAGAAAGCAAAAAGGAACCAGAAGACTACAGAAAATTTGTTTACATCAAACCTGATACATTGCCAGACACATGTAAGGAGACTACATCTACCGAGCCCAGTATAGTAATCGAGTCACAAGAAGTTCTAACCGAGTCACAAAGTACCAAGTCTCAGTATGAAGCTACCGAGCAAGTATCTACCCAGCCTGAGCAATCTGAACCTGAAGATGAAGAAGATGACAATATAACTCATTCAGGAAGCAAGGAACTTGTATTAGCCAAGTACGTCAGAAAACATCATAAACCAGATCAAATTATTGGAAAAAAATCAGATGGTACTATGACAAGAAGTAAACTAAAAGGTACATATTTATTTGTTGATTTTGAACCTAAAAATGTCAAAGATGCATTAGAAAATGAAAGTTGGATTGAGGCTATGAATGAAGAAATAGAGAAAATAGAGAAAAAAAAGACATGGACTCTTGTACCTAGGCCTAAAGATAAAAATGTAATTGGGACAAAATGGGTATTCAGAAATAAATTGAATGAAGATGGTCAAGTATCAAGAAACAAAGCAAGATTGGTATGTAAAGGATATTCTCAAGAAGAAGGAATAGATTATGGAGAGACTTTTGCTCCTGTTGTAAGATTAGAAGGTGTGAGGACTTTACTTGCATATGCAGCACATAAAGGATTTAAGGTATATCAGATGGAGATCAAATTTTCTTTTCTCAATGGTATTCTTGAGGAAGAAGTCTACATTGAGCAACCTGAAGGTTTTGTTGATCCAGACAAAAGGGATATGGTCTGCAAATTACACAAAGCATTTTATGGTCTGAAACAAGCTCCTAGAGCATGGTATGAAAGATTACATAACTATCTTACTCAGATTAATTTCAAAAGGGCTAATGACAACATCAATTTATACATAAAAGAAGGATCAGATAACAAAATTGTTTTGGAAAAAATATTTGTGGATGATACTATGTTTACAGGAAATGATGATCAGTGCAAAGAATTTTCAAAGCTTATGAACAAACAATTTGAAATGTCTATGTTTGGTCAGATAAAATTCTTTGTTGGACTTCAGATTCAGCAGAACAAAAATGGTATCTACATTACTCAGTCTAAATATATCGGGGAAATACTTAAGAAATTTGGTATGGAAGATTCAAAACCAGTTGGTACACCCATGTGTACTGGACTAAAGCTTACCAAAGATGATGATTCAAAAGAAGTAGATCAGACCTTATACAGATCAATGATTGGAAAATTATAGTATGTAGTACACACAAGGCCCGATATTGCCTTAGCAGTTGGAATAGTGGCAAGATTCTCGGCTAAACCCAGAGAAAATCACATGATAGCAATCAAAATAATCTTGAGGTATTTAAGGGGAACTGAAGATTATGGCTTGTGGTATAAATTTGGAGGCAATCTGGATTTAAAAGTGTTTACTGATGCTGATTGGGCAGGAAACATTGATGATAGAAAGAGTACAAGTGGTGGTGCATTCTTTCTTGGCAAGAGGTTAGTATCTTGGACTAGTAAAAAGCAAAACTACACATCCCAATCCACAGCAGAAGCAGAATATGTTGCTGCTGCAGTAAACTGCTCTAATATTATATGGTTTAAACAGCTTTTGGAAGGCATGAAGGTTGAGATCAAAGAACCAGTTGTTATGTTTTGTGATAATACAAGTGCAATAAATATTTCAAAGAATCCAGTAATACATTCCAAAACTAAGCACATTGCAATTAAATATCACTTTGTTAGAGAATTGGTGCAGGACAAGGAAATCAGATTGGAATATATTCATACAAAAGAACAAATTGTAGATATCTTCACCAAGCCACTACCTAAGGATGCATTCTTCTATCTAAGAGGCAAGTTAGGGGTCACTCCCCTGTCTGAGGTTCACTAAATAAAGTTTTAGTGATGCATCAACCAGAACATGTTGAAGATCAATCAGTTGATGTAGCATAGTCAAGGAATCATTGCATATGAATCAGTACATAAGGTACATTGATATTTACCGAAACTATGTAAGTTGTCTTTGGCATGTGTTGTCAAAGAGGGAGAGTTTGTTGTCATTTCAAGAAATTTCTAAGAAGAATAACTTGAGAAGTTAAGAGGGAGAGTTCTCAATTAGAGAAAGATTAGAGAAAGAAGTTTAAAGATGTTGAGAATTAGAATGAAGCTAAGGCTATGTTTCTTACTCTTGGTTTATCTGTAAAATTTCATTGTGCTATGACATGTTCTATTGCCATCAATGCCAAAGAGGGAGATTGTTGGATACAATTGTCTGAAGAACATTGTTGGATTACCTATGTGTTGTCTTTGATGTCACACAAATGTCATATCAATTATCATTCTCAGTATCTACTGAGTTCAGTCGATCAGCTAAGCAGTTCTCAGTGTCTACCGAGTTCAGTCGGTCAGCTAAGCGGTTCTCAGTATCTACCGAGTTCAGTCGGTCAGCTAGGTGGTTTTTAGTGTCTACCAAGTTCTCTCATGTGTCTAAAGGAAACATGACAGGATATTAGTGTTAACCGAGCCTCCTCGGTTATCAAAGGAAATTAGTGGTTACCAAGCTCTCTCGGTCTCCAAAGGATGTTGCAGAATTCACTGTGGTTACTGAGTTCTCTTGGTCACCGAAGGAAATCTTTTCGGGATTAATGTTTACCGAGCATGGTTGGCCCTTTCAAAGAATTTTGTTATTACAGTTTGTTTATCCCAGTCGATTGTTACAATAATTATTAGTGCCGACTTGTCAATCTAAATGATTATGAAATGGCATATATATATAGAAGGTAAAATGATGAATAAAACATATACAGCATGCAAAAATCATTTTGAAGAAAGGTGTGTGTGAACTTTGAAGGATGGTCAGATATCCTTGAGAAGCAGAAAAGAGTTAATTGATCAGTAAGGATCTAGTAAAATAGAACAGAGATATATATTCAACAATTCAGTTTCAGGTTATTTCATTGTTACTCTCTAGCAATTGTAGCAGTGATATCAAAATCTCTTAACCGAGTTGGTTTAAAAACCATTTTGTAAATCCTCTAACAAGGTAACAGTTCTATTGAATTGTTTCAAGACCTCTTACAAGGCCACTCCTAGCAGGGTGATTAAATCCTCTAACAAGGTCACACCTAACAGTGTGTTTTGTAACCTTTTACCAGGTTGGCTTCTAACCGGGCATCACTTCAGAAGAGTGAAAAATAGTAACTAGTTACATTGGTGGTTTTTCCCATATTGGGTTTCCACGGTAAATCTGGTGTCTCTTGTGTTCATGTTATTTTCTTTATTCATGTATGTTAATCAATGATGAATGCTTAAGAACAGTTTAAATTATTATACATTTCAAGGATCAATTTTTCAGCATTTCTCTATATATTTACCGAGTGGAATTGTAAATAATTTGTTAAGATATTTAAGGGATTAGTGGTAATATTTTTGTGGTTAACTGATTCACCCCCCCTCTCAGTTACTGCATCTATATTTCCAACATACTTTACCATAGCCAGGGAGATACTTCATAGATAGAAAAATAAACAAACAAGGAGTGAACCAAACTTACATGTGTTTGACTTCTTTGACCTTATAGTCTTCGTGTTATCCTGAAATTGGTTCAATAGTATCTTTGCAAGATCAATTTGGTGATCTTTCTTCACAATTTTTTGTGCCATGTCGACTGCGCTATAGGGTACATTGTTTAATCTACTCAATTGAAATATTTTGTACCCGATCACATGTGCCATAAATTTTACTGTCGGGTCTTTAATTGTTGAAATCTTCAATGCTTGATCATCCCATGTAGCTCCAGTGTTCTTCTCAGCATCAGCTCGGGAGGAGCTTCAGAAAGCCTTTGCCTTGTCAGTTGTAGGATAGCCAGTAACCCTACTGATCATTTTCTTTGTGACCTCTACTCATTTATCCAACCAAAATTTTCCATCATGATACCAACTCAATACAATCCTTATCCAACCTGATAACCCTAATTTCCCAATCTGGACATATTCTATTTTCAATTTTCCATCGGTGCCAAACAATTGTTGATATGCCACAATAGTCTCAAAATCTCCTACTTCTCCAATCTTGCAATGAATGAATGATCGTACGTCTTCTATTAACAAAACCCTATATGGGATGCTTGAAAAAGAGCCCATTAAATCCATTTGTGATGCAATCTTGTGGTGTGGTTTGTACTTAGGCTCATCAAAATTTTCTCTAACAATCAGATTTACTTCTTCCTCAACACTATGTGATTTGCTTGCGGATGATGTAGATGCCATAAATTGATTTAGGGTTTCGGCAAGTAGCAAGTTAATAAAGTGTTTGGTAGCAAATGTACTTCCTCAGAATCATCAAATAGTGATGTCGGTTTGTTAAAAATGATAAAGAACAAATAGGAAATTGTTTAATCCAAGAGCAAGCAGTTAGGAAACAATACCATGAATTTGCACAATAACTAGGAGCATACACCAACAAGGTAAAGAGGAGACAAGAATTTGAAAGGGGAAGGCTAAGAAAACCCCTTGTGAATTATGAATGAGGCATGAAAAGTCTAAAGAGAGAGAGAGAATATGAGCACTTAGCTCAATACAATATGATAGAATTATGAAAGAGAGAAATTGTGAGAGTTGTGAGAAAAGATTGATGAGTGTGTGGAGAAATATCTCTATATGTAGAGATAAGTGAAGGAGTTCAAAAAGTAACTCCCATGTGCATGTAAGCCACATTCATAAGTGTGTGAGCCACTTGTGCTATTTCCTCTTAAGGAGGAATCTAGGAATAAAAGGAAATTACAAATAAATATTATGTCCTCACACATGGAAAAGAGGACAAGTGTTCATGTAGGGATTCTATAGGAATCTCCTACTTACATAATAAATAAACTAAACTAAACTACCTTGGTTTATAATATTTCACCAAGGAAAGATTATACTTCTAACACCCCCCTTTAATCTTTACTTGGGGAAATTACAAAAATCTGCAACTGGATTGTCCTTCTTGTAGTAGAGGAGGAAAGCTAAATTTTCATCACTTTGTGTTGATATAAGGTGATGGTGCAATGATAAGTGCTTGGATCTTGAAATAGGGTTCCTTTGATTGTTGTAATGCAAGAGTGTAAATGTTTGTAGATATAGGCCCAAATCTGTAGGTAAACTTTGAGATTCTTCATTGTTTATCCAAGAAGGATCACCTGAATTTTCAACAAAACAAGAATAATGAGGGGATCTCCCATGATTGGGATTTCCTCCTAAAAATGAATCAATAAAATCTGAATGTGAATCATTAAATGTTAATTCATCATAAAGAGGTTTTGTAAACCAAATAGATTTATTACTAGATGCATAAGCACAATCACCAACAATAATATCATTAAGAAGCTTAGAGTTTAGAGAAGGAGGTTGGTCCTCCATAAGAACCATTTGAGTGTCATGAAATTCATGATCTACTTTAGAGCATATAGGAACAAAATCAATATTTGAGCCTGCAAAAAGGCAAAAACCACTAGTAGAGTGCCCATCATTGGGATCACCTAGTGTTGAATCAGTAACACTATTGAAAAAATCATATTGAGAATCATGGTTCATAGAATTATAAAAGAAATCTTTAGGTTCATAAAATAAATTTGTGATGTATTCATCATAATGTGAATCATGAGTCGTAGAATCAGGAATACAATCTCTAGTTGCATAAAACAAATCTGTAACATATTCATCAATATATGAAATATCAGGAAGAGAGCTAGTATAAGTATCATCATTATTATCATTAACCTCCATAATAATCATAGGATTGGTACCTTCATCATAAATTTCATCTTGATTAATAACCATATTTGTAATAGTATAATCAACAGAAGGTAAAGTAACATTAAGAAAGTTAGAGATATTTTCATCTTCTTGGTCAAGTATATCATCAATAAGAGGGTAAAATAGATTATTACCAACATCATCAGCACTAAATAGGTTATTATGCTCATAATTATCCTTTTGAAGAGTATCAATATTATCGTTAATGTGAGGAGCAGAACCAGAGATGTTGTTATCTTGCAAAATAGGAGCATAAAGCACATCATTTGGAATAGAAACATTACCACTTCCTTGAACTAGACAGCAATAAGTATCAGCTAAAAAAGTAGGAATAGGATTATTATTCAAATTATAAACATCATAAAGGTTACCATTGGGAATAGTTTTTGTGAAGGTTTGAAATTTGGTTTCTAAGCCATACCAAGCCTGATGAGTTGTAGTGTAGTTTGAGAGAAGATGATATAAATCTGGATGAAGTGAGAGGCCAATTAGGCCAAATGCTTCATCATCTTTCGACTGCCAAGAATCCTGGTCAACCTGAGGAGAGGTGGAAGTCGGTTTCTCATTAGGAGAAAACACAACATCAAAAAGGTTTTCATTTTTTAAAATAGCGGTCATGTGAGTCCGCCAAACAAAATAATTTGAAAGAGTGAGTTTAAATTTTGGCATTGACATAGACATGATGAAACCAAAAAGGCAATAGGAAGATAATATAATTATATAAAAAAAAATAAAGAAATTATTAACAAAACGTTACAACCTGCAAGAAAAAAGATTAGAAAGCTGATATGAATCTAAACAACTATAATTAATAACTTATGTTAAAAAGATGAGTTGAAGCTAATGAGCATAAGAAAAAAGACACAAATGACAGGAACTAAGAGGATCACACAATAACCCTGCAAGAAAACATTAGCACAAAATAAAATACTAAAAAATAATAAACCTGCAAAGAAACGTTAGCTAAAAAAAAATGAATTGAATCTAACCAAAAACCCTTAAAAAAAACTTAGGTTCCTATAGCAAAGAAGCTTCCTGAAGTGCTAACATGCAAACTGGATCACGGCAAAACAGAGGTTCCTGTAGCAAAATAGCTTCCTGTAGTGCTAACATGTAAACTGGATCATGGCAGAACAGAGGTTCCTGTAGCAAAAAAATGCCTGTAGCGCTAACATGTAAAATATAATAGAGGTTCCTTGTGCATGTAAAAAAAATTTAAAATACTTTAAACTATAAAAGTTAGTAACTAAGAAAAAATATTTAATAATAAAAAACCAGCATGCAACAAAGAACAAGACTCTATACGAACTAAACAATGCATGCAAAGCACAAGATCCTTGCCTTTAATATGAAACCAGATCGGTATGAGAATCAACAAAATTTTAAACAAATGAAAGTAATATAGCACCAAAAATTTACAGAAAACACTGCAGTGAAAAAAAACTTAATTCAAAACCAGCATGAAAACAAAGGTTTTTGCTTCAATCAGATGCTTGATCTCTATAATCAAGAGAGGCTTAGTAGATACTTTCGAATAAGCACAATCTGTAGATGCATGAATAAAATATTACAACTCTTCCAAAGTAAGCATGCAAAGAAAAATGACCCAAAGAGAATAACCAAGAGAGAATGAGAATAACCAGGAGAGAATGAGAATGAGAATAACCTACAGGAAGATTGGAGAGAATGAGAATAATAACAGCGCAAGCAAAAACTTCTATATTAACACGGCAATGCATGCAAGAAAGAACTATCTAAAGAAAAAAAAAATTTGCAAACGCAGGCAAAGCTTCTATATTAACAAAGCAGTGCATGCAAAAACTCTTCTAAAAAAAAACACACATGAAACACATGTGAGCAGCCCAAAAATGACAAGAGACAAAGCTGCTAAAAAAGAAATTAAAAAGGCATGCAGAAAATTGCGACAGGAAGAAGAAACGGTTCCTGTAGCTTGGGAAAAAAAATAAATTAAAAAACTGAATACAGCCAAACAAAATTTTGAAAAACAAATGATACCAACCGACATATAAGAGACTGAAATAGAAAAGAAATGATTAAAAATTAGAGACTAAGATAGTAAAAAAATGAAATAAAGATATTCTATTATATTTTCACCACTAAACTAGAAATGCAATAATTGAAACTAAAGAGATTAAATTTTGATATGAGAGTATAATATTAACAAGATTGAAAATATCAAATGAATCAAATAGAACAACCGGGTTTGGCGGTAAACCAGCCAAACCAAAAAAAATGATTTTTTCCTCTTAACTAGATTAGTCAACAAACTAGTAAAGAACTCTCTCAAGAGTCTCCGATTTGGAGTACTCCAAGATATGGTAGCTCCTTTACCTATACACTCAATAAATGATTAAACCAACCTGCTCTGATACCATGTTAAAAATGATAAAAAACAAATAGGAAATTGTTTAATCCAAGAGCAAGGAGTTAGGAAACAATACCATGAATTTGCACAATAACTAGGAGCATACACCAACAAGGTAAAGAGGAGACAAGAATTTGAAAGGGGAAAGCTAAGAAAACCCCTTGTGAATTATGAATGAGGCATGAAAATTCTAAAGAGAGAGAGAGAATATGAGCACTTAGCTCAATACAATATGATAGAATTATGAAAGAGAGAAATTGTGAGAGTTGTGAGAAAAGATTGATGAGTGTGTGGAGAAATATCTCTATATGTAGAGATAAGTGAAGGAGTTCAAAAAGTAACTCCCATGTGCATGTAAGCCACATTCATAAGTGTGTGAGCCACTTGTGCTATTTCCTCTTAAGGAGGAATCTAGGAATAAAAGGAAATTACAAATAAATATTATGTCCTCACACATGGAAAAGAGGACAAGTGTTCATGTAGGGATTCTATAGGAATCTCCTACTTACATAATAAATAAACTAAACTAAACTACCTTGGTTTATAATATTTCACCAAGGAAAGATTATACTTCTAACACGGTTCGATCTATAGTAGCCTTGAATCCTTCTGAAAATCCTTTTAACTCAAACTCTTTTCTGTGAAATCTTTGCTCTTCAAGATCGCAATGTTAAAATGAACTCTGTTTCTCATGTATTTATAGACTTTTCGATATTCCCACTCAAAATTTCATGCATTAAATGCTTGACCTACATTTTTTTTCATAATAGCTATCAACTCGGTGACAACTGTAAACTTTTATCCACTCGGTTACCACAAGATTTCCTTTCTTGGTTCATACAGATATTCGGTTAACCTTGAATAGTGATTACCGATGGGTAACCAGTGCTTGGTCTAATTTTTACCAACTGTATAACTTTGTTAGCTTAAAACATATAAACCATAATGCATCTTCATTCATGCAAATTTGGTATGTGCACAACATATATAGGGAGCTATATGTAAAATGTGATCATTTTGTAATGTCAGTCCCATACATACCTAGATCACCTTAAGTGGAGGAGGTTTCACCGACAACATTACTCGATTCAGCATTCTCATTAGATGCCTTTCTACACATAGTGTTCATTATCTTCATGATGTCTACAATAGTGTTTCCACTCTCAAATACATGATTTTCCTTTGGTGCTTGGTCTCTATAGTCTTTTCTTAAATGACCGACTTTATGACAATGCATACATGCCATTCCAATGCTTGTCCAGCTTCTTGATTGTCTAGCCCAGCTTTTCATATTACAATAAGCTATAACATTCCCATCTATACCACATGCAACACAGTTAGCCCATGTGTTATAATCCCAAACATAAGAGTTACCTTGTCTCTTCGATTGATAAGGCTTGCACTATGTTTTCTTCTTAGGATTCCATACTCGTTTCATCTTTGCCTTACACTCTCATGCAGTGTGTCCATATTTATTACAAGTATAGAATATTTTTTCCATAGTAGTATTTTTAGCAATATCATTTTGTTTAGCTCTACACTCATAAGCTTGGTGATGATACTTACCACAATAATAACAATATCCATTGAATTTAGGAGTGACAGGAGGTTTACCTTGTGTTTTTCTTCTACACACATTAGATGTATGTCCTAGTTTGCAACAATGATAACATGTCAATGCTTTAGGTCTTTGACTTTGATTTTTGTTGACTTGTTCAGCTTATTGTGATGATTCTCCTTCGCCGGTATAGCCTAGACCAGCTCTACTCCCAAATCTTCTTTCATTAATCAGAAAGTCATCAATCTTCTTAGAACTATCCTCAACCAATTTCTTCATTTCATTGTGTTGTTGTTGATTTTTCACTTCATTTCTCAGCTTCTCATTCTCCTCTCTGAGTCTTGCAACTTCTTCAAGATTTCTTGACAATTCTCCATTTACTCGATTTACTTCTTGATTCACAATCGTCATCTTATTAGATACTTGAAAATGATGATCGATGAGTCTCTGTATTTCACTTTGTTTTGCTTGAAGTTGTTCAGTCATTTGTCTTTGATCATCAATAGCTAGATTCCTTTCTTGTTCAACTTGTCTAGCATTGTTCATTGTCTCTACCATTCTCACCATCTGAGATTCTTGACTGATTTGCAGTGCTTTCACTTGTTCGGTAAAATATTGATTCTTTTCAGACAAATCAGTGATTATACTTTTAGATCCATTAGAAATACTTCCAGAACTAGATCCAACATGATCAAATATATCATCAATAGATTCTTTATGATAACTGATCTCATTTTGCAAAATAGCTAGGTTATTCCTTTCAACAAGTAATTTCTTCAGTCCTTCCTTGGCTTGCTTGTACTATTCAATAAACATCAGCATCTGAATCTTCTGATTCTCAATAGTCTTTTCTAGCTTATACCTCTCCATGACTTAGATCTTTACCCTTCAATGGTTAAACTATCAATTAAGAGAACTATTCTCTGATACCAATTGTTGGAATTAGGAGAGATAGGGAGTTGAGAGGGGATGGGTGAATCAGTGCCCACAAAAACTTTAACACATTAACCTTTCAGATCTACAACAACAAACAGTGATAACCTTCCAAAATAACTTGCATCTAATACATGTATCATTCATCCATTCAACTTGTAAAATTAAATAACATGAAATCAACAATATAACAGTCACATAACACAAGTATTTTGGTAATGTAGAAACCCTTGTTAGAAGGTAAAAACTACGGTGGGGATGACACCCACAAATTCTTCACTACTACAGATAGCAAAGGTTTGCCTATTAGGGCTACAAGTTTTGATCACTTATGGTGATCTTACCCTATTAGGAGTAAGATCAGCTAGATCTACCTAGTTATAAGATTTTAACAACACTAATGAAGTGTGCACTCGGTTAAGAGATTTACATAAGACTGTCAAGTCTACTCTGTTAAGAGATTTAGCCAAAATATCTATTACAATTGTTAGAAAAAAATAGGAAATTATCTGCTAATGACAACTTGATTGTCTAATACAGATCAATAAAGTACTGACAAAATATCACCTTTAATGTGATAAATCCTTACTCTGAACTACTCGGTTAGCCTTCTCTGATTCTTCTTAATCTGATCTCTTATGTATATTGTTCTACTCTGTCAATTGATAGTCTTGAAGTTAGGCAAGTGCTTCAAGTGCTCCTTAATTCATACATCAGTTCTCATCACAAATGATGCAAACATACATTTATATAGCATACTACTTTATGCCACTTTAACAAAAGTAGGTTACAAATCTTAGACAAAATCCTAAGATCTACGGTATAGAAAAATGACCTAGATCAAACTATTACATTGAATCTTCATCGTATCTTAACAATAAATTGCTCTTGATCTTGCTAATACATTTTTTGAATTGTTGTACCCATTTGCATAGAAGAATGTGCCATTCTTGATTACTATGTTATTTCCTGTGATCCTCGATATACACTATATAAACTGCTTGGTGTATACTAGTGCTCAGTGTTTACTATCACTTAGTGTCAGTGTCTCCTGGTACTTGGTAAATAGTATAATGCTCGATGTGTATGCTTAATCGACTGGTCTATTTTTGTTCTAGTTACCGACTCGCTCAATTTAAGTAACTAAACAATACCTTTGATAACCTTTGATACTAATGAGAACCTTTAATGCTCAATAGACATAACAAAAACCCTAGTGGGAATTAGCACCCACTATGAACTGCACTAGAGTATAATGATCCCTGTTAGAAGATCTTTCAACACTGTTAGGAGTTGATCTTTACAATGCATGAAGTACAGAGACCTTTTCAATGGTTAGATCATGTTAGGAGTCTTTTGCAAATAACCTTGTTAAAGGTGATGACACACTATTCGGGAGCACATTGCTCAAATGGTGAAGGCTGCACCTTCTGCATAACAGATAATCACTATATCTAGATCTTGGTGAACTAGAAAGTAGACCTATTGTCTTGACCAATTCCTATGAATATCATATACTCTCTTCTTCTTCACATAGATCTTCAATTGATGATTGATTGTCTCAGTACATTCACATCTTCTGCTCTGCTCTCTCAATCACACTTAGCAATCACAACTGACTGGCTATAAGTATCTTTCTCCAAATGATATAATCAATTCAGCCTATTAGAACATCCTTGAAATCATAATAGAGAAACAATATAAATCTTTGATAACATCTCCAATGGCTAAACTAAGCACGCAACACAAATAGGACCATGCAACTCAATATGACAAGACACACCGCTTCACAAAGTCAACTCCACCAAATTAAATAAAATTTTATTCTCATGCTGAAATACATTATACACTCTTAACCAAACATTCTTAACTCAACACCATAGATGAAACCAAACACGCATATCAAAATTATAGGTGTAACTACTAAAATAATGTCGGCTCCATCACGTAAACTCAGGAAACTGTAACTGGAAAATAGACACATCATAACTCAACTTGTACTACACAAATAACTTAGCATCCATTAAAATAGATCCACAAACATGTCTACAACATAAATATAAATGTGCAAGGCTCTATCATAACCATACTGAGAATCTCATACAAAACTCTACCTATAACACTGTCAAGAACACTACTGATACAAACAACTACACAATTGTCTGCAGTCAGAATCAACCTATGCGTCTATGATATTATGCTAACATATCTAAGAAACATATGCTCAAGTCTCTCTACATAATACTTTAATGCACGCTTCTTACCATATGTTGTCATCAATGAAAAACATACAGTCAACACTGGCTTGCTAGAAAATCTCCAACAATCTCCTCCTTTGGCATTGATGGCAACATATGGAATGAAAAACACCACCAATCCAAGTGTATAATTATTTTATAACATTCTCCATTTCCTCAGAAAAACTCCCCCAAGGATGAATCCTCCATCTACTGCTAAATACTCTGAATATCAACTACTTCACCTTCTTACTATATACTCCCCCTTTCTAGACTAAAACAACTATTTTGTTTTTCATGACTATATACTTCCCCTTTGACATAAATGGAAAAGGTCACCAAAAAAAATAAGAATAGGTACTACTCCAGAATTAGAGTATAGTTAACCATTCATTAGTCACTGAGGACTGATGTGCTACTACAAACTCTAATCAGATCTAGGGAAGGGAATTACTCCCATCTTCTCCTTGAGATACTCAAATGTATCCTTCAATAAAGGATTTGTGAAGATGTCTGCTAGCTATTCTTTTGTATTCACATAATCTAATTTTACTTCTTTCTCTACAACTTTCTCTCTTAGGAAGTGATATTTTATCTCAATTTGTTTTTTCTTTGCATGCATCACAGGGTTCTTTGACATATTGATAGTGCTAGTGTTGTCACAATGAATAACAATAGGGTAATAAATCTGAATTCCAAAATCCTTTATCATCTGCTTGATCCACACAATTTTAGAACAATTTAAGGTTGTTGCTACATACTCCACTTCTACTGTTGACTGAGAAATACAATTCTACTTCTTTCTTGTCCAAGTAACAAGTCTATCTCCAAGAAATACTACTCCTCCTGAGGTGCTCTTTCTATCATCAACACAACCTGCCCAATCTGCATTTGTATACACATGAAGTTCCACATTCTCTGAATTAGGATACCATAACCCATAGTCTATAGTTCCTTTCAAATATCTGAATATCCTCTTTACTACCATAAGATGACTTTTTTAAGGTTCTACTGCAAATCTTCCAACAATACCAACTACATTAGAAATATCTAGTCTAGATTGAGTAAGATATATGAGTTTACCAATCATAGGCTTATATAGGCTCTTGTCTACTACTATAGAATCATCTTCTTTTGAAAGCTTGATTCCTGTTATCATAGGGGTACTTACTAGCTTGCAACCATCCATATTGAATTTCTTCAATATCTCTTTCACATACTTAGACTAATTAATGAAAATACCTTTGTTTACCTTCTGCACATTCAATCCCAAAAAGTACTTGATAGGTCCAATCATGCTCATTTCAAATTTTCTTTGCTTCTCTTTATAAAATTCTGCACTAAGCTTGTCATTACCACCAAAAATAATGTCATCAACAAAAATAGAAACTAGTAATAATCCATCAGGTGTCTCTCTTATGAATAAGTTACAATCTGGTGCTCCTTTCTTGAATCTGATCTTTGTCAAGTAACCATCTAGTCTTTCATACCATGCTCTAGGGGCTTTCTTAAGTCCATAGAGGGCTTTATTATATCTGCATACTATATCAGGTTTGTCTAATAAGCTAAATCCTTCAGGCTTCTCTATGTAGACTTCTTCCTTCAACTCTCCATTCAGGAATGCTAACTTGACATCCATCTAATATACTTTAAAGTGTTTGAATGTAGTATAGGCTATAAATAAATTTATGGCTTCCAATCTACTTACAGGGCAAAAAGTATCAGAGTAATCAATTCCTTCTCTCTACGCATATCCTTTACATACTAGTCTTTCTTTGTTTCTTACTATTGTTCCATCTTCATTCATCTTGTTTTTGAATATCCACTTGGTTCCAATCACATTCTTCTCACTAGGTTTGGGGACCAGCTCCCATGTATCATTCTTAACTATTGTTAGAAATAGGGAATATTGAGAGGGGGGGTGAATTAGTATTCTACAAACTTTATCTTTTGCCCAATTATGGATATAACAGATTATCTTTATACATGCATAACATAACAAGCTAAACAACATGCATAACAATAAAGAACTCATAACACATTATTTGTTCTTGAGGAAACCATGTCCAAGGGAAAACCCTGATAGGGATGGTACCCACAAAGATCCACTAATCAAAAGTATCTTGTTAAGGATTTTGACCTTGTTAGGAGTCTATTACAAGCATATAGTGTATCAGTCCTGATTAAGGGACTATAGACCTTGTTAGAAGCCTCAACCCTGTTAGGAGTTGTAGTACAAAATGTGATTACTAGATGAGCCCACTACCCAAACAAGTAATGCACAATATACACTAATTAAAAAATAGGTTAAGGTACATAACCTTATACTACTTGCATCAATATCACTTCGTTGCTCTTTCACTATCACTATTACATATGCTTCATACTACTACAATTACTTCTTGCTTATCTCTACTTTTTTCTTACAATTACAATTACCTTTACATTTATACCAATAGCTTTATCCAAGATTTAACATCTAGGATGTCATCCCTTTATATTGTTAAGTCATTATTTTGATAAACAAAATAACCCCTTAACTCTTTACTAGTGTTGTCTTCATATTCTGTCTTGTCGGCTTCACACTGTCTTCGGTAAAACTGTCATAACTTCTTCCGTACATGTTGTACTGACTTGCACTCTGAGATGGGTGATCAATAGAAATCATAGAGTCTATGTTCAAGTGCGCAAGCACTAAACTTACTCTAGTCAACATCGCAAAAAAAAACTGTATCCAGGTTCACTGGTAAAACATTGTCTCACACTTAGACAAATTTGCAATGCACTCTGTCATACTTGCTCTCTGATTTGTGCGATCTTCATGAGGATCATATGTTTCCATAATGACAACATCTATGCAATCAACTCAGCCAAATTTCCAAAAATCTCCCCCTTTGTCATTAGTGGCAACATATGAGAAAATTGGCTAAGTGTACAACTCAAAATCTCAAAAATGTTCAAAACTGTGGCCATAGTATAAAATACATACTATGCTTATAAATCCTCAAAAATTATTTCCTCTAATATAGTACTCCCCCTAAGAGTAACAACCCTTATCATATACTATCAATTTTCTTCTATATATCTCTCCCCCTTTGACAACAATGACAAAATAAGGTAGGGAGGGTCAAAAAATTGTATCACAAAAAGTTATACCTCAATTTATGTATTGCAAAGCCTGTAGGCTTGCAACACAATCTGCAAAATTTTTCTTCATGGCTTCTATCTCCTTCTCCCATGATTTCTTAATGGAATCTACCACATTAAGTAGTGCGCTCAGTCCATAAGAAGCAATTTCACATGCTTGGAGGTTTTCAAAGTTAAATTTTTTAAAAGATGTCTTTGCTGAAAGATAAGCTTCCAACTGTTCTTCAATTATGCTCAACTTCATAGAAACATGCTCTCTCAAAAGAGTATATCTTCTCAATTTCCTATCTTTCTCATCTTGTACAATTCTGATTTCATTATACAATTTTTGAATTTTCTTCTCAGCATCATAGACCTTCACATTGGGGTTAGATAAAAGGTTTGTTTCATTTAGAATCTCTGCTTCCTTCAACTTTATCTCCTGATCTTCCTTAGCTGTCAAAGTCTAATTTTGTACACTGTATGTACAAAGATTTTCCTATTTCCAAGTGCTTCCTCAAATCCTTGATACAAATATCAAGAGTATTGATATCATTGCTGATGTACTGACTGATGTTCAAAAGCATTCTAGCCTCATAGTCTTCTTGTGCTTTCACTTTTGCAATATCAGCTTGGTTTTTTAATTCATTATCAAAGGTACTCATTACCTTCTTTTCTTTCTCCATAGGGTCTGCTTCTGAAATTTGTGTGGTCACAATGCTTTGTAACTTCTCAGTTAGTTCCTTCAAACACCCTTCAAGACTCTTCACCTTCTTATTCTGACCAATTATTTTATTTAAGGATGTAATCAGTTCCAACTGATCATCATCATCTACTTCTTTTCCCAAATGCTCAATCATAGATCCAATTTGAGTCTTCTTTCCAGTCTCGGGAGTAAGACTAATATCTTCTTTGGTGGGAAGGGAAACTTGTTCTTCTACAACTGGTGGTTCCACAATTGTGGTTTCTGTCATCTCTTCTTCTTTTGTAGCTTCATGTTCCTCAAAGGCTGAATTGTCAACAATGTTCTCCAAATTCTTGAATACATTTTCATCAGTATCCAAGGTGATTTGTGTGCCTTCTACATTCATTGTTTCATCTTCAATATTAATAGATGGAGAAGAGGGAATGTCCTCTTGTACTTTCTCACTTGCTTGCTATGCTGCAACTGATGATTCTCCAACATATTCTGCCATAACCTTGATAATTGCCTGTTCAGTCTTAGAATTTACTTCTTCATACCTGCCTCCCATAATCTGAATTGTTCTCATTTTGGTTCTCAGATGGGTGCTTAGGGCCTTCATGATTTGGTTGAAATGAGCTTCATCTCTTATCTCACAAAGATTCCTCACAATCTTTTCTCTGATAGATGTCTCTTCATTTGATGCTCTCTTCTTTCTATTCAGAAGTTTGTTATAAAGATCATCAGGTATTTGTCATTGAATAGTGTCAAACTTCTCACCAATCAAGATCATATGCTTCACAACTGCATTCTCCAAATTAATTCTATCAGTATAATCATAAAGATCATAATATTTGTTCATTCTTGCAAAGTCACCACTCTCAATAATCTTCTCATTAAGCTTTTCAACTTTTGGTTTCCAAGCTTTCTTCTTTGTAGTGACATCATCTTTAACTGCTACAATCTTTCTTGGAATAGGTTGCACTAGAGTTTTATGCCTCTTTCCTGGTCCAGTGGCACTCTCCTTAAATATTTTTCTAGGTGTGGAGGAAGTGGATATAGTAGACATCTTTGTTTATATGTCCTTCTCAGGTACTTCCACTTTCACCTTTACTTGTGGTTCTTCCTGTGGCACTGCAATTGATAATAAAGGAGGGATAGACAAAACTTCTTTTTGTCCACTCTCTCTGATTGTTGCTACTATCTATTTTGCTACCAAAAACTCTCTCTCTATTATTCCTGTATCCTTTAAGATTTTCTTAATACTTCTCTCAACTCTCTTCTTATACTGTTTCTCTTCTATTAGAATCTTTGCGGAGTTGAAGTTCTCCTCAAAGGTTCCAAACCTGTTACACTAAGTGTCCAACTTACACTTCAGTAGTCTACTAACATACTCTTTAGGCTCTACCTCAGATATTTCATAGCCAAGAGGGTCTATGAACTCTGTTCTAGGCTCTACTTCTTCAATATAGGTAAGGTCAGTATCCACCATAAAACATATATCAACTTTGTATTTTTCAACAAGAGACTTAGGGATCCTTGCTCTACTAGACACAATATTTTGAAATGTCTTAATAACAAGTACTGCACTTTCATTAACACTGTCAATAACATGTTTTCTATATACTACATTAATCCTTTGCATTGTATTTTGTCCATCATTCCAATCATTTCCTATGGTGTAAGGAAATCTCCTCAAAAGATGAAAAAACATGTATGTGATTAGGGATGAGAACCTAAACTGTGTATACTTAGTTTTCTTGATCTTCTCCAAGTTCTCAAACAATTGAATTCTAAGAATTTCACACATGTCAACTAGTACCCTATCAACACACATAAGATAAGCTACATGTACCATTCCAGCTGCCATGTCATCTTCTCTTGAAGTAGCACAAAACCTAGTAGTTAGGATCTTGCATATGTATCTCACATCAACTCGTTTTATCTTGCTAATCACAATTCCTTTACCATTATAGGATGAATTAGTGTTTTCAATGATTGTTTTTCTCATTAAAAGGAATAGCTCCAGTCTTAGATAATCTAGTGACTTCATGAATCAAATCAGTTGTAATATCTTATTGTACTTCTCAAGTTCATCATACTACAAATTGACTTTCTCAAGTTCAGATGTCACTTTAGAAAGTTTAGATTTTAGTCCTTCATTTTCAATCTTTAGACTTTCATTCTTAGATTTCAGATTTCCTTCATTCTTTCCATTTCCATCTTTTAAACTAAGCTTCAAATTTGCTATCTTCAATTCATGCTTAAGGATCTCATTTTCTTTTTCCATATTGTCATCACATTCTTCAATAAAAACATTGGATTCCTTTTCAGATCTCAGATCTTCCAATTTGTTTTTCAATTTCTCAATGAGGTTCTTTGCATCATCATACTTTCTTTTCAAAGTATCTTTTTCAATAGTAAGCAAGTCAATCTGTTCAAGAGCTTCTTCAAGATTCTTATGTAGTTGATCCATATCCATAGAGATCTTACTCAATCTACTAGGCTTTCCTTGAATGATTCATTTCCAAGTAACTAAGCTCTGATACCAATTGTTAGAAATAGGGAATACTAAGAGGGGGGGTGAATCATTATTCTACAAACTTTACCTTTTGCCCAATTATGGATATAATAGATTATCTTTATACATCCATAACAATAAAGAACTCAAAACACATTATTTGTTCTCGAGGAAACCATGGCCAAGGGAAAACCCTAGTGGGGATGGTACCCACAAAGATCCACTAATCAAAAGTATCCTGTTAAGGATGTTGACCCTATTAGGAGTCTATTATAAGCATATAGTGTATCAGTCCTAATTAAGGGACTATAGGCCTTGTTAGAAGCCTCAACCCTGTTAGGAGTTGTAGTACAAAATGTGATTACCAGATGAGCCCACTGCCCAAACAAGTAGTGTACAATATAAATTGATTAAAAAATAGGTTAAGGTACATAACCTTATACTACTTCCATCAATATCACTTCGCTTCTCTTTCACTATCACTATTACATATGCTTCATATACTTCGCATCATACTACTACAATTACTTGCTGCTTGTCTCTACTTTTTTCTTACAATTACAATTACATTTACATTTATACCAATAGCTTTATCCAAGATTTAACATCTAGGATGTCATCCCTTTATATTTTTAAGTCATTATTTTGATAAACAAAATAATCCCTTAACTCTTTACTAGTTATGTCTTCATATTTTGTCCTGTCGGCTTCACACTGTCTTCGGTAAAACTATCATAACTTCTTCCGTAAATACCATACTAACTTGCACTCTGAGATGGGTGATCAATAGACATCATAGAGTCTATGTTCAAGTGCACAAGCATTGAACTTACTCCAGTTAATGTCACAAACAAAAAGTATATTGAGGTTCATGGTAAAACAATGTCTCACACTTAGACAAATTTGCAATGCGCTTTGTCATACTTTCTTTCTGACTTGTGTGATCTTCACGAGGATCATAAGTTTCCATAATGACAACATCTATGCAATCAACTCAGCCAAATTTCCAACAACTATCTGATGTAATTCTTCTTTCATTGCTTCATGCCAATCTGAATCATTACATGCATCTTCAACACTTAAGGGTTCAATTTGTGAAAGTAAACATATTGCTTCATTGGCCATTTTTGCTTTTGATCTTGTCATGAATTTTTTATTTTGATATCCAATGATGTATTCTTTTGAATGGTATCTAGATGTGAATTTTGAAACATTAGGTGTTACTCTCTCATCTGTCTTATGTGATTCTTCTTCACTTCTTTCAGGATCTTTGAATAATACATCAATGATGTCAAAGAATTCTTCAAGAACTGTTTCTCTACTAATAGGACTAGGTTCTTCTTCAATCATCAGTGCATAATCATGATATCTCTCTGGAATCATAAAATTTTCATCAATCTTTACATGAGCACTTTCAATGATCTTCTTCAATCTTAAGTCAAAACATCTATAAGCTTTGCTTTTAGTAGAGTAACCAAGAAAAATAGCTTCATTGCTTCTTGCATCAAACTTACCAATAGCTTCATCTCTCTGTATGTAGCACTTGCTTCCAAAGATTCTAAAGTATTTTATTGTAGGTACATTCCCAAACCATAGCCCATAAGGTGTCTTGTCTACGCCTAACCTTAATTGAATTTTGTTGATAGTATAGACTGCAGTATTGACTACATCTCTCCAATATGTGTGTGCAAATTTTTCTTCAATCATGATAGTGCGCACTGTGTCAAGTATGATCCTATTTGTTCTTTCTACAATTACATTCTACTGAGGGGTTCTAGTTGCACTTAGCTATCTATTTATCCCATGTTCTTCGCAATACTCATAAAATATATCAGAGGTGAATTCTCCTCCTCTATCTGATCTCATACATTTAATCTTTAATCTAGACTCATTTTCAACTTTACCTTTGAATATCTTGAACTTCTCAAATGCTTCAGATTTATCTTTTAAGAACGCAACCCACAGCATTCTAGAATAATCATCAAAAAACAAAATAAAGTACCTTTCACCATAGTATGATCTTGTTTGAGTTGGTCCACATAATTTTGTATGCACTAGATCCAATTTGTTCTCTATCAAATTATGCTTGCTTCTAAATGAATTCCTCACATGTTTTCCCATCACACATTCCCTTCATATTGTATCAACCCATTTTGCAATACTAGGGAGGTCTCTTATAGCCTTTAAATTTATTATCTTTACTATATTGTCAAAATTGATGTTACATAGTCTTCTGTGTCATAACAAACTTTCATCCACTTTAGCAACAAAACAACTTGCTTCTCATTTAAGTTGAAACACATTACCTTTTGTCTTTGAACCTGATCCAATCATTTCTCCTTTGTTATTAATGATGCATTTTTTGTTTTTTAATTCCAACTGATATCCTTCGTCAAGCAACTATCCAACACATAGTAGGTTATGTCTCAAACCATCAACATATAGAACATCATCAATGTTATTCTCTCCATCTAAGGTGATAGCTCCTCTACCTATGATAGGTTTAGGAGTGTTGTCTCCAAATCTAATCATGCCTCCTTTGTACTTATCCATATGTGCAAATCTATCTCCATCTGATGTCATGTCATGTGAGCAACTGTTGTTAATGATCCAATCTATCTTGATGTCTGCTTGTGAAATTAATACTAACTCTTGTGCTTTCTTTTCATCTTCAATATCCATTTCATCAAAAAATTTCTACATATCTTCAATAGAAATGAAACCAATTTCATCATCCACTGAATCTTCATCTGACACTCCATCTTCAGCATAGTAACATTCTTTTGTATACTTAGGCTTTTAATTAGTTTTGAACTTCTTGACTCTTGTAGGACACTAAGATGCAAAGTGACCAATCTTGTTACATGAAAAGAATTTAAATGGTAACTGGCCTTCATATTTTCCTTTTCTTTCTTTCTTAGCAATCATAGAAATGAAATCATCTAGTTATTTATCCGCATCTTCATTATCAAAGTTACCAGAAGTGGTCAAGGATTTCTTACCATGGACTAAGGCTTTGAATGTTGTTTCACTTTTAGGCTCTGTCTTCAAACTTGATATCTCGAATGCCAAAATCTTGTTGATTAAGGTCTCTCTTCTAAAGTCTTTTGAAAACTACATAGTCTCATCTAAGATTTTTATCTTGCTCTCATATTCTGTTGTTATAGTAGTCATCAATTTATCCATTATGTCTTCTTCCTAAATTTCTCCACCATTGTTCTTGATTCCTACAACTGCTTCATTAATTCTTTAATTTTAGGCTCTGATGTTCTCTTTGGGTAACATCTCCAAAGTATTATATTTTTTCTTTCATGTCTTTCTGCGCACATTCTTGGCTTGGATATCTCCTTCAAATATGTCTTCTAGATACTTCCGTATTTTGTAGGCTTTATCTACTTTATTGATCTTTGAAAACTCACTGTCAGATAAGGTGTTGATAAGGGTTTCATTAGAAATTTCATTTTGAGTGAACATTTCCTTTTTCTTAATAGTTGCATCTTCTTTTGCAAGATATGATAAGGAGGGAATCTGAACTTCTCTATTAGCTACATCAAAAATCTCAAAACCAATGCACTGCAAATGTGTTATCATTTTGTTCTTCCAGTCTAGATAATTATCTCCATCAAAATTAGGACTTTCTTTTCTAAAGAATTCCATTTCATCAACCTCAAGATGTTAAACTTTCTCTCCAAGGCACTCGGCTCTGATACCAATTGTTAGGAATAGTCCCAAGAGATAACTGAGAGGAGGGGGGTGAATTAGTTATCTACAAGATTCAATTATTTATCCAATTAAGTAAAAAATAACATTAAGCACATACACAATAAGATAACACTTAACACAACACCACAATTTTGATTACGGGAAACCCAAATAGGTAAAACCCCCGGTGGGAATTAGCACCCACTATAAACTTCACTAGAGTATAATGATCCATGTTAGAAGATATTTCAACACTGTTAGGAGTTGATCTTTATAATGCATGAATTAGAGTGATCTTGTCAAGGGTCAGACCCTATTAGGAGTCTTTTTCAAATAACCCTGTTAAAGGTGATGACACACTGTATGGGAGCACACTGCTCAAATGGTGAAGGCTGCAACCTTCTGCATAATAGATACTCACTATATCTAGATCTTGGTGAACTGGAAATTGGACCTATTATCTTGATCAGTTCCTATGAATAGAATATACTCTCTACTTCTTCACATAGATCTTCAACTGATGATTGACTATCTCGGTACATTCCCATCTTCTACTCTTCTCTCTCAATCACACTTAGCAATCACAACTGACTGGCTATAAGTATCTTTCTCCAAATGATATAATCAAGTTGGCTAGTTAGAACTTTCTTGAAATCATAATAGAGAAACAATATAACTCTTGAATAACATATCCAATGGCTAAACCAAGCATGCAACACAAATAGGACCACACAACTCAATATCAGTAGACGTGTCGCTTCACATAGTTGGTTCCACCAAATTAACTGAAACTTTATTCTCATGTTGAAATATGTTATGCACTCTTAACCAAACATTCTTAACTCATCACCAAATATGAAACTAAAAATGCATATCAAAATGATAGGCGCAACTACTAAAATAATATAAATAATGTCGGCTCCATCAGATAAACCTAGGAAACTATAACTGGAAAATAGACACATCATAACTCAACTTGTGCTACACAAATAACTCTATGTCCATGAACATAGCTCCACAAAGATGTCTACAACACAAATATAAACTCCCAAGGCTCCATCATAACCATACTGAGAATATCATACAAAACTCTACCTATAACACTGTCACGAACACTACTGATACAAACAACTACACAACTGTCTACACTCAGAATCAACCTCTGCGTCTATGATATTATGATGATAACATATCTAAGAAACATATGCTCAAGGCTCTCTGCATAAGACTTTAATGCATGCTTCTTACCATATGTTGTCATCATTGACAAACATACAGTCAACATTGTCTTGCTAAAAAATCTCCAACAAGTTCACCCTTGTATTATACTAGTTTTGAGTCGTGGTATTTTATTTTGTTTTCTTTTGGTTTTTTTTTTGTTTCTCTTGTTTGTTTTTGTGTTAGGAGGTCAATATTTTGTCAAGCCTATTCCGAGCTGGTGATGTATCCCAACTGGTTCTCAATAGAAGTAAGGGGTATTTCTTAGTCAAAACCTCAATGAGAATACACCTTCATTTAGAGCTACACCTGGTGATTGGATATGGAAGAACTTTTTCACCCAAATGTCAGGATAATATTTGAAGCTAGTTATCCAATGTCACAAAATACACATCTAAAGAACCTGACCTAAAGTAGGGTCTCTTCGTCAGGTGTCAGTTAGAGTCATTATACTCATATTAGCTTAGACGACCACATGATATCAGAACCCTATAATCCAACTAAAAGAAAGAGCCAAAAAAACAAGGAAAAATAAGTAAAGAAGGATTACTAAGTGATCTAGATCATCAAGAAGCTTGTAAGAATGAGAAACTACTAAGTGATCCAAACCATCTAGAAATATACAAAAGAAGATTCACTAAGCGGTATGAGTCATTAAGAAGTTTGCAAGGAAGAATAATTAATAAGTGATCTAAAGAATCATGATGTTTAAGTGAAGAAATGCTTAGTGAAAATAAAATGGGTGGTTCTAGCAACCTCTACTAGAGTTATGGATGCCAGACTAGTAGTGGATAAATGTTAGATTGAATCATACAAAAAACTTTTTTAGGGCTATGGATGCCTAACTAGAAGTAGAGGAATCTCTTGAAAATCTGTGTTGATGTTTCTAAATGACAAATTTGATATTTTTCCTTCTGGGTGATTTTTTCAAAGCATCTAGTTGGAATGAATACACTCAAACACACACTGGAAAGCATATACAAAATATACTACTCTTGAAACCCTTGAAATAGTTACCCTTATATGAAAATTGAGTAAGGTTATTTAGTGTAGAGACAATTTGAAAGGTGGTTTTCTATTGAAGAGCTACATTTGTCATGTATCCTTTTATTGGTGCTATTTTTTGTGTTTCCACAACTCACACCCCATTGTAGCCACTTAGCCCAATGGGGACCCCCTTTTTCTTTTCACTTTCATGCTTTGTGTTGTTTCCCTAGGTTTAGTTTGGTGAGGTCCTTGGTGAGTCAGATTGAAAAACTTCAAGCTCCTTATAGCTAGGTACTTGTCTAATTCTAAATTCAAGCTCAGTTTTCTTCTTTCTTCTTTTTTGTTTTTGTTTTTTCCTTGGTTTTTAGGGGCAAACCCCCTTGGAAAAGAAAAGAAATTTTTTTTTTAGGTATTCTATGGTTTGGGGGTGTGAAAATACCCCTAGGTCATTGAATCCCCAAAATTTTGAAACCTTAGGCTACTCAAAGTGTTCTACTTACAAAATCCAATCGAGTTGAAGGGGGCCATAGTTAAAAGGCGGTCTCATGACCCTCGCACCCATGAAACCCCAATCCTTGAGCCTTGATCAAGGATTAGGGTGACATCACCCATCAGGTCACTAAGTGCTTATAAAATGGTGGGAGACTATTCATTTTTGCACATCATACATTCAACACCTAGAGCCTATTTAAAGCAATTTCTATTTTTGAGGCTTCGATAACCGTCGCATGCTCGATTCATCTCTAATGTGGTGGATTTGAGAGATCAATGAAAACTTATATGTATGGTTTGATGGTCTTTCTCATTTTCTTTGGTAGGATTTTTTGTGCCCTAGTTTGGTTGATCTTTTCTTAGTTTCTTCTTTCTAGTTTTTTGGTTGTTTGAGTTCATTTTTT
Source organism: Chamaecyparis obtusa (assembly GCA_027943335.1). Lineage (NCBI taxonomy): Eukaryota > Viridiplantae > Streptophyta > Pinopsida > Cupressales > Cupressaceae > Chamaecyparis > Chamaecyparis obtusa. Next base: position 575,997 of record BSBK01004423.1, read on the forward strand.
GCCTTTCTAGTTAGTTTCTTTTTCTTTTATTGAGAAATATCAATTGAAATAATTACTTTGGTATTATTTTTACAAGATAGGGTTTTCTAAAAAATCAAACTCAACATTCATTGCAAAACCCTATCCCTTTCCTATTGTCACAGTTTCAGAACCCAAAAACCCTGACCTCTCACCCATTGCATTCACCATGGACATAGGTCCAAATCCTTTGGGATTTCAGGGGTATGAACCTTTGAAACTCAAAAGGCATTTTAGAGGTTGGCACCCCTGAATGCCCAAGGTTCCAACATTCAAACCCATAACCAACTCAATAAATAGTTTGGGATTTCAGGCTCTTGGGTCCCCAAAACCCCAAAAGGGGTTGTCAAACCCCGATGCCCTGAGACACCGATAGAATCTTCATTAACTAATTTTTCTTAGTCTTTTGAGGTCTTTCCTTAGTTTCTTTTCTTTCTACTATTTTTTTAGATTAGATTAGTTTCTTTTTTCAATTAGTTAGTTTTCTTTCATAGATTCGACTTTTCATGTTTTCAATAAGACATGTTGATGAACATCTTTTGAATGTAGGATCAATAGGTATGACTTCTCCATTACCCATGAAGTAAAAGTTCAAAGGATATAGCTTGACCTCTAAACTAGGTAATCTCTAGAGAAATATAATCAATACTAACATCAAACACATGATTTTAATGAATTCCAAAAGTGCATATAAAATCCTAATGCCAGAACAATTGATGTAGCCTCCATGGTGTTCTCAGGCCTCATGAATGATACAAGACACCAATAGTCCATCTTATCACCAGATCATATAATGACCATTACATAACATTATGACTAAAAAGAAAGAAGGGACAAGAACTAGGCAGTGGATGTTGTGTTGGACATCATGCCAGATGTTATAGAGGATGTGTTTCACATCCTAAGGATAGAATCGTATCTTAATGTTTCAAAAGAGAGGGTTGATAACTACTTTAAAACTTCTCCTAACATGTTATACAAAATCAATGATAACTACCTCCCACGACCAAAGAAAGAATCCAATTGAAGATATAGAGGGGTAATTTTGACCCTATTGGCACATTCATCAAAGTAATGGGTGCTCACTACAAACAAAACCCTATCTTGAGGACCATTTGGAAAAATGTGTAGGTGATTACGAGGTCTGAATAAGAAATTAATCTAGACTATTCTAAGACCTCACACAACATGTGATTCAGATATACATTGTGCCATAGGAATGGGAGATGGACTCATAGGATGTTTTGTTGCCTCTATATAATAATAACATGGTATACACCAAGGCAATTTTGAATGTGGAGGTAGCTTCCCAAGAAAATAATGTTATCAACCATGGAGTGAGGCATGACATTGAGTGCACTAAGAAATGGTAAATTGACCATTCAAGATGGATCCAATTCCTTTGAAGTAGAAGGTTGATCCCCTAGTTTAGGTTGAAAAAGGGAAAGGAGTAAAAGTAAAAGTGTCAACCTTCAAGAAGGTACCTCCCCCTTCCCTAGGTGAAGTAACTAGACATACTAGGAAGGTAGCTACATAGGTTCCTAATATAAGGATTCCTAAATATCAGGAATTGAAGAAGACTATAAGTAAAGAGCCAACTCCCATAGCCTTGCAGTCTACTCAAGATACAATTCCCACACCTAGTACATACACATCAACTAGTGTTTTTTGATCTCTATGTAATGTTGTCTATTAGTGTCTAACACTTCATCATTTTCAAGGAAATGACACCTCTAACACCTCTGGATTAGGACATGATGAGAACCTATCATCCACTGAAGAAAGAGAATCATCAAATAATGGAGAACAGAGGAATGCTAAGCCAAAGAACAAAAAACCTACATGCCATCATTGCGGAAAGATAGGACACAACAAACATCTATAGAAGTAAGAATGGTAAGTCCAATCCCAAACCAAAATTCAATGAAAATTGTTTTAAATGTAAGAAGTATGGACATCAGGCACATGAATGCAAGGTTAGTAATCCACCTACTACACCTAGATTTCAAAGACATTGTTACAACTGTCAAAAATATGGTCATAGAGCATAACAATGCAGATCCAATGCAAAACCTAAGTGGACATCTAATAAGTAGAGTAATGCACCAAGGAATGGTAACCCATTCAATTAGGACTACAATATATGGTATAGTTGTCATTATTGTGGAGAATATGGTCATATTGGAGAAAACTATATAAAGACATATTTTAGTGGTAAATCCAAGAGTTGGATGAGTGTAAGTTTGGTCTATTACAAATTTCACAAGACTGGTCACGTAAAAAGATACTGTAGAGCACAAGCACCAAGTAACGAACAATTCAAAAGCAATGAGACTATTGATGAAATGAGGGATCAAATGAACAAGACATGTAGAAAGAAAGAGGGAATAAGAAATAATGGATCTAGTGAACCTAAGGCCACCCAATCCAATGGATCAAGTGATCACACTACTTATAGCTAAGCCAAGAAGGTATGTGAAGAACTGAATTCTCTAATGACATATTTTGAACCAGTTTCTGACATTTAATATGTTAAAGTCCATATTTGTATGAATTAAGATGCATTAGGACATATCTTGACGTAGTGAAGGGATGGAGGATCCAATAATGGATAGTCCAAACCTACACCAGCACTTATAACAACAAAAACCATAGTGGAATACAACAATATAATGCTTTAAAATAGAATTTCATTCAACATGCCCGGCTGTGAGGCCTTCCGGGTTTCGGTCTTATACAATCAAATTATGAAAATAGAGAATCAGATCTTAGAATATCTTCTCTACCTCCCTCTCTATCTCTTCACACTCTCCTGCCTCTTTCCTGGTGCCTCTACATCAACCCAAGCTCGCAATATATAGCCAGCTAAGCCACAAGTCGACCAGTTAGGCATTTAATTACATTAAGGTCCAACCTAGAAGAGTAAACCAAAACTAAAGAAAGAATGGACAAAAATAGATGTGAAGCCACTTTTAGGTCCACACATGATCCAATAACATGTGCCTAACTTAGCAAGATCCCATCTCATCATACACAACCGTGCAACATGAAAAACTCCACATTTCGTGTGAAACTAGCTGAAAATCGATACCCGAGGAAAATGGTCATAACTCCCAACTCATAATGAATTAGGATTTGACATCTTGGGTGAAGATATTATTTTAGGTCCTATTTAAGTCCCTAAGACCATAAATGTTGATTCATTAAGGATCAATAGCTACACGGTGTGCAATCAGCACATGGAAAATAGAAAAATACTGCTCCAACCACAAGGTAAAATAGCTCTAACTCTGACATGATCCATCAAATCCTTATGCGCTCATAGGAGAAGGTCCCAAAATAGGTCCAAGGCACAAAATTAACTTCTCAAAGCATGAAACCATAATCAACAATGGCTACAAAACAAACAACAAACAGGAACATAAAACACGAAATGTTTTTTGCGATGCAAGATTGCTCAAGACTCAAGATGCTCCTGCATCGGACACCCCAGGTAAATAAAGAGAATATTCTCATGAACATCTTAAGGGAATTAGGATAGGTATGCCATATATTTTCTTAACCCATATCTCCTATTTTCCTTCATTCCATGTTGTCTTCACTTTATCTATTATCACACTCAGCAAATTATCTTTCCCTACACTTTTCTCATCTTTCCTTTCTGCAACTGACAGTAATTGATTCTGACCATCTTTTCTGCTATTGATTACACCAACACTTTGGTGAATCATAGTTCCTCTAGACTTACTAATAATATTAGCATCATCTGCATTCCTCTATGTCACTAGTGTCATCATGTGCTACACTATCTTTGTCATAAAGTCCATCTGCCTCTTAATCTCTATAAATTCCACAGCCATGTCATGCTCTTTTTCTTTCAAACTTGAATTCCTTTCATCCATGGGAATAGGTTCATCATCCTTTTTCTCCTAATGTTTTTCACTGTCACAAGGACAACACCTGATAACTCTATTGGGAGTTCCCTTTGATCTTCAACTTGTAGATTTATACTTTGATGGATAACTTTAATATAACTTTGAATCTATCGCCACTCCAAAGTCTACAAGGAAGAGGGCCAATTAACAAGGATCAAAAGAGATCCTCCTACACTTTGAGCCTCAATGCTTAGGTGAGTGTACCCTTGATTCACTTCCTCAAAGGAATCACAAAATAATATGCAACTATACCCCTTACTAATTGATTGAATATTTTATCATTTGAATTGTGTGTGTGATTGATGATGATGGACTGCCTCTAGAGAAGGGATCAGTGCCTTAACCGGGGAAAAGGGTCACTTGATAACATATATCAACTAAATGTTAAATCAAACACACATGAACTTAGACTAAGTGCTTTGCCTATTACTCCCCTCACTCCCAAACATGATCATCAAATTCCAATCTAATAATGAACTCACTAAAATCACCCTAAAGGCTTTAATCCTAACTTTGTTAGGAACTCCAAGATAATCTCACAATACTCTTTGTTTACCATATGCTAATCCACTTTGTGACCTTAACATATATGAATCCACAATCAGAAAAAGAAGACAATCAGAGAGTTGAGATAGGAATTCAAATGTATTCTCATTAATTTTTAGAATCAATACATCACTAAGACAACAAAATGCCAAAGAGACAAACCCAAGATCCAGGCACTCCTTACTCAGTATAATACCATCAACAACAACCAGGGACCAAAAGAAAGTTTTTCAACCTGCACTAAGTCAAAAATTCTACAATATATACCACCACTAGTCACCTTGGAATCCTCAAAGAGGATGCATCAAGCTTCGGGTGACTAGGGTTAGGGTTTCAACCACTAAACCCACTAGAAATGGTCACAAATTTATTACAGGGGAAGAAACCTAGGAAACCAGGAGAAGATAGATCCTAGAGTGATTCCAATCATGAAAAATCTCACTGAGAAGGTACTGAGAATCACAGAAACACCCAAAATGTCAACCCTCTTCAGCCACCTACAACACGCCTCAAGCACAAAGAACAAGGTACAAACCCCTATAAACGATCATGGAACACCCTGGACCACACTGTAACAACAAGTGCCACCAAACAAATCAAATCTAGCTGTGAAAACATTCAATTCTGGTCCTTTCTGTTGCTGAGAAACCCTTCAAAAATTCAAATTTGAAATCAAACGGTCAATTTCAAGCACCAGCAGCAAATTGACGGTCCACATTTGAATCTGAATCAACTTTAAGTCCTAACCGTCTAATCCTCTTATTTCACAGGCTCCTATGACTTTAACTCACTCAGTCACCTCAATTTTACCTCTAGCGAACATGTGCCAAGGCATTTCCTATTTGCGGAATGAAAATCTTAACCACCGCTTAACCCCATGAACTAGCGAACAAATGAAAATTTTTGACCTCGGTCCCTTTTTAGCGAACTGGCGACTAAAGGATACCTCCAAGTCATAGAATACATTATGCCTTTGCCAAATTATTTAGTTATTATGTGAACACTTGTTTGCTAAGATGCTAAACCTTTTGGAACATTACCACCTTACTCAACAAATGAGTGAACAAAGAAAACCTGACTTATCTTAGCAACATCTGGCGAACAAGCGACTGAAGGGAAATCGGCCATTCATGGAAAACTTTATGCTACCGCCAGACATTTTAGCGATTGTGCGAACGCTTGTTCGCTGAACCGCCAACTTTTTTAGAACACTACTATTTTACTACGTGAATGAGCGAACCCTTGTAATATATCAGAACTGCCAAAAGACTGAAGAAACTTAACTGGGCCCGCACCAAGAAGATCAACGGTTGTCTCATCTTCGTATAGCCCTCCAAGATTCCATCAGATCATAAGACAACTGTTGATTGAACAATCTTTCCTTTCCTTGACAACCCTTTGATAGGATATGAAATCAACAGACGTTGCAAGATCTAAAACCTCTGACAAAACCCATAAGAACATACACCCATCGTCGATCGACTGATAGTGTCAGGACCCTTGACACATCCAAAAACTAGGTCCCACTAACGACTGCCAACGTGTTAATACATGGACCAATAAAATATTTCCAACTATGCATACGTGTCACCTTGGACCCACTAATCCTTTACGAGAATCAATGGCTATTGCTATACCGATGCGTTAAAGGCTGAGCATGTCATCCTGGTGGAATAATGACAGCCATAAGACCAAACTGAACTTTAACCTGCCTAGACACCAAGAAAACTAGTCCCACTGATAGGATTCCACTTCATACTCTCATTGACCAATCAGATACTACCAAATCAGCACACTTGGCATGTGGACCCGCTTGAAGAGAAAGGCTACGTCATACAATAAAATCAATGGCCGGCGTAAAAGTGCATAGCTCTGACACATCTCATGAGAACATACGACCACCGTTAGATCGAGATGTGTCAGAAACTTGGGTCCAGAGACCACGTGAACATGCAACTAAAGAGATGGAAGTCGCCACACCAAGCTGCAAATAGTTAAGAGATAACCACCTAGAAACAAGAGAATACGCGAATGCAGTGTTCACCCAATCGCTGGAAGAAAAAGATAACCACCAAGAAACCAAGTGAATTAGCGACAAACATGCATTTTCTAGTTCGCAGAATGAAAAGATGTGACCGCTAGGCAATAGACAAACTAGTGACAAGCTGGGAAAGAAATGTGCACATGCATTTAACAAGACTTAAGTGGCCCAAAAATGTAATGAAGAATTAGAACAGGGCCAGGGTATTTCTTACCAACGGCTAGTTTTTCAAAAATTTGAACTAAGGGTTTCAAAGCTAGGGAAATAAAAAGACCATAGGGACCAAAGGAAAAGTGCTATAGCCATGAAATTTTGTAGGGAAAGACTAGATAAAAGATAGAAAACCATGGAAATTCTTTCAAGTGCTAATAGTGGCTCTATCTGGGGATGTGTGGGTCTTGTAGGCATAGCAAGAATCTAGAATCACTGGTTATAGCAGACCACCTACTGGACAAAATTTTGAACAACTAAGAGCCACAGGGCAAAACCCTAGGAACCAAGACAAAATGGAACAGGGGCAAGTAGCTTATTTATAGAATTTATAGTTTATACAGACCTAACTACTATTCATGGAAAATAAAATACCTTCAATTGAAGTATTTCTTCAAGAATTTTCCATGAACTGGCAATTCTTGAACATCACCATTTAATTCTTTTACAATGTATGAATCTTGGCCCCATTTCTCATGAATTAGATATGGCCCTAACTAGATGGGATCAAATTTACCATGTTTTCCTTTATCCTCCAATCTAGCATTCCAAATTAATACCAAATCACCAAGCTCAAACTTCCTGTCAACAGTCTTTTTATCATACAAATTCTTAACTTGCAACTATAATTTTGTATTTCTTGCAATTGACTCTCTTCTTGTTTCATCCAGTCTAATGAGGTCCTCAATTCTCAACTGCATCTCATCATCTATGTCATCATCATATAACTGAACAAATTTATACATTTCCAGAAAATTATTTTGAGGCATTCTTGCATGTATTCCATATACTAGGTCAAATGGTGCACAACCAATTGCCCTCTTCACAGTTACCCTATCAGCCCATAGAGCTAATGGAAGCTTTGAATTCCATGCCCTCTTATTCTTTTCAAGAATTCTCTTTAGAATTTTAATCAAACTCTTATTAGTAGATTCTACATGTCCATTTCCTTGTGGGTGATAAGGTGAGGAATTAGAGACCTGAATTCCTAAACCTTTGTAGAATTCCTTGTATTCAGCAGACCTAAAGCACATGGCATTATCACTTACTATTCTTTTAGGGCAACCAAACCTTGTAAAAATGGTATTCAATAAGAAATCAGTTACCACCTTACTGGTTGCATTTCTTGTAGGTATAGCCTCTACCCACTTTGTAAAGTATTCAGTGGTAACTAAGATCCATTAGTGTCCTCCACTAGACTTGTTTGGTATCTCCCCTATGAAATCAATTCCCCATTGTTGGAAAGGAGCCTGAACTTCTACTAGTTTTAATGGCACATTGCCTAAAAATTTTAGCTTACCAGAGAACCTTTGAGAAGCATCACACGTCCTCACCAACTGTTCTGCATCCTTGAAGATTGTGGGCCACCAGAATCCTGCTCTTTAGATCTTATGGGTAGTTGTTTTACCCATATAATGTCCACCACAAACTCCCTCATGCATTTCCCTCAACAATACTTCAGCCTAATTTTCATCTACACATTTCAACAGTATGCAATCTAAATTTTTTCTATACAATTTACATTTCACAATTACATACTTGATGGCCTGTAATTTCAATGTCCTCTTCTGATTATCATTCATGTCTGCTGGACATTTCATATTTCTCAAGTAATAGATAATATCTTGATACCAAATACAATCATCCATATCACATGAATAATCAATTTCAAAATGATTTACCTGATTTGCATCAAGATTGGATTGAGCCATCAGTTTTTCCAATCCTTGTCCTCTAACCAACTTAGTAATCTGGACATCAACATTGAATTCTTGGATCCTATTGATCCATCTGCATCTTCTTCCAGACACCTCCTACTGTGAGAAAATATCCTTCATAGCTGCACTTGGCACAAAAGCAATCACAACTGCCCCCATCAAGTAACACCTAAAATCCTTGGCTACCTTCACAAGTGCATATGTTTGTTTCTCATTTATGTCATATTTCAAGTCAGCAGCCTACAAAGATTTACTAAAAAATGCAATAGGCTGCTCATAACCATCCTTATTCTTTTGTAAGAAAACTATAGCAATAGTGTGAAAAGATGAAAAGGAAAAGATGTGCATTGGGAGATTATAATCAGGTGCCTTCAGCACTAGTGCATCTTTGATAGCCTGCTTGATATTTTTGAAAGCCTCATCAGGCTCACCCTCCCAATTGATTGCAGATCCCTTCTTCAACATCTTAGAAATAGGTCTAGTAACCTCTGCAAAATGTGTCACAAACCTCCTTAAGAAATTGACCTGACCAAAGAAGGACTGAATCCATTTAACATTCTTTGGCCTCTAAATTTTATCAATGGTTGCTACCCTCTCAGGGTCAATTCTCACTCCTTGCTTCCCAACTAAGTGGCCAAGAAACTTACCCTCAGTGACACCAAAAGCACATTTCCTTGGGTTTAATGAAATGCCATATTCCAAAGCCCTCACAAATATTTTCTCTAAATGAGTACAATGGTCTTCTTCCTTCTTGGAATAGGCAGTTAAATCATCTTGATATACAACAAGGAAATCATTTATGAAATCTAAAAAGGCAACATCCATTGCCCTCTAAAAAGTAGCACCAATATTTGTGAGACCAAAAGGCATTCTCACATAAACATATGTCCCCCAAGGCATAGTGAAAGTTGTCTTGAATTGTTCTGATTCCTTGAAAATTACCTGATTGTAACCAGAGAAACCATCCATCATAGACATCAATTCTGATCCGGTCACTCTCTACAACATAGCTTCCATATTGGGCAGACAATATTTATCCTTTAATGAGCTGATGTTCAAATTCCTGAAGTCCACACAAAGCCTGATGTCACCATTCTTCTTTCTCACAGGAACAAGGTTTGAAACCCAAGTACAGTGCCTTATAGGCTTGATAATTCTAGCATCTCTCAGCTTCATTAACTCTTCTTGCATCTTGGGTGCCAAAGTAGGATTAATAGGCCTTTGTTTTTGCTAGAAAGGTTTAGCATCTTCTTTCAAAGGAATGATATGCTGAAACAAGTCCTCTCTATAAACCTTTAGGTCATCATATGACCATGCAAAAACATGCCTAAATTTTCTTAATAATTCAATCAAAGATTTCTTTACCTTTTGAGATATATCTCTACCAATGTATACCTTCTTAGGTGCTTCATGTGTTCCAAGATTTATCTCCTCTAGATCAGCATGATCTTCTCTTTTGATATTCTTTTGAACTCTATCCTAGTTATCAAAGATAGTCTCCAAAATAACAAGCCCCTTAGGCACCTTGTTAGTTCTCAGCTGAATAACTTCATTGCCTAAGACAACCTCTCTTCCTTCTACTGACTCAACCAAGGCTGAACAATCAAATTCCTGAGCATGATACTAATCTTCACAACTCATAAACTTCAAGATATTATTAAATTCATCAAAAACTTTCCAATTTTCAATAGTGTCTGGTATACTGGGCCTGGCCTGAGTTTCAACTTTAGAGATACTAGAAAAATTAATATCATTGGGATTGATTGCAATATTGGCTAAGAAGTCAGCCATCTTATTGTTACTCCTATCCTTCCACTCAATATTGAAAGCATCAAAATGTTCAATCAAATCCCAAACTGCATTCCTATATTGTTTCAACCTCTTGTTCTTGGAAGCATATACTGACCTAACTTGGGACACCACCAACTCAAAATCACCAACAACACTTAAGCACTTAATTCCATGTTTTTGTGCCAACCTCAGTCCTAACAACAATGCCCCATATTCTGCTATATTGTTGGTACAAAATAAATTTAATGTGAAAGAAAATTTGTAGGTGTTTCCATCAGGAGAAATAAGTAAAATACCTACTCCTGCTCCATCCTTGCAATTTGCACCATCAAATTACACTACCCAAAAATCACCCTTCACAGAATTAACACTTACCTCAATAGAGATAGGTGACAAAATAGGTTCATTTTCAAATAAAGGGATCTCTTCTCTAAAAGAATTAATATCAATATCCACAAAACATGTAGTTTCATTGTCAATATTTCTCTCAATCATGTGGCATACTCTTGGCTCTCGATCAATCTTGACAAACTGATCATCAATCTTGAAAGTGGCATAGGACAGATCACACCGTAAACTTCCACCCATGGCAGCACTCCACCTTCTAGATAGAAACATCCCATAATGAGGAGGGATTTCCACCACCAAAACACTCATTGTTAACTCTTTCTTTGGATATGTTGCTAGCCTATATGGCATTGAATTGATAGTCCCAATAATTGGTACCTCCCTCTGATCCATTGCACAACATCTGCCTTGGACTCTATCAACTTTAAGGACCAACTTCTCCATGATTTTTAAAGGCATAACAATGTTAGAGGCACCACTATCAATCATACAATTTCTTAACTTCATTCCATTCACAAGAACACTTAAAAAGAATGGATCAATGTTTTCAAGGTTGGCATTGACAAAACTATCCAAATATATTGGAGGAATTTGAGATACAATTCCCGGAGTAGCAACACATTTCAAAGCTTTATCCTAAAATCCATTACATGCAACATCATTGTTATGAACATTATCTACCCATGCAATAGCTCTGTCTTTGTGTTCAAGGATCCTCAACAATTCTGATAATGGAACCTTAACTATAATTTGGGACAATACAAATAACATATCAACAGGAATAGAGTGAGGAATCTCAATCTGCATAGCCTTAGTATCCTTTTGCTTATCCGATACATTAGGTGTATTGATCACCCTCATTTTTTCAATCTTAGCCATTGTGTTAACTAGCTTCTCAATCTCATTAGAAATTTTTCAACTCCAACTCCCTTAGGCTCACAATTCTTACCTTTTACATTCTTGAATTTCACCATGTGATCACCTTTTGATTTGTTCTCATTAGGCTCTCCAGAGTTGGCTCTTTTTATAAACATTCCTGTAGCTTTCTCATTTTTATTCCTTGCCACCATGCCTCTGGTTTGCACTTGGGCAATCATTTCTGCAGTAATCCTATCCATCTCTTCTCTAGAAGGTCTTCTTAAATTTACTAGTTCAAAAGAAGAGTTCATGTTACATGTCTTCTTATCAATTTCTTCACCATCAGAAAAAACCTCTTAATGAAAAAGGGCCTGATTGTGTCTCTTCACATTTACATCTACTTCTTTATCAAAATCAGAATCATCTTCATATCCTAGATATGAAGTAGCCATGTTGCATCCAACATCATCTTGATCTTCTTCTTGATCTATCTCCTCATTGCCACAATCTTGATTTGCAACCATAGAGTGTGCAACCACACAATGCTCTGTAGAATGAGGGAACTGGCATGCAACACACCAAGTTATGTCCTCCATGACATTTATTGAAGCTTTTTTTAGAGGGTCATGGACACCTCTATCATTGTTTCCTCTTGCAGCAGGGACAATAGGCTTTCCATCCTTCCATTGGTTGTTGTAGGGGTAATTCTGCAATCTATTCTGCTTATTGAAATTGTTGTTGAACTGAGGCCTTTCATTGGTAGGAGCACTGATGTTCCTATTTTCAGGTGCCTTCAAATCTTTCAATGCATTGATCACCTTATCCAATTTATCTTCTTCTTTCCTCTTAGTTCCAACATTCCTATCATTTTCTTTTTTATATTTCTTGTCGCCAAACAACTTAGGGTCATCTCTCTTCCCACCCAATTTCCTTGATATCTTCATATTATTCTCAATGTTGAAAGAAATCCTAAAAGCATCTCTAAGAGTTCTTGGTTCTTTTTCCCTCAACAAGTATCCCATCTTTCCATCAAATGCATTGAAGTATGTAGTTAGACAAATATTGTCATCTAACCGCATAACTTGGAACAACTTATGCATACCCTTCTGAAATCTCATGTTGAATTCAGTTGCAGACTCATTCTAATTTTTCCTTATGGTATTGAATTCATTCAACATGAAACTAGCATTAGGCCTATCACCATACTGCTCTTTCAAACATCTCTCAAAGGAATCCCAAGTATCAATACATTTATCAGGAAGTCTCTTAAACCAATCTCTAGCATCCTCCATTAGAGATTGAACAAACAATTTCATGACTACATCCTCATGCTCTACCTCATAATCATTAAGCATATCAACAAATAACCTAAGATGCTCCTCACAACTAATAGCATTATTACCAGAAAACTTAGGTACCTTATCTCTTATATCATTTGGAAAAGCATTTGAGTAGCCAGGAATTCCATCAAAACTAATTTGCCTATAGCCTTCTAGTTGCATAGGTCTTCTTTGAAAACTTGAACTAGTGTTAACCCTAGGATCAACATTTGCATTTACATTTCCATCTAATTGTGCATTTGACTATTGTCTAGGATCAGCACCAATCCTAGCAAATGAAGAAGGAATTGAACTAGTATCATTACTAAGTGGAATAGTAGTAGTCATAGATGGCATACCTAGTTCAGTCGTAGATGGACCAAGAGCATTAGCTGATGAAGCCTTCAAGAACTAGATCTTTCTTCTCTTTTTTGCAATGGAAGCTTCAATCTCAGCCTTTTCTAATTCTCTTGCAAGGTCCTCATCTTCTTTTCTTCTTCTTTCTATCTCTGTCCTTATTTGAATTGGGTGGTGGGACCCTTGGTATTGTCAATGATCTACTTGTTTGATGTCCCACCATCTTTTGCTTTCCTTTCTCACTAGCGGCAACAACAGGCTTAGTGATCTCATGCCCATCTTTATCTTTAGGGAGGGAAGCATAACTTTGAACCTGTCTAACCACAAGGCCCTCCTTATCATATTCATGATCTTGTAGTAAGCACTCTTGCTCACTCCTTAAACCCTCGAGATCACCAAAAACATCATGTTGCAAAGTCTTAGGAGCAGAAGAAAGCATCTTGTTTCTCTCCTTCATTTCATTAATCTTTCTAAGGAGAGACTATCTTTCTATTAGAGCATTCACCTTTTCAGCTTCTCTCTCCTCTTGTAACCTCTTGTGTATGGCATCCTACTCTACCAACTGTAACCTTAGTGCATTTAAATCATCTGGGTCTACCATAATGTCATTAGAACCTGATGACACATCCATATTAGTATGATTTTGATATGGGAAGTCAACTTGTCATGGTCTCATGGGCTCCCTTATGAAATTATCTTCATCAAGATCTAAATCAATCTCCAAACCCATCTCTTTGGCTTGTTCATCCTGACCTATAGGCAATGGACCCTTGTCTTGAAATATCATAAAATCTAACCTTAGAGCGACCACCATCTGATCTAGAAACTCTATTTTGTGAACCTTCCTCACTTGAGGAAACATGTGGTGCTCTTCCTCTAGTATTTCTTTGTTCTCTTATGGGAGCACTAGTAGATTCACTATTCCTTCTAATCCAACTCTTCTTTTCCTATCTAGGTAATTGCTCCAGAGTGACCTCTGGATTTTTTTTTACAAAGGACCTAGTATTCCTCCTCTTCTCCATGATTTGCAGTCTGTGACACTGGTTCTTAACCTCTTGAGCCACCACCCACCTAAGATGGGAAACCTTTCAACTGAATACAACAAAAAAACAAGAGTGCACTTAACAACCTTTTCTCTAGACTCTCCCCAGCAAAGTCACCATTTTGTTGGGAGTTCCCTTTGATCTTCAACTTGTAGATTTATACTTTGATGGATAACTTTAATATAACTTTGACTCTATCACCACTCCAAAGTCTACAAGGAAGAGGGCCAATTAACAAGGATCAAAAGAGATCCTCCTACACTTTGAGCCTCAATGCTCAAGCAGGTGTACCCTTGATTCACTTCCTCAAAGGAATCACAAAATAATATGCAACTATACCCTTACCAATTGATTGAAGATTTTATCATTTCAATTGTGTGTGTGATTGATGATGATGGACTACCTCTAGAGAAGGGATCAGTGCCTTAACTAGGGAAAAGAGTCACTTGATAACATATATCAACTAAACATTAACTCAAACACACATGAACTCAAAGTAAGTGATTTGCCTATTACTTCCCTCACTCCCAAACATGAGCATCAAATTCCAATCTAATAATGAACTCACTAAAATCACCCTAAAGGCTTTAACCCTAACTTTGTTAGGAACTCCAAGCTGATCCAACAATACTCTTTGTTTACCATATGCTAATCCACTTTATGACCTTAACATATATGAATCCACAATCAGAAAAAGAAAACAATCAGAGATTTGAGATAGGAATTCAAATGTATTCTCATTAATTTTTAGAATCAATACATCACTGAGACAACAAAATGCCAAAGAGATAGACCCAAGATCTAGGCTCTCCTTACTCAGTATAATACCATCAACAACAACCAAGGACCAAAAGAAAGTTTTGGAACCCGCACTAAGTCAAAAATTTTGCAATATATACCACCACTAGTCACCTTGGAATCCTCAAAGAGGATGCATCAAGCTTCGGGTGACTAGGGTTAGGGTTTCAACCACTAAACCCACTAGAAATGGTCACAAATTTATTACAGGGGAAGAAACCTAGGAAGCCAGGAGAAGACAGATCCTGGAGTGATTCCAATCATGAAAAATCTCACTGAGAAGGTACTGAGAATCACAGAATGTCAACCCTATTTAGCCACCTGCAACACACCTCGAGCACAAAGAACAAGGTACAAACCCCTGCAGATGATCATGGAACACCCTGGACCACACTGTAATAGCAAGTGCCCACAAAAAAATCAAATTTGGTCGTGAAAACATTCAATTCTGGTCCTTTTTGTTGCTGAGAAACCCTTCAAAAATTCAAATTTGAAATCAAACGGTCAGTTTCAAGTGCCAGCAGTAAATCCATTGTCCACATTTGAATCTGAATCAACTTTAAGTCCTAACCATCTAATCCTCTTATTTCGTAGGCTCCTATGACTTTAACTCACTCAGTCACCTCAATTTTACCTCTAGCAAACATGCACCAAGGCATTTCCTATTTGCGGAATGAAAATCTTAACCACCGCTTAACCTTGCGAACTGGCGAACAAAGGAAATTTTTTGACCTCGGTCCCTTTTTAGCGAACTGGTGACTAAAGGATACCTCCAAGTTGCAGAATACTTTATGCCTTTGCCAAATTATTTAGTTATTACATGAAAACTTATTCACTAAGTCACTAAACCTTTTGGAACATTACCACCTTACTCAGCGAATGAGCAAACAAAGGAAACTTGACTTATCTTAGCAACATCTAGCGAACAAGCGATTGAAGGGAAATCAGCCATTCATGAGAAACTTTATGCTACCACTAGACATTTTAGCGATTGCACAAATGCTTGTTCACTGAACCGCTAGCTTTTTTAGAACAATGCTATTTTACTATGCGAATGAGTGAACCCTTGTAATATATCGAAACCACCAAAATACTGAAGAAACTTAACTGGGCCCACACCAGGAAGATCAAAGATTGTCTCATCTTCACATAGCCCTCTGAGATTCCATCAGATCATAAGACAATCGTTGATCAAAGAATCTTTCCTTGCCCTGACAACCCTCTGACAAGATATGAAATAAATGGATGTCGCAAGATTTGAAACCTCTAACAAAACCCATAAGAACATACACCCATCATCGATCGATTGATTGTGTCAGGACCCTCTGACACATCCAAAAACTAGGTCCCACTGATGACTGCCAATGTGTTAATACATGGACCAATAAAATATCACCTAATATGCATACGTGTCACCTTGGACCCACTAATCCTTTACGAGAATCAACGGCTGTCGCTATACCGCTATGATAAAGGTCGAGCATGTCATCTTGGTGGAATAAGGATAGCCATAAGATCAAACTGAACTTTAACTTTCCTGGACACTAAGAAAATTGGTCCCACTGATAGAATTCCACTTCATACTCCTGTTGACCAATCAGATACTGCCAAATCAGCACACTTGGCATGTGGACTTGCTTGAAGAGAAAGGCTACGTCATACAAGAAAATCAATGGCCGGTGTAAAAGCACATAGCTCTAACACATCTCATGAGAACATACAACCACCGTTAGATCAAGATGTGTCAGAAAACTTGGGCCCGGAGACCACGCGAACACGCGACTAAAGAGAGGGAAGCCACCACGCCAAGTTGCAAATAGTTAAGAGATAACCACCCAAAAATAAGAGAATATGCAAATGTTGTGTTCACCCAATCACTGGAAGAAAAAGATAACCGTCGAGAAACCAAGCGAACCAGTGACAAACATGCATTTTCCAATTTGCAGAATGAAAAGATGTGATCGCTAGGAAACATGTGAACCAGCAACGAGTCGAGAAAGAAATGTGCACATGCATTTAACAAGACTTAAGTGGCCTAAAAAGATAATGAAGAATTAGAATAGGGCCAGGGTATTTCTTACCAACGGCTAGTTTTTCAAAAAATTTAACTAAGGGTTTCAAAGCCAGGGAAATAAAAAGACAACAGGGACCAAAGGAAAAGTGCTATAGCCATGAAATTTTGCAAGGAAAGACTAGTTAAAAGATAAAAAACCATGGAAATTCTTTCAAGTGCTAACAAACTCCACATCCCCTAGTCCCAACTTACTACAAAGGCATTAACTTATGCCTGGATCCACCATGCATTACCACATATGTATTTGCACAACCATCAAACATGATATGCCTATCAAATTTCCAAGGTCTCCTGAGTAATAGATGACAAGCATCCATAGGTAATATATCACATAATATTTCATCATGATATGATCCAATCTAAAAATTAAGCAAGCATTTCTCTACAATCCTAACCTTAGAAACATCTTGTATCCAACTAATCTGATAAGGATTAGGGTGTTTCCTTCTTTCCAAATTCAACTTACTAACCATCTCTTCTGAAACAAAGTTTTCAGAACTGCAACCATCAACTATAAAATTAAATACCTTATTCTTGCACTTACATCTAGTTCTAAAAAAATTTCTTCTTTGTATTGGTTCTTGGACACATGTAGCCAACCTCCTAGTGATAATAAATTCACCTTTTTCTACAACATTCTCTATGTCTTCCTTGGTAGTTAGTGGAACTCTTTTTCTAGGACATTGAAAACTTCTATGACCCTCTTCACTACACTAAAAAGAAGTACCAGTGAACTCATTTTTCCATCTCCCTCTATGTCCATTATTGTAGTTCTTAGTGACTTGACCACTACCAGATCCTTCATCAATCTATTGGCATTAAGTATGATTGTCATTAGTGACAACACTTATTCAGACTCTGCGTGTTTACCAAGCAGAATAGTGTTTAGCGAGAAGAATAGTGCTTACCAAGCAGAACAGTGTTTACCAAGCAGAACAATGTTTACTAAGCTTCACAATGCTTACCAAGTTATCATCACCAAGTGATGAGATGAGTAGTGTTTACCGAGTGCCAGCACGGTAAACGGGCAATTTAGTCTCTACCGAGTGACATTATATCTACCAAGTCTCCAGTATATACTGAGTTTGAAAATACAATTGAGTGGTTAGTATGGATTGAGCCTCCACTTCTACCGAGTGCATGATGATGCCGAGTAATGTAGTGGATGCTGAGTATCAGAAAGTCACCGAGTTAGTTTGCAGTAACCGAGTCACTGTATTTGGGCTGACTCAGTAATATTTGTGTTTACTTGTTTAGAGCCAACTTTTCTATTGTTTTGTAATTATTTTGGATTGATATATAAACAATGTTTTGTATCATATCCAAAGTGTAAAAAGGTAGAAGCAAAAAAATAAGAAAGGCAGAGATAAGTGAATTACAAGGGGATACAATAGTATAAGAAGCAGCAGAGACATATCTATCACAGAAGGTGATCAGTACATCAGAGAATCTCAATCAGTAAGTACAGTTGCAAGTAAGAGATCTACTATTTCATCCTAACAGGTGAATCAGCCCCAAATCCTTTAACCGGGTAGACTTAACAGTCTTTGCAAAAATCTCTTAACTGAGTGCATACTTCTTTTTATGTTTGTAAATCCTCTAACAAGGTGGACCTAGCAGTCCTTTTTGCTCCTAAAAGGGAAGATCATCAAAAGTGATCATTGTAAGCCTTAACCGGCAAACTTTATACTGCAGTATTGAAGTTTAGTGGGTTTCATCCCCACCCCAGTTTTACTTTCTATTTGGAAGGTTTCTGGGTTACCAAATCTCTATGTTCAAAGTGTTATGAATGTTTTATTTTTTTTGTTACTCATACATACAGTTAGCTTATCAATCTAATGTTATTGAGAAAATGGTTGAGATCTAAAATTTGTAAAATTTTTGAGGTTACTGATTCACCCCTCCCCTCTCAGTAACCTAGCTAGTCTTGAATATTTCCAACAATTGGTATTAGAGCTCCGTGGTTCTCAGAATAAAGTTTGACAGCTTGAGAAAAGATTCAGTACAATGGAGATATTCAGACTTAACAAAGTAATTGAGAATGAAAAACTAGATCTGGAAATGGCCATAACTCAACTCAAGGAAGCAAAAGAGCATCTTTCCCTTTCCCTAAAAAGAAGGAAGGAACTTGCAAATCAGATGAATGACCACCAGTATGTTGAAGAAAAGATTGAAGACTTTTTCCCTTCAAGCAGCTCAGATGAAGCAAACAATGAAGCAAAAGAACTTCTAGAAAAGAATGGATCTCTGCAAGAAGAAGTAAGAAAATTGAAAAGAGAATAGGAAATTCAGTCAACAAGATTCTGTGAAATCTTGGAACAAAGAAACAAGATGAAAGATGAAATAGATGGAAAGAACAATGAAATCCAGAATCAAACCCTTTAGCTAGAAAACCTTATTAATCAAGTCTCCAATGCAAATGAAGAAATCTTGACTCTAAGATTAGAAAATGAAAATATAAGAGAGGAATTGAGATCTGAAAAGTAAATCAATTTAAGATTGATGAGTGACCTAGATACTGAAAGGCAAATCAATGAAAGAATGTTGAAATCTCAAGAAGATATGAATTAGGTGTATGAATGAAACCTTCATAAGCAAAAAGGAAAAGTAGGACTTGGATACAAAGAGGAAGGTGAATCCTCCAAATAAGGTACTCAAATGAATCAGAAACCCACTTGTAATCACTGTGGCAAAACTGGTCATACTTCAAACAAATGTTGGAGCAATGGAAAATGCTACAATTGTAATCAACATGGTCATAAAGCAAATGAATGCAAGGAGAAACCAAGATTTGAAGGCAAATGTCACAAATGTAACAAACAAGGTCACAAGACATCAAAATGCAGAACTAAAACACCCAATCCAGCAGAACAAATTATGAAAGCAATATTTGGTTGGGATTACAACACTTGGTGTAGATGCCATTACTGTGGAGAATATGGACACATTGGCATGAATTGTGTAAGGCATCACTTGAGAAAAAGGGATACTACCATAAGATGTTACAAATGCACTAAGCTTGGTCACATAGCTAAAAATTGCATGAATTTAGGCAAAGTTGAAGATGAAGAGAAAGCAAAAGCAGATAGCATCAGGAAGCAGATCAGACAATAGTGGATCCCTAAACCTACCGAGAAAACCAGTCCAAGTAATGAAGTCACTCATGAAGAGAGTGGCTCTATCAATTCCAACTAAGTCTCCAAGAAAGCACTGGAACTGTATCCTCAAAGACATATTCCAAACAGTTCCTGAATTGAAAGGAAGAAAGATCCAAATTAGTATGCAAGATACAAAAGGATCGCAGGAAGGTCGGTATCAGTTTCAACCAAGCAAGGTCGAGAGTAACATAATTTCATTCAGTTACCGAGTAAGGTCAGAGCAGTATGTTCTCCGAGTTGTGGAATCTTCATCGAGCAATTAATGCTTAGTGGATGACAGTCTGTCGAATTCTATACCCTAATTCCTATGGAGCATTAATGACAAAGTTTTAACAAAAAGCATGAAATCAAATTCATTCTTCACCATGAAGATCAACATATTGAGCAAAAAAATTTCTAAGTGCGATCAAGTGATTCAAAGCAAAATTTTGCAGCAAAATTTTTTTGAAGAGCTACCATGGCATCATCCAGCACCAAAGTAAAGAAAGGTTTGGAAATGTTAGTTCATGGAGAATGGAAAGCATCGAATTTCAAACTCGTGCCCATGATTACAAAAACCCTAGATCCGAGTGGAGCTTAGTCTCAAATTCCTCCAAAGGTACTTCTTGTAAATGACATTTGCAGTCATTTTAGAGGTACAATTCAAGAACTTGGAACCCTAGAGATAGATGTTGTTCATGATGAACTATTTGTTGATGGTGTTCTCAAATTGGAACATAAACATTTGGAAGATAAGGGTTTGACACATATCACCCACTTGCCTCGGAGTTTCTAGATAAAATGGATAAGATATATTTTAAGCCGAGTGCATGAAAGTAAAATTTGGCTTGAGAAACCAGTGGAAATATCAAAGAAGATGATTCACCAAATCACTAGTCTTCCCATTCTTGCCAAGGAAAAATCTACAAAAACCCTAGGTCAGGTAGAGCTGGAAAAGAAAACCCTAGCCGAACGGGATGGTAGAGGTATGAGAATAAATAGCATTACCAATGTAGAACTAAAATTTGGCACATATGTAATAGCTCACAAGATATACAGTTCAAGTTGGCAAAATAGTGTTCCATGTGAAGTAGTTGACCTAGCCTATAAAATTGTGAAGAACAATCTGTCATTTGACCTAGCAGATCTATTGTTGAAATAGTTCAACAAGAATATGGAGAGCATCCAAACCTCAAAGAACAATCCATGTAAGTTTGGCTCACTGTTGATTTGTTTATTTTTCTATGCTCAAAAGTTTTTCCCATCTAAAGGCACGGTAAAATGGAGAAAGGATGTGCCTATTCTTTCTCAGATAAATGAGTATATTGCAGAAATGGGTGAGAATTTTACAAGCATAATGGATAACTATTTTGAATCTTTTAAGGAGAAGATGAATATCAAATTATGGATTCCACTAAAGTTGGTGGAAGATTATAAAGATGATGTTTGTTTTATGGTTGATTGTGATAGAGTATATATTCAGGCAGTAAGGCCCAGGACTGTATGGGTAAAACCTCTTCCTTATGAGGTAAACATTGATGAGACAAAGGACATAATTGAAGCCCTAGTAAATCAACCCATTGATCCAAAGGCTCCATACTTTGGAACATATGATGAAGCTAAGGTAAGAATTGAGCTAAGCATAAAGCTTCCATGGGCGGTTAACAAAGGCAGAAAGAGGATGGCCAAGATGCAATCTAGCACACCTCTAATGTTAACTGAGGAAAAAAGAGAGGATATTGTAGAAGAAGAAGAAAAGGATGAGAGTAAAGAAGAACAAGTGCCTGTAAAGAAGAAAGGAAAGGTAACTATCACCAAGGAACCCAAGCAAGCCACTATAGTATTCACAAGGAAAAGATCAAGGGACAAGGTAGGAAAAGTCAAGGATGATATAGTACTCAAAAGGCCTCCTCCCTCTTTTGAAGAAAATATTAAGGATTTGAGAGAAGGATCTAGAATTGCAAATTTCAAATCTCTCAAATATGAAATGAGGTCAGAGGCAGAGCAACAGGAAATTGAAGATGTTGTTATTGAGAAAATGGGAAGATGGAAATACTCACCTGAAGAAATAGCTTCTCAAATCCCAGGAGCTTTATTAAACCCAATCAAGATGAGATGGTCCAATGCAAGGCAAACTATCAAGGACATCTATGGTCAAACCTTAAGGCAATTGATGCCAAGTTTGAAAAATGCTGAAATAAATAAGGCATTGATAGAAAATGAGTCCAACATGACACTAAAATTCAACAGTTGCTTAATTTTGGTCAAGGATATAGAGTTGGTTGTGAAGAGTGAAGAATCTACTTGGAAAAACATTTATCATCTTCACAAACCAAGTACTGAAACTATGATAATTAAAGATATTGAAGATGACAGTGATGAAGAAGATGAAGAAATAGTTCAGATTGATAATGTTGAAACAGAAGAAGCAAGAAAAGAAGCTACCGAGGAAGCTGAGAAGAATGTTGAGGAAGATAATCCAGTTCAGATAGCTGTAGAGGTAATTGTCTCACTTCCTCACTCTCTAGTAAAAATTGTTACATCTAGCTCGGAGAAAACTTCAAGTGTGATTGTGACAACTCCCTTAGATACATCAAATGTCCAATCATCACTAGCATAGCTCAATGTATCAATAATAGAAGTGGCTACCACTTCATCTACCGAGCTTCAACCTCCTTCTTCCATCAAGTTGTAGTCTTTTGTACCTTCTTCAATTTTGATTTTTTCAGCAGTAAGTACTTCAAATTCTACAGTTGTAAATACTTCAGTGTTTGGTTTATCAAGTATTCCAGTTAGCATCCCATCAGTTGGAAGTTTATCATTTTTCACTACAAGTCCTACTATGTCTACAATAATTTCTACTACAAAGGCATTAAGTATAAAGACTCAACAGAATACAAAATTTTTAAGTAAGAGTGTAGTAGAAGGTATAGATCTAGATGAGGAGATAGAAATTCCCCAATTAGATTTTGCAAACCTCATTGCAAATCAAATGCAAATAGTTGGTGAACTCCTCCAGAAGAAAGCAAAGCAGAAGAAACTAAAAGAAGAAAGAGATAAGGAATATAAGATCATTGAGGATGCCAAGAACATTTTGATAGAAGCTATAGGTGTTGAAGTTGATTCCTCTCAACACATTTTGTTGCAGTTGGAAGAAGTAGTTAACAAGTTCAATGATGATTCCTTTGGAACAGACAAGTTGCTTGAGAAGGCTGATAAGAAGTTTGATAATAAAGTGCTTAAGCACATTGCTTAGCAAATAGCTATCAATCAGGCAGGGTTATCTTCCATTTTGACTAGCATTGAGTCCTCCCATTCCAAGGTAACATCTCTTTTTGTCAAAGTCTGTAATGTTGCCGAGTTCTCAAAGGAGATCAAAGACAAAATAAATAAGATTGATGAGGATCTGAAGATCAGTGCACAAAAGTTGCAACTTGAACCTAGTTCAAGCTCTACACATCATATGACAGTCAGATTCCTATCTAATAAGCAGTCAAAATTATTGCGAGAAGATGCAAGGATCAGATCAACATTAATAGATATTCAGAACATGATCCTTCCCATCATGGATACAATTGAAAAGCATATTTCATACTCAAAAACATTGATCCATGACAATCAATTTTCAATTGCAGATCACATGATTGAACTCTATGCAGAAGTCCAAGTTGCACTCCATACATGCAAGATTCTGCAAGAGAATTGGGATAGAACTCTAGCATTAATAAGTAAGGTACACTCTGATTTTCTCTCACATTTTGGCATCTCCGTGTAAAATATTTGTATATACACCTTTGGCATTATTGTCAAAAAGGGGGAGAACGTATATAAGATATATGAGATATGAAAGGGGGAGAAAGTATAAATAGGAAATATGAGTATGAGGTGATACAAGATATTTGTATATATACTGTATGGGGAGACATGAAATGTATATACAACAGTATGACAAAGATAAATTTTTAAAAAAAGAGATAGATTCAGCATGATTTTTTTTATTTTTGGGCAATAAGTGTTTTTGTCACTAATGCCAAAGGGGGAGATTTTTGGCATTAAGTATGATTGTCATTAGTGACAACACTTATTCAAAATCTACATGTTTACTAAGAAGAACAGTGTTTACTAAGTAGAACAGTGCTTACCAAGTAGAACAGTGTTTACCAAGCAGAATAGTGTTTACCAAGTAGAATAGTGTTTACCGAGCTTCGCAGTGCTTATCGAGTTATCATCACCAAGTGATGAGATGAGCAGTGTTTACCGAGTGCCAGCATGGTAAACAGGGAATTTAGTCTCTACCGAGTGACACTATATCTATAGAGTCTCCAGTATATACCAATTTTGAAACTACAACCAAGTGGTTAGTATGGACCGAGCCTCCACTTCTACCGAGTGCATGATGATGCCAAGTAACACAGTGGATGCCAAGTATCAGAAAGTCACTGAGTTAGTTTGCAGTAACTGAGTCACTATATTTGGGCCAACTTAGTAATATTTGTATTTACTTGTTTAGAGCCGACTTTGCTATTGTTTTGTAATTATTTTGGATTGATATATAAACAATGTTTTGTATCATATCCAAAGTGGAAAAAGGTAGAAGCAAAAAAATAAGAAAGGCAGAGATAATTGAATTACAAGGGGATACAACAGTATAAGAAGTAGCTGAGACATATCTATCATAGAAGGTGATTAGTACATCAGAGAATCTCAATTAGTAAGTATAGTTGCAAGTAAGAGATCTACTGTTTCATCCTAACAGGTGAATCAGCCCCAAATCCTTTAACCGGGTAGACCTAACAATCTTTGCAAAAATCTCTTAACTGAGTGCATACTTATTTGTATGTTTGTAAATCCTCTAACAAGGTGGACCTAGTAGTCCTTATTGCTCCTAACAAGGAAGATCATTAGAAGTGATCATTGTAAGCCTTAATCGGCAAACTTTATACTGTAGAATTGAAGTTTAGTGGGTTTCATCCCCACCCCAGTTTTACTTTCTATTTGGAAGGTTTCTGGGTTACCAAATCTCTATGTTCAAAGTGTTATGAATCTTTTATTCTTTCTATTACTCATACATACAGTTAGCTTATCAATCTAATGTTATTGAGAAAATGGTTGAGATCTAAAATTTGTAAAAGTTTTGAGGTTACTGATTCACCCCTCCCCTCTCAATAACCTAGCTAGTCTTGAATATTTCCAACATAGTCTTCTTAGGATTCTCTATCACATTACCTCGAGCAATTATTTCACCAGTCTTACCACCTCAGTTCCTATTATTTTGTCTTCCTTCAAAACTCTTGTTCAGGTTCTCCTTAATATTTAATGCCATCTGATAAGAATCTCCTATAGTTTTCATCCGAATAGTAAGTAACTCTTCTTGAATACTAGGTCTCAAACCGTAAAGATACCTAGCAACCTTCTCTTTATCAGCTTCAGAATGACCAGTTATAATCATGATTTTGCAAAACTCCTTGGCATACTCTTGCACTTATTTTTTGTTCTTCTTCAAGGCTTGCATCTTCTTAAACATCTCTAACTCATAATCCACCCAGATGAATTACTTTTTCAACTTGTGAACCATTCGGTTCCATCTAGTGATCTTTTCTTTTCCTCTCCTACTTCTTTCCAATTGAACTTCTCTCCACCAAATATTTGCATGACCCTGACACAAGAGGTAGGAATAGGGGCTAGTAATGGTACACCCTAACCTAATCCACCTTTCTCAACAACACACGGAAGCAACAACATACAACAATGAGAGAGAGAATGTAGAACTTTCATATATTATCTTCAAATTGATTCATACATGTTGGGTTGTAAGGCCTTCCCAATTTCGGCTAGATATTAAAATCAAGTACAGAAGTCCTCAAACATATGAGGATCTGCAGATAATCTCTAATCTTATATCTTCTATCTTCTATCTAGAACAGACTCCTAAACTCTAACCAAACAGCTACATTTGTACAAGAGGCTACCGAACCAAGTCAGCATTCAGATCCACAATCAACAGAAGGAATGGCCAGATCTAGGTCCACATGCTTCCCAATAATGGATAACAACATTAAATCCATGACCCAAATTAAATGCACAAGTCGGCCTGAAAAGAAATCCAAAATAAACCCGTCGATAAGAAAATCCAACCGAGCACCAGACAAGCATCACTAAGCGCCAGGGAAAATAACCGAGCACCAGAGAGATAACCGACCAACACTGACAAACAAAGGAAACCTAGCAACACCAAACCAACTCGGTCAAAGAAGGAACCGAGCAATACAAAAAAACTCAAATATGTTTTTGGTGACACAAGATTGCTAAGGAACCGAGATGCTCCTGCATCAAACACCTGGGGTTATTTTAAATGATTCTCTGAATCATGAAACATGTATGATCCAAGCTGCATCCAACTCAAACTATAAAATCCAAGAACTTCCTTCAATCAATCTATTCTTCCACTTCATCAAATCATATACTATTTTCCTCTTGTACTTCTACCAATTCTTTGCTCCAAAATATGCTTAACCTCTTCATTCTACTTGTTAGGATAATCCATCAGTACTGCCATGTCTTTTTTAGGTTCATGAAACTCATACAAATAAAAAATGTTGAATATAGGTGATATATCCATGTCATCAGGTACTCAACTTCATATGCATTTCAACTGTCAAATTTTCTCAAAATCTTGCAAGGCCCAAACTTCTTCATCTTCAGCTTCCGATATGTTCCAACAAGAAATCTACCTTTCTTCAAATGAACCATCACTTCATCACCAACATCAAAAGTCTTATGTCTTCTTGATCTATCAGCTCTGTCTTTGTATTTCTAATTACTCTTTTCTAGTTTAAGTTTCACATCTTCATGCAATGTCTTCATGTACTCATCAAATTTTACTCCTTTAGCACTTCTCTTTCTTTCATCGGTAATGTCTCTCAAATCTGATATACCTCTCAGTTGTATGCCATTTACAATCTCAAAAGGTATTTTTCCAATACTCCTATTCACTGAATTATTGTATGCAAACTCTTCTTGTGCCAACACAGAATCCCAATTACTCAGTGTGTCTCCAACTAAACATCTCAAAAGATTACCCAAGCTTCTATTCACAACTTTTGTCTATCCATCAATTTGTGGGTGAAATGTAGAACTATATTTCAACTCAGTACCCAAATTTCTCCAAATAGTCTTCCAAAAGTATCCAACAAATTTACTATCTTGGTCATAGATAATACTCCTCAGTAATCATGCAATCTGACAATTTCCTTAAAGAAAAGATCTACTACATGTACTACATCTGATGTCTTTCTACAAGGTATAAAATCTGCCATTTTAGAAAATATATCCACAACCACAAATATAGAATCATTACCTCTTACTATCTTTGGTAAACCAAGAACAAAATTCATACTGATGTCAATCCATGGTTTCTCAGCTACAGCAATCAGTGTATACAATCTAGTATTCTGACTAACTCCTTTTGCAACTTGACAAACTCCACAACTTTTCACAAATTTTTGAACATCTTTATACAATTATGGCCAAAATTATTTCTCCTTAAGAAAAGTCAATGTCTTATCAACACCAAAATGTCCATCCAAACCACTACTATGTTTCTCTTTTATCAAATTAGTTAGCATTAAAATTTGAGAGCTTACCATTATTTGCATTTAATAATTGTTGTAGTAGAAGCCGACTGGCTTAGGAATTATCTGTTAGAGATTTCTATTTAAAGCGATGTTTGGGTAGTGGTTTAGACATCTAAAGGTAGAGCGAAGAGGAGTAGATTGATGGCGAAGTAACCGATCTAGAGAAGCTGGAGTTGGTGAAGTTGTGGAAGGATCTTTGTTGATCTTGGACATCAAATTGCTAGTCTAATAGTTTGTAATTGCAACTAGTAGCTGAGGCCTGGAAGTGAGGAGATTTCTTGGTGGCTTTGCAAAGCACAAGTTTAGGTCTACCTTAGGGTTTCCATTAGTGTCTCATTTGTCTCAGAACTGAACTAGTTGTTGTTGATTGTAAGTTGAATCTTGTAATCTTGCAGAATTACTCTCTGTTTGTAATTGGCCCTAACCCGGAAGGCCTTACAGTTGGGAATGTTAATAGAAAATTGGATTTAAGATTCATATCTTGTGTGTTCTTCCTCATTGTGTTCATTTTGCAGCTAGTTTGGATAGTCCTTAACTAGATCCTCCGACCTGCACTGCACCAAGTGGTATCAGACCAAGTTGATCTTGAGTGTGTGAATTGATCTTTGCGCTGAGATAGTTTGCACCAGGACCCTGTTGGTGATTTATTGTTTTTGGTTTTTGAAGATCTTGAAGGATGCCTCTAAGAAGATTGGACTCTAGAGAAATTGTAGATCTTTGTGATGTTGTGAAATCAAAGATTACCGAGAAGGTGAAATCAGATTTCAGATCTGAGATGAAGATGATGAAGAGCAATGATTGTTGAGATTGTAAGAATTTTTTTTGGTGTACCTCTGAATGTTGGTACTGAAGATGGCTATGAAGAAGCTATCAAAGACTTTGAAACATCTAGATCTAGTGGTGATGACTAGAGAGACGGATCTGGTGAAGATAGAACTAGTTAGTTGCATAGATTTGGAGCTCGATTGAATAGTAGTTACCAGATGGAAGTCTCTAATTTCTTTGGTACTCTAAAGCCTAAGGACTTGATTGACTAGATCGGTGAACTGGAAGATTTCTTTGAGCTATAAGAAATTGAACATCCTCTTAGGGTGAGATTGGCATAGACAAAGTTTAAAGGCCATGTTGCTCTTTGATGGAAGGAACTGCAAAGAGAAAGAGAGGATGAAGGAGAAATGAAGATCAATCGGTGGAGGTTGATGGTGATGAAGTTGAAAGCTAAGTTCATACCTACTGACTATGAGCTTGACTTGTTTAAGAAGTTGTAGAATCTGACACAAAAGGATCTGACTGTTGAAGATTATACTGAGGAGTTCTACAAACTTACTATTTGGTCTAGACACCGGGAGCTGGGTAAGGAAAAGGTAGCTTGGTATGTGAATGGGTTGAAATTCAATATTTAGGATGAGCTTGGAATGCTGGGGATTGAATCAATTGAGGATTCTTATCAGTATGCACTAAAGGTAGAAGATAAGTTGAAGAGGAAATAGAATGGTAACTCCCAAGGAAAGGAGAAGGTTGATCACTCGGTGAAGGATAAACCGACTGATGCAGAAGATGAACTGAAACCTATGGAACTAAAAAAGAAGGTAGGGAAGGTGATCTTTAAGGGTACTTGTTACAACTATGGAGGTGAAGGCCATCATTCTTTTGAGTGTACTCAATAGAAGAAGACTGGTGACCAACGGATAGCTGTGGTAAATGAAGAAGTACAGAATGACCCTGAATTAGAAAGCTTGCTACTTCAGCAAACATTGCTTGGTACAAAAGAGGAACCTTGTCAAAGGAGCAACTTGTTTAGGACCAGATGCAATACTAAAGGTAAACTTGTAATGTTATTATGGATAGTGGTAGTACTGATAATCTTTTTGCTGAGGACATGGTTCAAAACCTTGGTTTGAATAGAATAAAACACCCACATCCTTATAGGATTGGATGGTTGCAAGATGATCATGCTTTGGAAGTTAGACAACAATGCTTCATTGATGTTCAAATTGGCTAGTATAAGGATCTTGTGTTGTGTGACATTGTGGAGATGAATAGTTCTAATATATTTCTCGGTAGACCTTGGCAATATGATTGCAGAGCTATGTATGACTATGTTAGAAATGTGTTTACTATTGAGAAGAATGACAAGAAGTTTTCATTGATGCCTTTGATGGATATAATGCTCGGTAAGTGAAGTTTGAGTATCAGTACCCGAGTTGAATTGGCAGACCCTAAGAAAATGAATGATTAATTTTTGAAACCTACCTATGCATTTTCCAGAAAAGACTTGAAGAGACAGAGGAAACTGAAGTGGAAGAGTATGCAAGCAGAAAAGGTGGGAGACATGTATGTGAAGAACCAGTTCGGGGTTTATGTGTTGAACCCTGGAAGATGTTCTTCTCACATATGAACATCTTTTGGAACCTGGGGTGTCTAGTGTAGGGGCATCCAAGGATTAGGTTGGGGCATTATTTGTCCTCGATGAAACTACATAAGGTGTTTGTGTTTGGCTGGTGTTACTCGGTTGCAGCTTTAATCGATGGTCTTAGTTAAGGAAGGAAGCTCAGTCACTGAAGGAACAGAGTATTCTCTTATGCTCGGTGAAAGTGTTAATTGGCAATGCTTTGGGTGCTCAGTTGACATAGTGCTCGGTGATGCTTGGCATGCCTGGTGAATTCTCTAGTGCTCGGTAGTTTATTTGTTACTCGATAGTCCTGGTTTACCAACAAGAGTTCTTTGTGATTTGTTGGGTTGACTTAGTGTAATGATTGTTGGTAGATTTTGTTGGATTCTCCTATGTGGAACTAGAGGCTGACATGATGTATTAAATTTTTGTAAGGCTATTTGAGAGCCGACCATTATTTGCATTTAATAATTGTTGTAGTAGAAGCCGACTGGCTTAGGAATTATCTGTTAGAGATTTGTATTTAAAGGGATGTTTAGGCAGTGGTTTAGACATTTAAAGGTAGAGTGAAGAGGATAAAATCGATGGTGAAGTAACCAATCTAGAGAAGCTAGACTTGGTGAAGTTGTGGGAGGATATTTGTTGATCTTCCAGATCAGATTGCTAGTCTGATAGTTTGTAATTACACAGCTAGTGGCTAAGGCTTGGACCTAAGGAGATTTCTTGGTGTCTTTACGAAGCACAAGTTTAGATCTACCTTAGGGTTTCCATTAGTGTCTCATTTGTCTCATAACTAAACTAGTTGTTGTTGATTGTAAGCTGAATCTTGTAATCTTGTAGAATTACTCTCTATTTGTAATTGGCCCTAACTCGGAAGGCCTTACAGTCAGGCATGTTAATATAAAATTGGATTTAAGATTCAGATCTTGTGTGTGCTTTCGCATTGTGTTAATTTTGTAGCCATTTTGGACAGTCCTTAACTGGATCCTCCGACCTACATTGCACCAAATATTCATCCCATTTAGTACTCTTTTGATCTTGAATAGGTGCTCTACACTTTCTCCATGGCTCAAAAAAATCAAGATCAAATTCATAATAATCTCTCATATCATCAAAGCCTAGAATTCCAACTTTCATCTTAGTCATTAATGATCTTCTTCTACTCAATGCATCAGCAACTCGGTTAGTGACTCCACTCTTATGCTTTATCACAAATGTATAACTTTGCAAATACTCAACCCATTTCATATGTCTCTGATTCAACTTATTCTGACTACCCAAATATTGTAAAGCTTTATAATCAGTATACAACACAAATTCACTCGGAATCAAATAATGTCTCCATTTCTTCAGTGCTTGAACAATAGCATAGAATTCTTGATCATACATAGAATATTTCATTTTTGCATCATTGAACTTATCACTAAAGAAAGAAATAGGTTTACCTTCTTGACTCAACATAGCTCCAATTGCACTACCACTTGCATCACATTCCACTTGAAATACCTTATTGAAATCAGGCAATGCCAAAATAGGCAATTCAGCAACTTTCTATTTTAGAGTCTCAAAAATTTTATCAGCTCCATGTGTCCACTTGAATTATTTCATGTCTCCTCTCATGGTCTCAGTCATAGCATTACAAATTGAACTGAAATTCCTAATGAACTTTCGGTAACAAATTTCCAAATCATGAAATGATCTTACCTCACTAGCATTCATAGGTGTAGGCCAATTCAAAATAGCTTCAACCTTTTTAGGATCCATTTTCAAACCATTAACTGAAATCAAAAATCCCAAATACACAATCTCCTCTTTCATGAATGAACACTTTTTCTGATTTATCAGAAACTTTTCTTCTTTCAATCTCTACAAAAATTTTCTAACATGCAACATATGTTCTTCTCTGGTCTTACTGAATATCAGAATATCATCAAGATATACAATCACAAACTTGCCCAAGAATTTCTTCAAAACTTCATTCATCAACCTCATAAAAGTACTCAGTGCATTAGTTAAACCAAAAGGCATAACCAATCACTCATACAAACCTTCTTTTGTCTTGAAAGTAGTCTTCCATTCATCACCTTCTCTGATTCTGATTTGATGATAGCCACTTTTCAAATTGATTTTGGTAAAATACTTTTCTCCAATCAAACTATCCATTATATCATCCATTCTCAGTATAGGAAACCTATACTTTACTGTTATCTTGTTGATTGCTATCACATTAGTACACATTCAGCATTCTCCATTCTTCTTAGGTGCCAATACAGTAGGTACCACACAAGGACTCAAACTTTCTCTGATCAAACCTTTCTCCAACAATTCTTGAATCTGTCAATTCAATTCTTAATTCTTGGTAGGTGTCAACTGATGAGGTGCCTTATTCAGTAAACTAGCTCCAAGAATGAGATCCATGCAATGATCAATGCTTCTCTTTGGTGGAAAACCATCAGGTACATTATTAAAAATGATTTCACTATACTTGGTGAGTAACTTATCAATCTCTTCAAGGACATTATCCTCTATTTTCTTACTTGGTTTGTTAGGAATCACATCAAAACATATATCATTCCTCTTTAAATCCTTAACAAACTTTCTTCCTTCCATCAAGAAAACTTGCACAGATGTGCAAAGATTACTAATAGGTTCTTCCATCAGAGGTAACAAGATTTGTCTTTTTCCATCAGCCAAAATAGTATACTTATGCAATCTCCCATCATATATAGCATGTTTATCATATTTCCAAGGTCTACCCAACAAAATATGACAACAATCCATAGGCATGATATCACATAACACCTTATCATAGTACTTTCCAATTTTCAAATTCACATAACACCTTATCATAGTACTTTCCAATTTTCAAATTCACATAACTTTGTTCACTTACCAAGAGTGTATGCTCATCTTTGATCCATGAAATCTAATAGGCCTTCGGATATTCCAACCTTTTCAACTGCAACTTTGTGACCATCTCTTCAGATGCCAAATTCTCTGAGTTACCACTGTCAATGATTACCTTCCAAAATTTGTCAGAAACTCTACATCTAGTCTTGAACAAACTTTTCCTTATCAGATCTTCCTTTTTACCTTCATTCCAAAGTGCTCTTTGTACCATCAAGTTATTATCCTTCTCAAGTTCATTCAGTGACTCTTCTTGCACCAAAGCATTTCTACTACTACTAGCCTTCTTACTTGCATGTGTACACTCAAATGATCTATGTCCTTCTAAACAATTATAAAAATTTCCTCATAAACTTCCTCTATTATATCCACCTCGGTAGTTACTTCCTCTACCTCTAGATGAACTTTCAACTTTCCACTCGGTCTTGCCTTTATCCAAAGTTGTCTTTTCTAGTTCAAATGTATTGTTTTCACCATGGGATCTACCTCTTCCTCTAGGGAATCTACCACCTCTACCTCTTTGTCTTTTCTCATGCTTCTTATTCAATTGATCCTCAACTTTCAATGCAAATTGATAAGCCTCTTCAATGTTCTCCAATTTGATCAAACTGATTTATTCTTGGATGGAAACTCTCAAACCATTCAGGTATCTAGCAATTCTTTCCACATCATCTTCATCATGTCTAGATCTAATATCTAATCTATATAATTCCTTAGTATATTCCTTTACCGAGCTATCTTTCTACCTTAATTTGCATTCACCTAACTAGGTTAATCTGATAATCACAAGGTAAGAACTTTCCTTTCAATTTATTCACCATTTTTCTCCATACCTTGATTTTATCTTTGCCTTTCCTCTTTCTATCTAGCTCCAGATGTTCCCACCATAAGGATGCATAATTTTTCAATTTTGTGCTTGCAATTTTCACCTTCTTTTCCTCAGGTACATTTTCATACTCAAAGTATTTGTCCATCTCAGTGATCCAATCCACTAATTCATCAAAATCCAATTTTCCACCATCCTCAGGAGGATTAAAGTGTGGTGTAGACTTCAAACTTGTCAAAACCTTCAAGAATATTTCCTCACCCTAATCCATCATAGGTGCAGGTTCTACATCACCTTATTCTACCTCAATTTCATCATCACTACCATCTTCAAGATGTCTTCCTCTTGTTTGGGATATTTTAACACCTTCTAATCTAGCAGCAAGTTGTCTCAACATGTCTGGCAATCCTAGATTTTCATCTTGCCTCCCATGAACCATCTTGAAAACCCTCTGCAATTGTAGGTTAGATCACAATTTTCTACCCCACAATAATTCAACTGGGGCTTCACAAGAAGGATCCTTCAAATCTAGATTCATAAACCTAGATCCAGATCTAACCTCGCTCTTATACCACTTGACTCAAGAGGTAGGGACAGGGACCAATAATGGAACACCCTAACCTAATCCACCTTGCTCAACAACATGAAAAAGCAACAACATACAATAGTGAGAGAGAGAATGCAGAACTTTCATATATTATCTTTGAATTGATTCATACATACCGGGCTGTAAGGCCTTCCTAGTTTTGGCCAGATATTACAATCAAGTATAGAAGTCCTCAAAAATGTGAGGATCTGTAGATAATCTCTAATCTTCTATCTTCTATCTTCTATCCAAAATTGACTCCTAAACTCTAACCAAACAGCTACATTTATACAAGAGGCTACCGAACCAAGTCAGCCTTTAGATCCACAATCAATGGAAGGAATGACTAGATCTAGGTCCACACTCTTCCCAATGATGGATACCAACATTAAATCTATGACCCAAATTAAATGCACAAGTTGGCCTCAAAAGAAATCCAAAATAAACCTGTCGGTAAGAAAAGCCAACCGAGTGCCAGACAAGCATTCACCGAGCACCAGGGAAAATAACTGAGCACCAGAGAGATAACCAACCAACACTGGTGAAAAAAGGAAACTGAGAAACATCGAACCAACTCATTCAAAGCAAGAACCGAGCAACACAAACAAACTCAAATATGTTTTTAGTGACATAGGATTGCTAAGGACCCGAGATGCTCCTGCATCAGACCCTTCAACTTAGTCTTTGCAAATCGAACTCTATCAGGTTCTTCTATTTCTTCATACTCAAATTACTCATCTATATCATTAATCCAATCAATCAACTCTTCTAGCCTAAGGCTTCTAGCAAATGTATAAACTTTGATCTTAGGTTTTTTCCCAATTTTAGACATAGTCTTCAAGATTCTACTCTATTTTGGATCTCTAGCTTCTTCTAAAGTTTCTTCAAAATGATCTTCTTCCTCGGACTCATCTTCACTATCTTCTCTCAATGTAGTCTTCTTTCTCAAATCCTCTTGTAGATCTTGCACTTGTTTCTACAAAGCCATAAAATCATCAAGATTGAATTCCCCAGTAGGTTCTTCCTCTAAGATCTCATGAGCTCTCCTTGGAGGCATCTTCAATCCAAGGTCTTGGTGCAAACTGCCTCACCTTTGGCAATCTATCCACACACTCAGAATCTTCAACCTCTGATATGACTAGTTGATGCAGGGTAGGGATGCAGGATCCAACAATGGATAGTCCAAACCTACACTTGTACTTATAAGAACAGCAACCATAGTGGAATACAACAATATAATGCTTCAAAATAGAATTTCATTCAACATGTCTGGCTGTGAGGCCTTCTGAGTTTCAGCCTTATATAATGAAATTATGAAAATAGAGACTTGGCTCTCTTCATACCTTCTCTACCTTCCTCTCTATCTCTTCACACTCTCCTTCCTCTTTCCTAATGCCTCTACATCAACCCAAGCTCTCAATATATAGCCAGCTAAGCCACAAGTCGGCCAATTAAGCATTTAATTACATTATAGGTCCAACCTAGAAGAGTAAACCAAAACTAAATAAAGAATGAACAAAACTCAATGTGAAGCCACTTTTAGGTCCACACATGATCCAAGAACATGTCCCTAACTTAGCAAGATCCCATCTCATTATACGAAACCGTGCAAGATGAAAAACTCCACATTTCGCATGAAACTAGTTGAAAATTGATACCCAAGGAAAATGGTCATAACTCCCAACTCATATTGAATTAGGATTTTTAGTCTTGGGTGAAGATATTGTTTTAGGTCCTCTTTAAGGCCCTAAGACTATAAAAGTTCATTCATTAAGGATCAACGGCTACATGATGCACAATCAGCACATGGAAAATAGAAAAATAATGCTCCAGCCGCAAGGTAAAACAACTCTAACTCCTACATGATCCATCCAATCCTTATGCACTCATAGGAGAAGGTCCAAGAATAGGTCCAAGGCACAAGATTAACTTTTCAAAGCATGAAACCATAATCAGAAAAGGCTATAAAACAAACAACAGACAGGTACATAAAATAGGAAATATTTTTGGTGATGCAAGATTGCTCAAGACCCAAGATGCTCTTGCATCATATTTGAGAAAAAAGACAAATTACATAATTGATTTCAAGCATTAGTATTTATGTCTATAGTAACCGAGTCACTCAGTATGTGTTGAGCTCTTGTAATAGCCAATATGTGATATCTGTCGAGTAGAAAGGAAATGTTAGTATTGACTGAGTCATGGTTTCAATCGAGTATGGAAATGTGGTAGAAAAGTTGACATGTGAAGGCTGTGAAAGCTGTGTTTCACCTAAAAATGTACAAAACATTCAATGAAGCCCTAAAAGTGACCGTTCAATTCTATAAAGTGAAATATTACCATTCATTCTCATTTCACCCTGTGATTTGATAATTTGCAAAGCGATTCAAGGTGATTGAGAAGAGCGATTTGTGCTAAGTCAATTTTTTAACGATTCCTACAACATGTCATCGGCAAATAGTGTAAAGAACCATTGAAACAAGGTATTATCGAGCTACTTGAATCTATCTTTTGGATCCTAAATTATAGAAATGGCATCTACCTCATCTACAGTAACTAGGAAGTAAGGGAAAGAAGTTATAAATGTCCAACTAGTAAGGAGTGATCCATGTAAGCCACCAAAATTTTGAGTTGTACCAGAAAGCATGGTGAAGGGTGATCTCGTAGGACACCTATCATCGATTCCACTGAATGTCTTGTTAATACATGATGTGTGTGCATACTATATGTGCAAGATCAAAGAGATTGGATATTATGAGCTGAGGGAAGCTTACAAAAGTTTGTGTAATAATAGTGTGTTGAAGGCAGGACACCAACACATTGTCGAGAAAGGGTTAGTGTGTGCTCTAGATTTACCTTGGAACTTCAAAATTGAATGGATTAAGATTGTTAAGAGTAGAGTACACAACATGCAATTATGGTTGGAGAATGGGCCAATGAAGATCACCAAATAAATGATTCACCAAGTCACCAGTTATCCTATTCTTACCGAGAAGAAAACTATGAGGTGTCAAAGCAAAGAGGTCATTCAAGCTAACACACAGGCAATGTGGAATAAAAGAGGAATGTTAGTCTCTATGATCATAGATCCTAAAATTAATTTTCTAGTAAGAGTGATTTCTCACAAATTTTATCAGTCAAGCAGGATGGATAGTGTTCCTTGCATTACAGTTGATCAAGCATGGAAGATGGTGAAGAAACATCATATTTATGATCTTGCCGAGATGCAGTTGACTCAACTTGCTAAGAACCTTACATCAATTAGGAAGGCCAAGAAATCAATGTGTAAGTTCGGTTCCTTGATAATTTGTTTATTCTTTTATCTACAAAATAGTTTTCCTACTATAGGAGATGTAGTATGGAGTCAGGACCAACCTGTGACTCAACAGGTTAATGAGTTTATTGAGTAATTAGGTGAAAAGTTTGATAGTGTGATGGATAGTTATTTTGTTGAATTAAAGAAGAAGATGAGAAAGAGAAGTAGAATCCCTGTATCCCTAGTAGAGAAACACTACAATGATAAATTTTTTATAGTGGATACCGACCATACTTATGTTTAGGTTGTTGTGCCTAGGGTATCATGTCTAAGGTCATTACCCTATGATGTTAATGTAGATGAGACATCAGCAACAATAACATCCCTACTTGTTGAAGACATTAATAGGAAAGCAAAACCCTTTGGGACTTCTGAAGAGGCTAAGTCCAAAATTACTATGGGATTAAAGTCTGCAAACCTAGAAAGGAAAAGAAAGAAAATAGTTAAGAATCTAGAGAAGATGCTAGCTGAAGGAGAAGAGGGGGATGCACCTCTTGAGATAAAAAAAAGTTCAGGGTGAGGATAAGTCTATTGAATTTGAAGATAGTGAAGAAGAGGATGTAGAAATTTGCAAAAGAAAGGCAAGGAAGAAATGGTTGTTGAGCCTAGTAAAAGGAAAATCTAGAAACCAATGCCTACACCTCTTGTAGCATTAAGAGAAAGAACTAGAGAAGCCTCAACTTCCATAGCTACCAAGCCCTAAAGGAAAACACCAGCAAAGAGCACTGAAGGGGAAAGTTCAAGAAAAAGAAAACCAGTGCAAACCAGAGTTGTGTCGAGTCATACTAAGAAGAAGCCAAGAAGGAAGTTAGTATTACAGAAGGAGGATGATGATGAAGAAATGATAGACACATATGATAATACAAAATTGATAGTGGCATCACATAGACATCCAACTAGTGTGAATGAAATTTTCCATAATATCAAAAGCACAGCAGGACTAGCAGGTTTCAAGTTTATCAAATTTGAAAAATTAAGTAAAGATGACAAAAAAAGTTGAAGAGGCTATGTTAGAAATGCTATGCACATTTTAGATGACACCTCTAGAGATTGGGAATCTCATCCCTGGAGAAATTTTTACCATAATTGATCAAAAATGGCATTATGCCATATGATAGAGAGATAGATAAGGGAAGGAACTTTAGCCCATGTCATTCCTAAACTAACACTAAAGAAAATTAAGAAATTTATGGAGCAACACAGAAACAAGTTTGTACCTAAGCTAAGGGCCTACTCAATTTTGAAACATATTGTTAAAGAAGTTATCACCCAGAGTAAAAGGTTGTGGAAAATCATTTTTGGGTTAATAGTGTTGGAAAGTTGTCTATACTGAAGTATATACTAGATATAGTGTTGTCATTATTGCAACAAAGTCAAATAGCAGTTTGGAGTCAACACACTTAGTGTAAAGATCAAAATTTAGTTAAGTATTGAAGACTAGACAGTATATAGAGTTTCTGCAGCTTAGAGAATCAGTGCACGTGTGTATGTATGAATTATTGTATGCACCCTAAAAGTTAAGCTTGTTAGACTATACTTATGCTTAGTCTACGAGAGCATAAGTAGATATGCAAAGATGTGAAAGTTGCAGTCAATTGAAGTTGCACAACCAGTGTGTGCCAGTAGAGAACAGAGCTTGGAGCCGATAGTAAGCTTTTTGGTTTGTGATTGTAATGTCATATTGTAAACACCATGTGCCTATTGTATTTAGGTTGCCAACCTATTTATATGTATAATTGTAAGCATGCTTAAGTCAATTCATTTGGAAGCATTGTTTGTAATTAGTTTTAGGGATGACCTATTTATGTATTTTGTATGAGCACATAAATATAAGGTGCGCCCATTGAATTCGGTATGGAAGTTGTAACAGAGTTGTGATAAGTAGAGCAGAGGTATGTGAAGATAGCATAAGATGTATTAAAACTTTGTTAGAGGTCAAAGCATCAACGCACCAAAGGAACTGATCTGACAAGCAATGTCACAGTGATAGTTCACCTACAGATATAGTGTGTATCTGAAATTACAAGGTTGTAGCCTTCACCATTTGAGCAGTGAGCTCTAGGATAGTGAGTCCACTCCCCTAATAGGGATCATTGTAAAAGACTCCTAATAGGGTCTAACCCTTAACAAGGTCTACTATACTTAAAGCATTGTAAAGCTACTCCTAATAGGGTAAAGGATCTTCTGACAAGGATTACAAAACAGTAGTGCATAATATTAGTGGGTATCAAGTCCCACTGGGGTTTTTACCTATTTGGGTTTCCCCGTAACCATATTGGTGTCGTGTTGATTTCATGTTTCATGTTTAGGTGAATGTTTAATTTATTTCTTAAGCATTTATGTTCTGCATAAATATTAAAGTAAAAAGTTAAATTGCAGTGAACGCTGATTCACCCTCCCCCCCCCCCCCTCTTAGTGTTCCCATTCCTAACAATTGGTATCAGAGCTCTGGTCCTCAGCACAGAATTTTAACCACTTGAGGAGATCATGGACAAAGCAGAAATGAAACATCTAAAATGAAATCTTGAAGCTGCTCTTGAAGATTTGGACAAGTTAGAAAGAGAATCTGAAGAACTAAAGGATTAACTTAGTGATACTCAGTTAGTCATCAAGAAGCTAAGGAAAGATTTGAAAGAATTCTCTACTAGTGATCTAGGGACAATGGTAAAGAAGCTCAATGAAGAAAACAAATCCTTAAAAGAAAAACTTGAAGAGGTTGATGATAAGCTGACTAATAATCAGGCAATCCTTGATGAACAGATCAAAGAGAACCTTCAGCTAAATGAAGAACTAAGGAAAGAAAACATGGAAATTTTGGAGCTAAGAAATAAAAAAGAAAGCTTGGAATCTGAATTCAAAGAAGCAAGGAATCATATTGACAAATTAGACACCAGTGCTGAGTTGGTAGAATCTCAGTTGTATGCAAGAAGAGCCAAAGGAGACACTAGCTATATTAGATATAATGAAGCACAAAATCAGATTGACATATGCGAGCAAGAAAGGATTCACAAAAGGACTCTACTGATGCTGAAAAGATTGAAGATCAAACCATAGATAATGGTGAACCACCTAAGAATGAGTGCAAGCAAGTAGAATGCACATGTTTTGCTTGTAACAAGCATGGACACATTTCAAGGAACTGTACAGAGGTAAAACCTTTTAATGGTTACTATTATTCATGCAACAATTTTGGTCCTAGAGCTATGAATTGCAAGACTTGTAAGAAGAATACAATTTAGAAAGATCAGAGAAATCAGAACCAAACAAATATAAGTGCTCAAAATGTTACATACCAGATATGTAACTATAATGGTCACATAGCAAAGCAATGCAAAATGGTGACTCATGTCAATGCACCGAGGAATATAAGAGCTCCAGTCATTTGTCACTCTTGTAACAAGGCTGGACATATATCAAGGTTCTATAGATCAAGAACGCAAGGTCAGGGAAGTCCTAACAAAGACAAAGAAACAGTCTTGGATCCTATAGGTGAAGTTAACTTCGTCAAAGCCTCAGATGATGCAAGCATGATTTGGTCAGAGAAAAAGCATAAGAAGACTAATGAGAATGTATTGGATGCATCCCCAATGGACATGTTAGTGTTTGAACCTGCAGATTAATCAATTACTCAAATAATCCCAATGGCTATAACCTAGCAAGTTACAAACTACTAAGGTATTAAGGTTAAGACCTTCTTCTCTTTGACTAATATATACTCAGGCGGGTGTACCTCTATCAATTCAATGTTCAACTGAGCTCTAAATTGAGAACTTGCTCCTTCACTGCTTTGTTACTGCCTTCAAAATCCAACTCAATAAGTTGCTAAAACTCTGAGTATAACCCAAATTATCCTGATACACAACATCATGATATAGATTATAAAAACAGCAACATGACACAATGGCTTAAGGATACTCATCCTTCTTCCTTTTAGAGTTAAACTCAGGGAAGGGTTAACCTCATTTATTGCTT
This sequence comes from Chamaecyparis obtusa, assembly GCA_027943335.1. NCBI lineage: Eukaryota > Viridiplantae > Streptophyta > Pinopsida > Cupressales > Cupressaceae > Chamaecyparis > Chamaecyparis obtusa. Next base: position 617,823 of record BSBK01004423.1, read on the forward strand.
CTTCAAAGCATTGAAATACATATTTATGAACTTGTCATAAAATATCTCAAATCTGGAAATTATGCATATAAAGTAAAATTTTAATCAATGATATCTTGGATGGTAAACCAATGTAAATGGATCTAAAACCAGTCCCTTATCCGCTGGGCATCAGAGTCAAACTCTACCTTCACATATATCTATTAAAAGGAATACAATGAAACTCAAATAACATGCCTAACATATCATTGTTTCCATTCCTACACCTGTCATCAAATCCACATATAGATATTCAATTCCCAGAGACCTCCCCTAAGATTTTACTCTTTCCTTGAAAGAAACTTAAGCTCAACCCCTACATTCACCTTTTGAAAGACGTATTTAAACTGTCTTACAATCTAAATACATAAAGAAACTAAAACACTCCACATGTAAAGACAATCAAATGATAGTAACAAAACTCCAGTGTATTTGTATTAATTGATCAAATGCATTGATACAGTCTTCCTTGATTTCAAGAAAATAAGGTTCTATATTCTGGATCTCTCCTTTACAAAAATATTTTCCAACCCTTAAGAATGAGCCAGAAATCCTATATATACTGATCAGCCATCCTGGAATCCTTGAAAGGATGCAACAAGCTTCGGATGGATATCAAAAGATCTTTGTACTAAAAACAAAAAATAGTACAAACAGAAAGAAAGAAGACAAAAATAGTAAGGCACACTTTCAATTGTCCTTAACAACTTTCACAGGTGGCCCCTTTGTCTGTAGATACTTCAGAGCAGTTACTAAATTTCTTACGTGAATGATGACCGCCATTACAGGCTAACCTACATCATCCTTTGTGTGGACACACTCTCCCTCATATTCTGGATCAGGGGCCAACTGCATCTTACTCATCTTCTTTTTCTGAAAGGACAAAATGCTAGAATGGATATTTTCTTGTTAACACTTCCAAACTGTTTGCCCTCTGCCACATGTTACATAAATGCTTGTTTCTTTAAAGAGCTAGAGTGGTGGCATCCGTTGCATCCTCAGATGATGTGTCTTCTTCTCTACTTTCTTCTGACAAAAGTGTTGTTTCCCAAACTGAAAAAATATCCTCAGTAGGCCAATCAAAAGCTAGAATTTCATCCCTTTTCGGTAAGATTTTCTTCCATTTGGTCACTACTGGATGTACTTTAGTCATTACCTTGGTAAAATGTACCCTAGCATCCTACAGCATTTCCATTGTTTGTACAAAAGGAAGAGTATCCTCAGTGTGTATAGCATCTTCTATTTTGGTCAACATTTTATGTTCAATTTGCTCAAACCATTTTCCCTTTTCTTTTAATGTTCCATCTGATCTAACTAGACCAGGAAATATCTGGAAATCACTTTGAAAATATCTCACCCTTAGAAGAGCTATCTTCCTTTTTACCTCCTCTCTTTCTACTTTAAAATCCAGGAGGGCCTTAACAATTTTGTAAGTACTAGCTAATTCGGGGTACTTGGAATCATGGTCTTTAATTGATCCAATTAAAGTTTTCAAAACATTCTCCCTAGGTACCCATGTATCCAAAATTTGGCCTACTGTATTCTCTTCTTTATCAAAAGAAAGCAAAATGTCAGACAATTGCTCTGCACACTTGTAAACTTCTTTGGGTCTGACATTTCTAACAAGATGATGAATAGTATCTTGTACTCTTTTCTCAAAATTTTTCTGTCCTTTCATCTCTGCATCATCACCACTTAAGGAAGGGGGAAGAGGAGACATAGGAAACTCAATGATGGGACTTGATGAGGAAGGACCAGCAGCAGAGGAAGAAATTTCCAATTGTTGTTGTATATGGACTGGACTTCCTTCACCCAACCTTTTCCTTAAGTCATCAATTATTTTGTCCTTTTCAAATATTTTTATTCTCAGCTCTTCATATGCCCTCATTATTTCTTCAAATTTTCTTGTTAACTCCTCTTTCTCCTTAGCTTCTCTTTCAACCACCTTCTCCACAAGATGAGCTATTGCTACAACCATTTTTGATGCTTCTATTGCTAAAGTATCCATTACTCTCTTGACTATAAGACCACCGGAAACATTATCTTTGATCAATTGCTTTCCTTTATTTTCCTCATCCCTTTTCAGTGACCATATAACCAAGGCTTGATGGTCATTACTGAATGCAACTCCTTTGATAGCCTGCTCTGCCTCTTCCCTGGTTTGGTATGTAGGTGTAACTTGTTTCCTGATTGCATCAAGGACAATTGCATCAGCTATATCCCATTCAGGGAGGACTAATACTCCTGCATTCTTTACCATTATTCTTCCCTGTTCTGGAGTAATCTTTTCAAAATTATCTGTCATTTCCTTCCTGGTTTCATCTTCAATAACCTTAATATCAACATCAGGGTTTTCTTTATGTGTCTTCTCACAGGTTTCTTCAAATTTATTGATATTCATCTTCCATAAAAATTGCAAAAAGGCCCTGGATTTCACAAAAGCATCATCAGCCAAAAATTCTTCACATGCTAACTTGATGATGGGATCCAACTCTGTTCCTGCAAGTTGCTCTGCTGTTAAGCCTAATTCAGGCTCTTTTGGTTGCTTAGGAATTCCTTCATTTATTTCATCATAAGTCATGAATATTTGACCTTGAGATCCCATTTGTTGCATTTTCTCTATGCTTTCTCGATCATCTTTAATACTTAAAGGCGATTGTGAAGGAGAGTATTGATCCTCTGGATCCTGTGGCCTCTCCTCTATCCTCTGTTTCTTTGTGGGAGGTGAAAAATCCAAGATGTCCTCATCTGGCTGATCCTGTGTTAAATCTATAATTTTCTTACCCTACTTTGATGAAGAAGGGATATCTGCCTTTCCTTTCCTCTGCTCTTTTATTTCAGATTCAGGGACAACTACACCATAGCCAGTCTTTTCTTGCACCATGTACTTGCCATGAGGCAAAATCTTTGTAAATACATTTTTTCCCAACAATGCCTTAGCCTTCTCAGGGTTTTCCTCCATGGCTCTTCTCTTCTTTTCTTCCAAAGTTTTAATAATATCTTGGAAACAACCCATTAGAGTGTCTATTCTCTTCCCCATAGGACTTATACTGCCTATAGGGTCATATGTAGGATCGAATTGTTTTACAAAATCAAAAGTTTTCTTATATACTAACCACTTTTCCTTCCTAACTTCTTGATCTTGTAATCCTGGGGTATTCCTGATGATGTCTTCAGGGAAATTGAAAATGTGGTTCACTGCTAAACATCTGACCTTTCTCCTAAACATATCATTGAAAAAACCCTCTGGGTCTATTGTCCTGGCAATTGTAGTAGTCAAATGATAAGGCTCCAAGATCTTGTGCATATTTAGCCATCCACCTTTTGTGATTATAAATTGATGGGCAATTGTGATATTTGGGAACAGAGTTCCTCTACCCTTAGCAATACTATTTTCCTCAATATCCCCCAATTGCCTGAAAAATTATGCAATACCAATCTTGAGAGGAACTTGGAAAGGCAAAATAAAAGGAGTTCCTTTATAGCCATATAATCTAAAAATAGTTGAATAAGGATAGAAAATAAAATCACCCCAATTATGCACAATGTTGAGGTCCTTTGCAAATTGGAGTGGCCTGACAATTTCAGCTAGGGCAGCAGGGACTCTAGGACTGTCATGCACAAAGAATAATTTTAATCTGGCTGCAAAATACTTGTTAAATTGTATGTAACTGCTATCCTTTCTATCCCATGTCATGTTTAAATTCCACAACTACACGGGCATATCTTCTCCATTTCTCTGCTTAGATAGTTCCATTTCCTTTTCAAAATAATCAGAACCTTTAAACAGAAACATGTACATCATAAAAGAGTACCAGCAGAAGGATCTACTAACTTTACCCTTTTGAATCCCTATTAATCCATCATGGATTAAATCAGCAATGACAGGGGCATAATCAAAAGTAACTGACAAATGTGGGTGCAACACCTGGATTACCATATACATCAAGTGTTGTGGCATTTTTTCACTTGCATCTTCCCCAAGAACTTGACACAAAGACCAGTAAGCACCTCTTGCCAAAACATCAAAATACTCCGTTTTAAACGGCTCCTGTGCACCTAATCCTGTGACAATCATTCTTCCAATTCGGGTACAAAAATCCTTTACCGGGCCAATTCTAAAGACATGCTTCTGTGCCTCATAAACCTCGCCTAATTCTTTGAAATCAATCGGCTCCAAGATAGGTGAAGGGTCTTTCAATTTGAAAATAGTTCTAATTTCATCAGCTGAAATTGTTAATAGTTTTTGCCCTCTAACACCTCTAATCTCTTTTGTGATAGGGTCATAATTCTTAGCAATTTCAGTCATTAAATCTGCATCCATAAAAACTCCTGGCACTACAAGCTTACCCAAGTCATTTTCCCATATGTTACAAGTAGGAACAGGAGTATTTCTCTGACTAAATCCAACTATAAATAATGTGAGCCCAGTAAAGTCGGAAACACCACTTGCATTAAGAAAACTGACCGTAGCATCCTTAATGTAATTTCCTGTGTCATACAACCCGTCCGCCACTTTCACCCTAGGCTCTTTTGGTGTTAGTTGTTTTACACTGGTCAAATTTACTTTTGAACTGGGAAACATTTGTAACAAATCTTCATGAAGACCCCTTTTCAAATAATCAGTTTCACCAGAGAGCTCTTTTCTTGGTGGCATTTTGGGATTTGAAACTTTTAACGTACTTCGGCGCAAAAGAAAAATGGTGACAAAACAACTCTTTTTAATCAAATAAGAAAGCACAGAAGTAACCAACCTTGTTTTATCAACCCAAGAACATGAGAATCAATTTTTGCAACTCAATTCGCCGAGCTCTCTACAAATCTCTTGTATCCTTACAGTTCTCTGAGTGAAAATAGATTCTGTAATATTTGCAATCACTTCACAATTATTTCGGCACTTTACCTCGCATGATTTAGTCATTAATTCTGCAGGAGATGAAACTATTGCTAGCCTGGACTTGCCACCCACTTCACCTTCAATTTGAAATCTGGCCGTAGATTTTTCTTGACAGACGATCGTATAATTTAGTCGCATGGTCGCATAGGCTTATTGGAGGTTAACACAACCATGCGACTAGCCTCCACACTTTATCCGCTAGCATTCAAAGTTAAGCACGAAGCTCAGTCGCATGGTCGCATAAGCTTGTTGGAGGCTTATGCGATCATGTGACTATGTTTTAAAACACCGCCATCCTTTAAGAAACCGCCAGCCGTTTAGAAACCGCCAGCCGTTTAGATACTATTGGCTGAGCACCTTCACCCATGGTCCCACCACTTTGCCGCTTCATTAATCACAAGATTAAAACTTAGTCACATAGTCGCATAAGGCTTCAACAAGCTTATGCGACCATGTGACAAGACTTTAAAACACCGCCATTTTGCCAAATTTCTAAGCACCAAGGACATAGGATAAAATAATTAAATCAATGGGCTATTTGACTCAAAGAAAAGGATATTTAAAGCACGTGCTCTCAACATGAACTTAAGTGAACTTTCAAAAAGTAACCTTCAAATAGAAAGCTAAGAGGACGGCTTAGGGCTTATTAAAAAAAAGAAAGGCCAAGCTTAGGGTTTTTATACTTTTGAAGAATTTGTGCCTTCTCAAAAACAAGACCTAAGACAAGAAAATCTAACAAGTTTGTGACAAAATTTTGAGAACATTCTGACAGCTATAACCACAAGATTAGAAAAAGGAAGCAAGAGACGAAAGTTGGACAAGAAATTTAAAAAATTAAGAAGATACCCAACAGGACACACCCTCTACATCTACATGAATGGCCCTCAGGGTCATAGGGGGAGCTAATTTAGCTCTAGACCCCTGCATGGCTGGTATACTCACCCTTAGAGTATGTGCCCTTGGACATAAGCTTTTGGAGTGTATAGGAACCTTCATGCAAGAGCGCACATGCTGATTGTTTGTAGAGCTCAAGTTTGAAATTTTGAAGTGACAGCCTAGTTTACACAACGTTCATTGATGGTGGATTTTTCACTTTTATAGTACATAGAAGTCATTTGATTGCTCATTGCATTCAAATTCAGAGTGATAGAGAGAAGGAGCCTTGGAAGTTATTGTGAAATCTTGATGATTGATCTATTAGATATTTTCTATAGTTATCAGTGCATTTGATCAGTTGCAGAAACCCTAGCTCATTGTACTGATTCGAAAGCCATCAGATTATCTCTAAAGTTTATTTGGAAAGAAATTAAGAAGTAAGTCATGGCTACTCCCATTGTTTATGATGTCACTGAGAAGAAAATATATGTTTTCAAGAGGTGCCCATTTAAATCCACCCTAGATGATTTAGAGGGAGCTTTCTCCCACATGCCTATGGGCATCATGCATGTGGAAGACATAAGGGCATATATCTACTATAAGAAAGAACCTATTGGACTAGATAGGTTAAGGGAACACATGGATACCATGTTGAAATAGGACAAAACATTCATGGATGAATATGCCAAATCGAATGATCACCCCATTGTTGAGTATGCTACGACATATGAATTCTATGAGACTGAATGGACAAAAATCTTATTGAGTATAATCCATGATGATCTATTTTGGATTGGAGATGTTCCAGTTAGAATCACAAATGACTTAATTCATGACATGACATGCCTTTCTAGAATAGGCATCATCCTTCCTATGGGCAAGGATGTCAGGAAAATGGTAGAACAAGTATGTAAGTCAAGGACCAAGTATGACCATAGAGCCTATTGAGCAAGCAGACATCAAATTGATGTCAATGATACTGGGGTATAGATTTCATCACACCAGCAGGGTGAATAGTGTGTCTATAGGCACTATTCTAGTAGCTATCAGACTTGTGAAGGAAGATGGGGAATTCAACTTGTGTGAGATTTTACGCGCATAGTTGACAGATAACATCAAGGCCATCAAACATGACAAAATAAAGATATTCAGGTTTGGGTCCCTAATCATCTATATGTACCTTCATATTGTTGGGAAGATATCAGATTTGTACTTGGACAAGTCCATTCCTACCATGCCTCAAATACCCAACAAAGCATCCATAGAGAGTACTCTAAGGGATTATATCACATTGGAATTGAAGACCTTTAGAGCTAAGAGGTAGATGAGATATAGGATTCCAGAAAGCATTGTAGAAAAGTATAAGGATTCAATATGCTTTATAGTGGAGACTGATACTACATGTATGGAAGTTGTTGAGCCTAGAACTAAGTGGATTCATCTACTTGGGTATGAGGTAGAGGAACAAGTTCTTGAAGCTTATGCACAGGTACTTCTTAAAGCCCCTAAAGATCCTAATGAACCTAGGTGGGGAGCCTATGAGGAAAAGAATAGAGAAGTTGATGCAAAGCTTAATAGTGCAGCAACTAAAAGAAAGGTTGCAAAGGTCACTTCTGAGATCTTGAGAATACATGGTGTGTCTCAAGGAGACCTAGATAAAGCAAGGGATGAAAAGATTTCCCTAGAATTGAAAGGCACAGCAGTAGAGGAAGAAGAAGAAGATCCTAAGTTGAAGAAGATAAAAACTGAATCAGATGATAGACAGAAGGGTAAACAAGATGATACTCCTTCTACACCCATAGACACTATTGATCTTACCACTCCTCTGGAGTATAAGCCTTTATTCAAGAGGAAGAAAGAAGCTAGCACTAGTCATCCATCCTCACGAGCATTAAGGAGCAAGTAAAATACTCAAGCACCTCCTCAGGTAGGATTTAGACCTAGCCTTAAAGTTTTGAATGCAAGAATTGTTGATGAGGGTAGAATTGATCAAGTAGAGAAGTATTATGTCACATACAGTGAGATTGAAAAATTATAAATTCATAGTATGATTTTCAAACACCTGATCAAGTTCAAGAAGATAGTCCTTGAGTTGAAAACCTCCATTCTAGTTAAAGTATACGATATTTTGGAAAACCTAAAGAGACAAGAAAATGAAGAAGATCTATGGATCAGAGAAAAAGTATTAGAAGACACTCTTCCAGTATGTTCTATTGAAGAAAGGTCATTGTTACTAAATCTAGTGAAGCCACACTTATGGAGAAAGATGAGAACTCTTCATATTATGAATAAAGACTATGAGCCGATAGCAAAGGAAATAGAGAAGGCCTTTGAAAAGGTATTATTAGAACAACAGATAAAACCACCTACTGCACCCATCACTCATGCACCTAGTAAGCAAGACAAAGAAGCAAAGACCCTCAATGTACTAGTGATAAGTCCTCGGGACTCAGCGCCCATAGCAGAAACTTAAATAGAGGTAGACAAGTTTGCGCCCATCTCAGAATCTCACGAAGGTAGCACTATTATCATAGATAATGTGGAGATACCCATGGCAACTACTGATAAGGATTTGGACAAGTTTGAGGATGCATTTGTTAGTACTAAAGAAGCTGAAATCTTATGTAGCAATTCAACTCCCACTCAGCAAGAAGAAGTACTCATAGAAGATGTACATGATAAGAAAGAAGAAGAAGAGGTAGAAAAGAAAGAAAAAGATACTTCTATTGATCTTGCAAAGGTAAAACAAGAAGTGATGGACAACACTCCCATCACTCCCTCCTCAACATTGTTGTCAAGTTTGACACCTAACACAAGCAGTTTGGACTCCTGGAAAGAAGAAGACCTAATTAAGTTCAACATCCTGGCTATGGAGAAGTCAAAAGAAAAACAAGTTATGAGGAATCTTCTCCTGATAGAATCAGTGAATATTTTGAATATTTTTCTACCCAAGGATAAGAAAGTGTTAAAAGTACATTCAATTGATGATGTGAGTTCAGTTCTCTCACAGTTCAAAAGCAACTTTTCTAGCCTAGAAGAATTTGCATCCATAGTAGCAGAAGAAAAGTACTTAAAAAAGAGATTGAATGAGTTAATGAGAAACTTTGCACTAGACTTGAATTCTCTTAAGTATGGTCAAGCATCTTTGAAAGAGTTTTCTGATGAAGGAAGAAGGATCATTGCAGCATGCATGGATCAAGTCAAGCCCACTGATACTCACTTTCAGAAGATAAAAGAAGCAGAAGCCTTGATTGAGCAGGTAAAGAATCTAGTGTCAGACACATCCACTAATGTGAACATGTGTAACAATGTCTACCAAGGTCAGTTAGACAAGATTTAGAAGGAAGAAAAAGAGATAACAAGGATAAGGTCTAGACAAGCTCAGTTAAGGAATGGTCTTGCACCCTCTTTAGACATCCTCAATCAAAATTTAAAAGAGATTAATGTCACCATGGTAACTTATGATCATGGTCCCATCAATGACTTGGAGAAGATGGAGAAGCTTCAATATGCATTATGTGCCCATCTCCAGATAGTTAACTCTTTGATAACCTTTTGGAAGAAGGAGATCTAGAAACTCAAGATTGTATAATTGTAAGCACACTTAAGCCAATTCATTTGGAAGCATTGTTTGTAATTAGTTTTAGGGCCAACCTATTTATGTATTTTGTATGAGCGCATAAATATAAGGTGCGCCCATTGAATTTGGTATGGAAGTTGTAATAGAGTTGTGATAAGCAGAGAAAAGGTATGCAAAGATAGCATAAGATGTATTAAAGCTTTGCTAGAGGCCAAAGCATTAGTGCACCAAAGTAACTAATCTAACAAGCAGTGTCACAGTGACAGTTCACATGTAGATATAGTGTGTATCTAAAATCAAAAGGTTGCAGCCTTCACCATTTGAGTAGTGAGCTCTAGGACAGTGAGTCCACTCCCCTAACAGGGATCATTGTAAAAGACTCCTAATAGGGTCTGACCCTTAACAAGGTCTACCATACTTAAAGCATTGTAAAGCTACTCCTAACAGGGTAAAGGATCTTCTAACAAGGATCACAAAACACTAGTGCAAAACATTAGTGGGTATCAAGTCCCACCGGGGTTTTTACCTATTTGGGTTTCCCCGTAACCATATTGGTGTCATGTGTTGATTTCATGTTTCATGTTTATGTGAATGTTTAATTCAATTCTTAAGAATTTATGTTTTACATAAATATTAAAGTAAAAAATTTAAATTTCAGTGAACATTGATTCACCCCCCCTCTCTTAGTGTTCCCATTCCTAACAAATAGTTGATAAGATTGCACAACAAGGTGAAGGTAAATCCAGCCAAACGGAACTGGATAATAAAGAAGATATTGATGAGCCTCATAACCTTGAGCAAGAGGAAATAAAGATGGTAGAAGTGAGTGGATCACATGATGTGATCACTATTGAGGACATACCTAAGGATACACAAGTTAACATCAATGCCTTGACTGACAAAGAAATCCAAAGCTAAATCCTTAATGAGGTAGCCTCTAGTCACTCTCTACCAAGTACCAATCTAGTTCTCATCCAGGTACATGAATATACAAGGACTTAGGGTACATCAACTATTGACACTAAACCTACAACCTCCCACATGGTCATAGATGAACCAAAGATCACACAAATTTCTAGTGTCAAGGGATGAAACAAGTCAGCAACTACAATCGACAATGCACCTATCGAGGAAGACAATAAAGGTAAAGGAGGGGAGAGATTAAAAGAACAAGAAGATAATTCTACAATAGTAATTTTAGGACCTCATGTTGAGGAAGAAAATAAGGTTGAGGAGAAAATCACTAAGGAGTATATAGAGCCTAAGGAGAAAGAGGCTATCCTAGAATTAGTACAGTTGTCGAGTCGCAATACACCAAAGAAGAAATCACATAAGAAAAAGGAAAGGTCTCCCAGTAGACAGGTTGCATTAGATGAAGTTATAGTTATTCTGAAGTGGGACACTGATAACTTGACCTATGAGAAGATGAAAATATTTCAAGATCTCTTGAAGAAGAAGAGAAAGCAACAGGAACTACAGAGAGAACATCAGCAAAAGCAAGTACTACATGAAATAAAAGGTATATTTGTAGATGCTTTTGAATTGGATGATGTGAATGAGACTTCACATATTTTGGAACAATTGGTTCATATTAATAAAAAGGTAAACAATGATGATAGTGAAGCTAATGAAAAGCTAATACAGTGGTCAGAAAGAAAGTATGAGACAAAGGTACTTGATAGGGTCTCAACTGAGATAGCAATCAAATAGGTAGAACTTTCTGGTTAAGTTAAAAACTTAGAAGAATTTGTACAGAATGTTCATTCTTTCTACAATAAATTATGCAATGTAGAAACATTAACTAAGGATAATCAGGAACGGATTGACAAACTACAATTAGATTTGAAGTCTACTGGACATTCAGTGAGAATGGATGCAAGTTCCAACTCCATTCATTTTACACGTCTTCTACATGCACAAGGGAGATTAGCCAAGCTGATGGCTAATGATGGAAGGATAAGAGCCAAATTAATTTCTATTCAAACAATGTTAACACCTCATCTAGAGGTTATGCAAAGGGAATTAGCATTAGCAAAGGAGTTAATGCAGAGAGATCCTCATCTCTCTATTTCTGAGAGATTGGTTGATCTAGCTGCCCAGCTAGAAATCAAGATACAGGTTATGGATTTTTTAAGATCCGGATGGGATAATGCCTTAGAAATGATTATGCGGCTCCAAAAACCATTTTTGGGCAAATATTTCCAAACCCCTACACCCAAGCAGCTCCAAGTGACAAAAACAAGGGGGAAATGACACAAGGAGGAAGTAGTAGATTTGTCATGATACAAAGGGGAAATGATGAGGAAATAAATGAGTCATATACAGTGATCATCACAGTAGAGATATTGATTAGAAAGATGTGACATACTATTTTATAATGTAAATATATTCATTGTATGTCAAGAGTTATGTATATATAGTATAGTCTTTTTGAAGACTGAGTCATAGTCTTAGGGGGATTACTCAAAGTACTAAGTACTATTTTTTTTTATACAATGTAAATAACATGAAAAAGTGTTTTTTCCACTAATCTCAAAGGGGGAGATTGTTGATTTCTATGTTATGTTGTGCATTAGTGTCTAACACTTAGTCATTTTCAAGGCAATGTTGGTCGGTCATCACTGCGACTGAGCCATCTTATAAAGGTTGAGTTATGTTTAGACTTGTATTATGTATAGTTACTGAGCTGTAGTTACTACCAAGAAAGTCAGAGGTTGTCAAGTACTTCAGTAGTTACCAAGTAGTATATATGCCAAGTTGTATACAGGAGTTAGTGTCGAACACCAGTATATGAAGAATAGTATTGGCCAAGCATTAGAGACTTCATATGCTGAGCAAGCTAGTTTTGACATATGTTTTTGTAATGGCACAAACACCAAGGTAAACCATTTTGGCTGACTTCTATGTGAGATGTAATGATTGTTGAGAGAATCAAGGAGTTGATTATGCTTTGTATTTCAAATCATTAATCCATATACAAGCCATGTAACCTATCAGAAGAAGGGAATACTTAAGTGGCATAAGTAATGAATCTAGATCATTGATCTTGATCTAGAAGATTGATCAGATATTTATATAAAGAGAGATATAAACCCTAAAGCAATGTAAGTAAGTAGAATAGACGAGATCTCATGTCCATGAAACTAAGAAGTGTTTTAATTATTAGATGTAGAGATCAGGTAGAGTGACCGAGTAGAGCAGTGAAGGAAAGAATAGAGCTACATTTGATTTTGAGATCAGATAAGTATTGGAAAGAGGAGATTTGTAATCAGTGTCTATAGTGAAAACTGAAGGAAACTGAAGGATCATGTACTGATACACTTTAGCAGGTGAATCAAGGTAAATCTCTTAAGAAGTAGTCCTAACAAGCTTTCATAAATCTCTTAACCGAGTGCTTACTTAGTTGTAAGTTTCAAATACTTTAATCAAGGTAGATTATATAAGTCTATAAGCTCTTAACAGGGCAAACCCCTCATGGGGTAGATCATCTGAAGTGATCAAATATTGTATCCCTAACAGGCACACTTTAATACTGTAGTAGTGAAGATTTGTGGGTGTCATCCCTACCCCATTTTTACCTTTCAAGGGTTTCTAAGTAACCAAAATATTGATGTTATGTGTTTCATTTGATGGATGGAATTACAATGTTAAATCTATTTCAGCATTAAAATTCATGTTTATAGTGTGTATGTGGAATTAGTTTCAAAATATCAAATATTGGAGATATTTGATTCACCCCCCCCCCCCCCCCCCCGCTCTCTCAGCTTTCCCATATTAGATTTCCAATAGTGTTGCAACTTCTTTTGAACAATGAAGGGTTCCACCCTTCAAGATAAAAGTTACTAAACACAAGGAGTCTAAGTCATAAAAGAAGAAATATTATAGGAGACTTAAGAAGAAGTCCTCAGTTTCTCTTGGATTATAAAAATTTGAGGAAGAGAAACAATTGGAAGATGATGATGTCCCATTGATCAGAAGGACCAGATCAACCACATCAGCAGCTAGAAGAAGACAACACTTAGGTCCCTCTTTAGAGTCCATCTTTCAAAACCCCATATGAGGGGACTAGCCAAGTTGATACACATATGGTGATATTTAAATTAGACTCACTGGTAGACCCTAAGAAAGAAAAGGAAGATCCTTTTGCAAATGATGAGCTTGATATTTCAGATTTTGAGAATATCCTAGGTTTTAAGGAATCTTCTTTGGAAGTTCTTGGTGGTGATGGTGGAGCTAGTGGAGATATATAGGGAGATGCTATGGAGTTTGATGTTTATATACCCACCTTGTACCAATCATAGGATGTTAAAAATACAGAGACTAAAGTGCCTCTAAAGGTTGAAGTACAAGTACCCCCACAAGTTGAAATAGAAATACCTCCAAGAAAGGAGATACAAATAGAGAGGATAGATAAGGAGAGTGTAGAGGTAGATACTACAAAGAAACAACATGAAGAAGGTTCACAGAATGAATTTGAGATAGGTAAAGTTGAAATAAAGGATGTAAAAACTAAGGAGCCTAAGAGTGATGAATTAGTACAGGTTTAAGAGAAATCCTGTGAGTATAAATAGGAGGAACCTTCCTCACCTCTATCTTCATAACATAGGGATGCCACTCCTAAATAAGAGAATGGAGAAGAAGATGGAAAAGAAGAGAGAGAATTAGGTCTAAAAATAATGGACATTACACTAGATGAGCCTTTGTCAGCAAGAACTACTCCCACCTAGCTTGTTATAGCTATACAAACCTAAGAGAGAAATTACATGGATATGGAGGCCATTGACTTGTCACAAGTTAGTGAGGAATTCCATCAAGGAAAGCCCACTCAAAAGGCACAATAAATATCCTATGTGAGTCAGGACACGAGGGAGAACTAGAAGGTGCAAGTCATAGTCCCACCTCCAAAAAAGAGTGTATAAGAGGTTACCACCATCAATTTTGTAATGGAATAAGTTTATATTGGGGTGCCTACTAGAGAAGGAGGTAAAGTGTTTGCATCCCTAGGAGTGTCAACTTTTTTTAATTATATGAATGAAGATGAGACTAAAATTAAAATTCTCCAAGAGTAGAAAAAGGCCCTCAAGGAGTACATTTCTCAAATAGTTGGTCTCATTGACCAAACTAACCCAAAGGCATCATTACAAGTAGCACATGAGAGGAGGGAAGCCCATAAGAGAATGAACCCATTATTTAAGACATGTGTAGAATGAAAGGAAGAACTAGAAGGTTTTAGAAAGGAAACTATCTAATTAGTCCTATTGCATTTTTGCATTATTATTACCAAGCTCACCCATTTATTGTACATGGTCTCAGAAACAGACGGGAGAATAGAAAGGAGTGTTGATATATGGGGAAATGTTCTACATTATTTGAAGAAGAATAGAAAGCAAGGTGCAGATATTTGAATATGGAGAGTTGGGAAAGTTAGATATATGGATTGGAGCCATTAACCTCAGAGTCAAAGATTAGAATAAGAGGCAAGAATTAATAGAGAATAAAAGAGAACCAAATATGCCAAGGGTCAAGAAGGTAGAGGAATTATTTTATTCTATTGATTTTGAGTTATATCAAGACAAGGAAAAGGAAAAATATCACTCCCTCAAAATTACCAATCAATAATTTTGTGGGATTTTGTGAGTATAAACATAAAAGAGGATGTGGAATGGATGTTCAATGAAAAGGAAAACATGAGGGAATAATGGTGGATATTGTAGAGACTCATAAGGTGGGAACCCGACTGAGGATCTTTTGCAAGAATCAACAAACTCATTTAGATTTTATGAAATTATCAATTTTTTATAAAGTGGATGCAAAATCATAGATAAATGTCATGAGACACTTTTGGGAATCTTACCTCGGTGTTTACTATTCATTTTTTCATTTCTTCTTTCATTTATTAGCTTTGATTCATATCCAAGATCAAGTTGTGGCCCAAAATTGAAAAAGGAAGAGAAATCCAAAATTCTAAAAATTTACATTTTTCATGAAAAAATAGAATTTTTGGGTTTGAGATTGCATGGAATTGGTCTTTTTTTATGTCTACGACATTTCCAATGCATTGTATACATTAATAGAAAATTATTTCTTCTATTTCATGCACAGAAATCAATTTTGGAGCTGATTAAAGGTATTTTTAGTAAAGAACCACTTTAACTTTACTTTATTCTAGAATTTTAAGGTACGTTTAGTGTCAAATCTGCATGAATTTTAGCATTATGATCAATAGAGATTGAATCTAGCATGTTATTGTTGGAGATTTGCCAGCAGGCTAGTACTGACTGTATGTTTGTCATTGATGACAACATATGGAAAGTAGCATGCGTGGAAGTCTTACACAGGAAGCTTTCAGTATATGTAGCATGGACATGATATCATGGGCATAGAGGTTAACTATTAGTATAGACAGTTATACAGCAGTTGGTGTCAGCAGTGTTCCTTACAGAGTAATAGACAATGTTATGTGTATGGTTGTTTGTACAGTTATCATGGAGCTGTGCGCACTTTGATATATGTTGAAGACATGTTAGTGATGTTTTAGTTATGGACTCATAGTTTTATGATGAACGCAAGTGAAGTTATGTAGTCGCTATTCACCAATAGCAATTTCCTATGTTTGTTTAGAAGAGCCGACAGAGATTTTATTGGTTCTTGAGTTGTGCCTATCTTGATTGTATGCACCCTTGGAGTTAAGCTTGTAGAAGTGTTATTGATGTTTTATTAAGAGTGCATGAGTTAATTTAGGTTATAGAGAAAGTTCCAGTTGTTTTGGTAGAGCCAACAGTGTGTAGCGTGCGTCTACATTTATTTTATTAGACAGGTCCCAGAATGAGTTGCGTGCATAATAGAGCCGACAGAATGTTTGTTGGAGTTTATTATGGTTTCTCTAATATGATTTCAAGGTGGTTCTAATAGGCTGACTTGACTATATCATTTGGAGGAAAGATACTTATAGGCAGTCATTTGTGATTGTTGAAGTGTGGTTCATACTTATAGGAGTTTCAAATGGAGTTTCTAGATCTTCATGGTTGATTGTTGAAGTACTTGTGCTATTCATTGTAACTGATCCAGACAGCAGGTCAAAGCGCAATTCATCAAGATCTAGATATAGTGTGTATCTATATTCAGAAGGTTGTATCCTTCGTCCATTTGAGCAGTGAGCTCTCAGACAGTGCATCCTCTCCCCTAATAGGGAAAATTGTAAAAGACTCCTAATAGGGTCTGATCCTTAACCAGGTCTACTATACTTAATATATTATAAAGCTACTCCTAACAGGGTGAAGGAGCTTCTAGCAAGGATCATTATACACTAGTACAGAATATTAGTGGGTATCAAGTCCCACTGGAGTTTTTACCTATTTGTGTTTCCCCGTAACTAAAATAGTGGTGTTGTGTTCATGTGTTCTTTCATTGTGTTTATGCTTTATGTTTAAGTATACTTAATTGGATAAATAATTGAATCTTGTAGATAACTGATTCATCCCCCCCCCCCCCCCTCTTAGTTATCTCTTGGGACTATTCCTAACAATTGGTATTAGAGCCAAGTGCCTCGAAGACAAAGTTTAATAGCTTGAGGTTGATTAGATGGCATACTTCACGAAAGAAAGTCCTAAGTTTGATGGAGAGAATTATCTTGATTGGAAGAACAAGATGGTAACCTATTTGCAGTGCATTGCATTTGAAGTTTTTAATGTAACCATCAAAGAAGCCAAGATTCCTACCTTAGAAGACCTTGGAAAAGATGATGCTACTGACACACAAAAGGAATTGTTTCATTATAATGCTATTGCTAAAGAAGCTGTAAGGAAACTTAGGTGCGGAAATAGCTTCCTACGCTAATCTCTATAGGAGAGTATTGTGCAAATTCTTATAAATCCTTACAATTTTAGATTCGTTAACTACTTTAACAAAGATATTGCAACCACATACAATGCATATAGAAAAATAGAGAATGACACAATGATATACCCTGGGGAAAACCTTTCGGTAAAAAACCCCAGCACTCCAAAACCTGCACAATGTATTATCTTCAACACAAAGATTACAATACACTTGCAATGCAAGTTCTTTCAGGAAATGAGAGACAAAGCCAACAAGACTTAAATTTTGTTATATCTCTCCCATAGGAGCAGCATCATATATATAGACTCCTCTGGACCCAAAAATAGGCACAACCACCAAGACCCATGCACAAAGCCACATGTACATAGTTGTTACATGCAATCCCAAGAATAGGCATCCATCCCTAGAATAGACTATGACAGCTTGTCATAGAATCCACCAAAAATAACGGTCGCAAGAGAAGTGTAAGACAATCTGTCATACCAACCTATTTTTGGCATATTCTCTTACACACACCAACCACTTCTTCTTGGGCGCCCAAATAGGCCCAAGTCATAAGATTCTCTTACACCTGTCATAGACATTCCTTAAATAGTTCTTACGCATCATAGGAATCTGTCATGACCATTTCAGTCATGATCTCCTTACGCACAAGATGCCCACACATCAAGTGGAGTGACACATCAACATGCCAACTAGACATGTACACTCACACTTAATTACATTATTTGCAAAAAATACATTTACAAAACAAATAATAAGAATAGGAATTATCCAAGGTTGAGACACCTTATTCCTAATAGAAGCCCTTATCAACACCCTATCTGATGGTGAATTTTTAGAAGTAAAAAAGGTAGATACAGCCCATAAAATATGGAAGCACCTAGAAGACACATTTGAAGGAGACAAACAAGAAAAGGATGTGTGAAAAAAGAAATGGAAGAAAAGATACAATGCATTAGAGATGATGCCTAAAGAAAACATCAGAGCTTACAATCAGAGGATAAATGAAGCAGTTGTTGGAATCAAGAACAATGGTGGAGAGATATCAGAAGAGGACATTATGGATAAAGTAATGACTACTCTTACTCTAGAGTATGAAAGCAAGATCAACATCCTTGATGAGACCATGCAACTTACATCAAATTTCAAGAGAGAGACCTTGATCAGCAAGATCTCAGCTTTTGAGATTTTAAGATTGAAGACAGAACCAAAGAATGGAACAACTTTCAAAGCAACAGTTGATGGTAAGAAATCTGCAAACACTTCTGGTAATTTTGATGATGACAATGAAGGTAAAACACTAGATGATTTTATTGCTATGGTTTCCAAAAGAGAAAATAAAGGAAAAGGAAAATATGAAGGTCAATTACCATTTAAGTGATTTTCATGTAATAAGATTGGTCACTTTGCATCTAAGTGTCCCACTAGAGCTAAAAAGTTCAAAAAGGATTACAAGCCTAAGTATTCTAAGGAATGCTACTATGCTGGAGATGGAGTTTCAGATGAAGAATCAGGTGAAGAAGAAATTGGATTCATTGCTATTGTAGACAAGATGAATAGTAAGTTAGTTCCTAAAGATGAGAAAGTAAATCAAGAGCTAGCGTTGATTTCACAAGTTGACATAAGGACAGACTAGATTATAGATAGTGGTTGTTCACATCACATGCCAGGTGATAAAGGCAGGTTTGTTCATTTGGACAAATACAATGGAGGTATGGCCAGATTTGGAGACAACACTCCTAAACCTATAGTTGGTATAGGAGCCATCACTATGGATGGAAAGAACAGTACTGATGATGTTCTTTATGTTGATGATTTGAAACATAACCTTCTCAGTGTTGGACAATTACTCAAAAAAGGCTATCAGTTGGAGTTCAAAGATGACAAATGCATCATTAACAAAAAAGATGGTCTTATGATTGTATCAAGCACAAAGACAAGAGGTAATGTTTTTCAACTCAATTCAGAAGCAAGTTGTTTTGTTGCTAAAGTTGATTACAGTTGGTTGTGGCATAGAAGACTATGTCATATCAATTTTCATAACATAGTAAAGATAAGCAATGTAAAGGTAGTAAGAGATCTACCTAGCATAGAAAAGCTAGTTGATACTATATGCAGGGAATATGTGATGGGGAAGCATGTGAGAAATTCATTTAGGAGTAAGCGATATTCAGTAAAGAACAAGTTGGATCTGATTCATACAGACCTATGTGGTCCAACTCAAACAAGATCATACTATGGTGAAAGGTATTTCATTTTGTTTGTTGATGATTATACTAGGATGATGTGGGTTGTGTTCTTAAAATATAAGTCAGAAGCTTTTGATAAGTTCAAAATATTCAAAGCTAAGGTTGAGAATGAATCTAGACTAAAGAAAAAATGTTTGAGATCAAATAGAGGAGGATAATTCACCTCTGATAGATTTTATGAGTACTATGAAGAACATGGCATAAAGAGATAGTTAAGTGCACCTAGAACCCCTCATTAGAATGGAATTGTAGAGAGAAGGAATAGGATTATCCTTGATACAGCGTGCACCATTATGATAGAAGGAAAAGTTGCACACACCTATTGGAGAGATACGGTCAATACAATAGTTTATACCATCAATAAAATTCAATTGAGGCTAGGCACAGACAAAACACCTTATGAGCTATGGTTTGGTAATGTTCCCATAGTAAAATACTTCAGAATCTTTGGAAGCAAGTGTTACATCAAGAGGGATGAAGCAGTAGGCAAGTTTGATGCAAGAAGTGATGAAGGTATTTTTCTTGGTTACTCTACTAAAAGTAAAGCTTTTAGATGTTTCAATTTAAGATTGAAAAAGATCATTGAAAGTGCTCAGGTAAAGATTGATGAAAATTTTATGATTCAAGAAAGATATCATGATTACTCACCCATGATTGAAGAACAACCTAGACCCTCTACTAGTGAGACAGTTATTGAAGAAATGTTTGACAGTATTGATGTGTTATTTAATGACCCTGAGACAAGTGAGGAAAATACTCCTAAGGCTGATGAGTTAGCATCACCTAAAGTTCCAAAGTTTACATCAATAAATCATTCCAAGGTAGACATCATTGGAGATCAGAGCCACAAAGTCTTAACAAGATCACAAGCAAAGAACTCAGCTAGCAATGAAGCGGTATGTTTAGTATCTCAGTCTGAACCTTTAAGTGTTGAAGATGCATGTAATAATTTAGATTGGCATGATGCTATGAAAGAAGAACTTGATTAGATTGTTAAGAATGACACTTGGGAACTGGTCCCTAGACCTAGTGATAAAAATATAATTGGAACAAAGTGGATATTCAAAAACAAGATGAATG
This sequence comes from Chamaecyparis obtusa, assembly GCA_027943335.1. Classification (NCBI taxonomy): domain Eukaryota; kingdom Viridiplantae; phylum Streptophyta; class Pinopsida; order Cupressales; family Cupressaceae; genus Chamaecyparis; species Chamaecyparis obtusa. Next base: position 638,365 of record BSBK01004423.1, read on the forward strand.
AAGATGGTACAGTAGTAAGAAACAAAGCAAGATTAGTATGTAAAGGATATGCACAAAGAGAAGGCATTGATTATTCAGACACATTTGCACCTGTGAGTAGATTAGAAGCTATTAAGTTGTTTCTAGCTTATGCTATAGTCAAAAACTTCAAATTTTATCAGATGGATGTTAAGTCAGCATTCTTGAATGGAGAATTAAAAGAAGAAGTATACATTGAGTAGCTTGAAGGATTCACCTTATCAGATAGACCTGATATGGTATGCAAATTGAAGAAAGCCCTCTATGGACTTAAACAAGCCCCTAGAGCATGGTATGAAAGACTAGATGGATACTTAACAAATATTGGATTCAAGAAAGGAGCAGCAGATTGTAATCTATTCATTAGAGAGACATTTGAAGGTTTCAGATTTCTCTCATCCCCAAGATTTATTTTTTCCAACTTTGCTTCTTTGTGCCAGATGGGTTCCTCCTTCCAAAACTCCTGGGCAAGGCTTTCTTTCCTTTCGACTTCCCCTTCTCGGTATGCTGTATATTCCGGAGGGAACTCACTCTCGGCTTCCTCAATCTTCAATATGTTGCAGGACGGCGGAAATAATTCATAATCACCCATTTGCCAGTGGAATAGACCGTCCATCGAATCTGTATCATCCTCCACTTTCAGTATCCCTTCGGCATTAGGTTTCATGTTTCCTTCCTCTCCGCCCATCCCGTCGTCTGACTCTGAATCGGATGCCATTTCCTCCCCAACCATCTGCGTGTTGAGGTCCACTACAAACTTCCTTCCCCCCTTTTCAAATGCGAGGGTGTTTTTCTTCCAATTATGATCGGCTCGGGCCGTCACCAACCACCCTCTACCCAGGATGGCATCATACCCCTTCTGCTTAAGAGGGATTACAACAAAATCTAAGGTGAAAGGCTGGGTTCCAATAGTCACCTGCTGCGCCATCAGTGTACCGAGAGGCTTAATACCGTGCTGGTCGGCTCCCAATAAATTGAAAGTTGGTGGCCACAGCGTCGGTTTCCCCAAGCTTTTCCAAGTTTCTTCCGGGAGGACATTGACGCCCGACCCACCGTCGACAATTGTGTTCGTGAGGATGGTACCCAAAATACCCATCTCCACCACTGCGGGATTCCGCCCATTATTTATTGATAGCGTCATGGGGTCAGCTGCAGAGCCACTCGTGATCTCTGTTCGTTCAACCGTGCTTGCTGGAATGTTTTGCCCAAGGAATAGAGCCGTTTTGAGATGCGGCATCGTTTCCAATAGGTCCTTGACCTTTACTGGTACCTCCAATTGCATTATCTGCCTTAAAATATTTTGTTCGGCCATTGCTCGAGTAGAAATGCCGACATCTGTGGAGTCCCTTCGGTCCTCCATACCCTTCGCGATCGCAACCTTCGCCTCGAGCATCCTTTGTTTCTCTGTCGGAGGATGAGGATATGTGGCCTTCTTCATTTGCCCGCGTGTGATTGCGAGGACCTTCTCCGTGCCCCCTCGTTCCATGTCTAGGATGTTGCAGCCGGGCTTCGGACAATTAGCATCCTCATGGTTCCCCGGTCCGCACCACCGACATAGTTTTAGTGGAGCGGTAGCCTCATTCTGACAGTCACGGGCATAATGTCCCCATTGGTTACAACTCCTGCACTGTATCATGGGCCTCCCCTTCATGTCATACTGGACCCGCGGCTTGTTCTCATCATTGCCTCGGCCTCCCCGTCGGTTGTTTCCATACCCGCCGGATGATGGAGCATTTTGTTGTCCGCCGGTACCAGACGTGGAAGGTTGCTCCTGTGCATAGAGCACTTGTTGATTTCTCGCCCTCAGGTTGTAGGGACATTCTTTAGTGGAATGTCCTGCGATTTGGCAGATATCGCAAAAAGCCTTCTTTGAACAAGAACCTTTTGTGTGGCTTGCTTCCTTGTAGTCCGTGCACCACACCGTATCTTCTTCTATCTTACTGGTACTTCCCTTGGCGGCCTTGAGTTCTTTCATCATTCTTTCAAGGTCTTTTTGCAACGCGAGCACTTTCTTGCTCGACCCATCCTCACTGCTTTCAGTCTCCGAGTCATCGTCAGAAGATGACCTCGTCTTCTTGGAGGTCTTACACTCACTCTCTAAATCCATTGCTCGGTTGTATGCATTACTGTACGAAGTAGGCGGAACTATCTTCATTTTCTTTCGTAGGGAGGTTTTGAGTCCCTCTACGAACCACCTCTTCTTCAGTTCGTCCGCTGGGGCCGACTCCATCTTCCCGATGAGTTCTTTGAGTCGTCGTCCGTACGCACGGACGGACTCATTCTTTGCTTGCTTAGTGTTGTAGATTTCCGCTAATATCTCATTATCATCTCTTAACAATTGAAACTCTGTCTGGAAGGCCTTTTTGACCTGGTCCCATGTCGTCAGGCTCGTCTTGTCAACATCCGAGTACCAATCAATGGCACCTTCCCTCAGTGTTGCAGGGAACTGGCGGATCCATTCATTCTTGTCAGTTACCCCGTGCGCAGTCCATATAGTTTCGCACGTTCGGCAGTGCCGAACTGGATCTTCCTTCGATTGTCCTGTGAACTTTGGTAACTTCTGCTTGTTCACCGCCATGGTTGGCCGCGGTGGAGGCGGCGCGCCAGTACCCCTCGTACCCGTACTTCCCTGAGTGTTGTGAGTATTCTGGGCTGGTGGCACTTGCCCTTGCGGCAGTTGCGATGGGACCGTACTGTGCGGGGTTCTCAGTTCCAACGGAGGGTCTGCTGGTGCGCTCGTGCCACCCTTTACAGTATCACCCTCTCCGCCGGTTTGGTTCTCCGCGCCTGGTGTACGGAGACCCACCTCAAACCGTACTCTCTCCTCTTGGAGAAAGGCTCTTCTTGCCCGTGTCTCCTCAAGTAACTCTTCCCGACTCCGCACTCTCCGTTCCGGAGAAGTGAACTCTTCGGCTTCTGCACCCTCCGTACCACTTCCGAGGTCCCCTTTGGGCAACCCTCCGGCAAGCTGGTCTTTGGCAAGTTGCCTTAGTCTATAGCGACGTTCACGCTGCTGTGCGGAGATCAGAGCCGTGTGTGCGACCTCCTCTTCGTCATTTCTTACTTGTTTATTCCTATCTTTATTTAAAACATTGGGCATAAATCCTTTCCTCACTTCTCTTCCCGAGTACGTCTAGGCAACGGCGCCAGATGTTTACCTGCTGGGGTAAACTTAGTATTGCACAGACATCGTACGGGAAATATAATAAACACAGAATATATCAGAGAATAATAAATACTTCCATTAATCATTCCAGACTGGCAAGTACATTTATATCATAATGATTATACAATCATATCTCTCCCATCTCCATCCTCCGAGAGGGTATATAAAGTACCCGAAGGGCCACGACCGAAGCGTCGTGACATAACTGTCTAACCTCTCGGTCACTAACGACCGAGAGTAACATAATACTTTACTAACATAATAACCCGCACATACAATTATCCCGACAACACCTGATATGGTATGCAAATTGAAGAAAGCCCTCTATGGACTTAAACAAGCCCCTAGAGCATGGTATGAAAGACTAGATGGATACTTAACAAATATTGGATTCAAGAAAGGAGCAGCAGATTGTAATCTATTCATTAGAGAGACATTTGAAGGTTTTTTTCTTGTAGCTATATTTGTTGATGACATTATCTTTGGAGGTAATGACAAACTCAGTGCTAAATATGCCAAAGAAATGTAGAATGAGTTTGAGATGAGCTTGATTGGTCCTATCAAATACTTTTTGGGACTAAATGTGCAACAAACAGAAAAAGGGATTTTCATTAATTAATCAAAGTATGTGAAAGAGATATTGAAGAAATTCAAGATGGATGATTGCAAGCCATTAGGAACTCCTATGATCACTAGATGCAAGCTTACAAAGGAATATGATTCACAAGTAGTAGATATAACAATGTATAAGTCTATGATTGGTAAACTCATATATCTTACTCAAACTAGACCTGATATTTCAAATGCAGTTGGCATAGTTGGAAGATTTGTAGTAGAACCTAAACAAAGTCACCTCATGGGAGTAAAGAGAATATTCAGGTACTTGTAGGGCACTATAGACTATGGTCTATGGTATCCTAGTTTAAAAAATGTTGAGCTTCATGTGTACACTGATGCAGATTTGGCAGGATGTGTTGATGATAGAAAGAGTACTTCAGGTGGAGTAGTGTTTCTTGGTGATAGACTTGTCACCTAGACAAGAAAGAAACAAAATTGTATTTCTCAGTCAACAGTAGAAGCAGAGTATGTTGCAGCAGCCTTGAATTGTTCTACAATTGTTTGGATCAAATAGATGATAAAGGATTTTGGAATTCAGATTGATTATCCTATTGTTATTCACTGTGATAACACTAGCACTATCAATATGTCAAAGAACCTTGTGATGCATGCAAAGACAAATCACATTGAGATCAAGTATCACTTCCTAAGAGAAAAAGTGGTAGAGAAAGAAGTCAAGTTGGACTATGTGATTACTAAAGAATAGTTGGCAGATATATTCACAAAGCCCTTGCCTAAGGATACTTTTGAGTATCTCAAGGAGAAGTCGGGAGTCATTCCCTTCCCTGTTTCTACTTAGAAGAAAGAAGGAAAGGCATCAGTCCTCTGGGACTGGTGGAAGGTTGACTACTCTACCTCAGGAGTAGTACCGGTGCTTAAAATGAATGGTGCCCTTTGCCATTGATGTCAAAGGGGGAGTATATGTATTAAGTCATGAAAAATAGAAGTAAAAGAGGAGTAATATACTAAGGGGGAGCAACATTCAGTTATGACAGTAGTACAGTTGAGGAAATGGAGAATATTAGAAAATATTGTAGCAGATGGAGCATTCATCTTTGGGGGAGTTTTGAAGAGGAAATGGAGACTATTATATAAGAAATGTTCATTTGGGTTGATGGTGGTTTTTCATTCCACATGTTTCCATCAATGCCAAAGGGGGAGATTGTTGGAGATTTGCCAGTAGGCTAGTACTGACTGTATGTTTGTCATTGATGACAACATATGGAAAGTAGCATGCATGGAAGTCTTATTTAGGAAGCTTTTAGTATATGTAGCATGGACATGATATCATCATGATATCGTGGGCACAGAGGTTAACTGTTAGTACAAATAGTTATATAGTAGTTGGTGTTAGTAGTGTTCCTAACAAAGTAACAGACAATGTTTTGTGTATGGTTGTTTGTACAGCTATCATGGAGCCGTGCGCACTTGGATATATGTTGAAGACATGTTAGTGATGTTTTATTTATGGATGCATAGTTTGATGATGAATGTAAGTGAAGTTATTCAGTCGCTATTTTCCAGTAGCAGTTTCCTATGTTTGTTCAAAAGAGCCAACAAAGATTTTATTGGTTCTTGAGTTGTACCTATCTTGATTGTATGTGCCCTTGGAGTTAATCTTGGAGAAGTGTTATTTATGTTTGGTTATGAGCGCCTGAGTTAATTCAATTTACAAAGAAAGTTCTAGTTGTTTTGGTAGAGCTGACAGTGTGTAGCGTGCGTCTACATTTATTTTATTAGACAAGTCCCATAATGAGTTGCGTGCATAATAGAGCCGACAAAATTTTTGTTGGAGTTTATTATGGTTCCTCTAATATTATTTCAAGGTTGTTCTAATATGCCAACTTGACTATATCATTTGGAGGAAAGATACTTATAGGCAGTCATTTGTGATTGCTAAAGTGTGGTTCATGGTTGATTAAGCAGAGCAGAGCAGAGTGTGCGAAGTGCTGAGCCATCAGAAGAAGGTCTATGTGACCAAGTAAAGTACTTGTGCTATTCATTAGAACTGATGTAGATAGAAGGTCAAAGCATAGCTCACCAAGATCTAGATATAGTGTGTATCTGTTATTCAGAAGGTTGTAGCCTTCACCCATTTGATCAGTGAGCTCTTGGACAGTGTGTCCTCTCCCCTAATAGGGACAATTGTAAAAGACTCCTAACAAGGTCTGACCCTTAACCAGGTCTACTGTACTTAATATATTGTAAAGCTACTCCTAACAAGGTGAAGGATCATTATACAGTAGTACAGAATATTAGTGGGTATCAAGTCCCACTGGGTTTTTTACCTATTTGGGTTTCCCCGTAACCAAAATATTGGTGTTGTGTTCATGTGTTCTTTCATTGTGTTTATGCTTTATGTTTAAGTATACTTAATTGGATAAAGAATTGAATCTTGTAGATAACTTATTCACCCCCCCCCCCCCTCTTAGTTATCTCTTGGGACTATTCCTAACAGTTATAGTATAGTTTAGGAATATTTTACTTGAGTTAAACTAGATCTTTAATTTTATTTTGCCCATTTTGATCGAATGCCCAAAAACCCTAGTTATAGGTTTGATTATTTTGTATTGTAAAAACTATATATAAAAACTCAATTGGGTTTTGTAATAAGGGTTGGAATTTTTCAAGAGAATACAATATACATCTGTTGTTTCTTTCATGGTGTGTTTATTTGTTATCTATAAAAATTTTGGAATTTATTTCAAAGTTTAAGAGCCAACTGTATGTTCTTGTGTTAATTTTCTGGTGATTCAAGTAATTAGTGTTTGTTATGTTTTATTTTACTCATGGTGGTGACTGATTGAAGATGATAATCATATGTGCTTGAGGGTAAATTTAATGGTATTTGATGATTTTTTTATGCAAATGGTGATATAGTGAATGTTGTAATGTTTTCATTGCTAGAAACAAGTTTTCTAGGTTGATTGGATCCTATTTCTACTGGTGACAAATTTGTTTGAATAAAGAATTCTTTTAGTATTCAGTGTATCAGTGATTACATAGTCAATCATGGTGAATGTGATGCATGGTGTTGATCTGGACAGTTATGGTGGTGCAATTGAATAGGAGGTATCTACAGTGGCATATAAGCCTACATCTATGATCATGTAAGCTGATTCAAAGTACATATGGAGATCTGGTGGAAACATCAGTATCATCAGTTAGAACAACCAACTGATTATTCAAGGTGATGAAATCTAGGTAGCGGTTGGATAAGATTTAATAATTTTTTTATTCTTGAATTGTATTATTGAAAGTGGACCTTGAGGATTTTAATTTACTATGTTGGTGGGATCACTAATGAATTTTGGATGGATCCTGAAGGCCGACATCAATAACACATTTTAGGTTTTTTTCCACTAACCTAATTGATCATATAAGAGATAACATCAAAGAGAAATTGAGAGAGTTAGATGTTGTGATGATCGAGATTGTTGAAGGAGAAGTGTGTATGATTAGAATAGTGATTTGAGTAGTGATAAAGTGGATCTTTCAAGCAAAGTGTGTTGCATTCATATCATTTCTTATTGAGTTCATTCTCAAGGCAATTTCTAATAGGCCTGTGGTCAAAATCCTCTAACCAGGTTACTCTTAACAGGGTATCCAAGATCCTAATAGGTCTAAAGTATTCCTTTAACCAGGTGGCTCTGAGAAGGATGTATAAAATCCCCTAACAAGGTAGTTCCTAACAGGACTTGTAATAGCTTCTATTCAGGCTATAGATACTCTTAATCAAGTATACCCTTAGTAAGGTGTCGTAATGCTCCTAACAAGGTAGATATTATTGATGCACTAGTGAGATTAGTGGGTGATAATTCCCACCATGGTTTTTCTCTCTAACAAGAGTTTCCACACAAAAATATGTGTGTCTTTGTGTTTATTATGTGTGGATGCTTTATGTGTTATGGTTCTATGTTATATTTACTTTTGCATGTTGTTTAATCTACAAGTTTATGAGAATAATTTGTAGATCTGTGGTTGCATTGATTCCCCCCCCCCCCCCCTCTATCAATGCCTTACAACATTAAAAAAACATATCTTATGTGTGCGCATCCATGGTATGGCTTTGTAATTTTCTAAAATTTGAGATATCTTTAATCTTCTAAATTCCTTTAATGGTTGCATCTACTAGGTATGATCTATGATTATTCTAATTCATATTCATGTGGATTTTCTCTATCTATTCTAATATTCAATATGAAAGTGAGATTCATTGTGGTTTGCCTTAGATTTTGTTTCCAATTATTTTCTTACCTTCTTGTTACTTTCATCTTTTTACGTTTCTTTGAAAATTGAAGTTAGAATTTAGTATTCATAATAGAGATTAAATTTAATTGCATGCACATGTTAGTCTTAAATTTTGAAAATAAAAAAAGATCTATAAATTATTGTTTCCAGTTTCAAAAGTTTCAGAACCAACAAAGGCCTCCTTGTGAAATCACATAATATTTGACTAAGTATACACATAGTTGTAGCACAATCACAGAGAACCTTGTGAGTAACTTTGTCATTCTTTCAAGAGAGAGATTTTCATCACATATCCCTATTGTTACATCGTGTGAAAATAATGCTCAACAAGAAGTATCTTGTAAATCAAGTTACTTATGGGGAAGAAAAGATCAAGTGACTAGGGACTAAAGAAGAGACATGGACATCTCATTGTAAGTTTTTATGTACTTATAAAGATAAGGATATACCTCCATCTCAAGGAAAAGAAGAAATGAGTAGTTATAGCAACAAGGCACCAAACAGGAAGAGGATAAAAATGAAGTAAACCAATTCCTCTGATTTGATGAGCTTCCTTACTTTTTTGAATGTAAAGATACTAGAATACATGTGATCATTGACTAGCCTACACATGATATCATATATGAGCATCCACTTCAATAAAAAAAAATCCGATGCTTCTACAAATCATCATGAGGAACATTGTGAAGGAAGGATGATCCCTATCATGGAAACAAGCCAAGATGAGATTGATGGAGATAAATTTTGCGATGAGCTAGAATTTTTCTTCTCAGAACTTATTATCAATCCATCATCTCTTGAGTTAGAATATGGTAAATAGTGGCAACAAGAGGAGGTCTTCTAAATAGTATATAAATTATCAATGCTAGCCCATAGTGGCAAACAAGAGATCAAGGCAAGAGAGCATAGAAGAAAGTTCAAGGTTGATTGTGTTGAATCTCAAAAAATTACCCCTATTTTATCAATTTAATTATCCTTAAAAACCAAAAAAATCATCATAGAATCTTTATTTTTTTGTAGTAGGCATCTTAGGAAGATCAAAGGTCTTGTAATGATACCCATTTTTTCTCAACAATCTGACCATAATACTCTTTTCTGTTAATAAATTGAGCATGCCATATACTGTAGTTCTTTGAGGCTCAATATTTGAAGTCTATAGGTCAGCCATAGCTATTAAATTGACTAGATCATATGTTATAGCCCTATAATCAATATTTCTTGGTAGTCACAGGTTGGCAATGACTAATAGATAGTTCATGTTATATTGTGCAACCATAAGGGGAAGCATAACATGTATGTAGTGTAGCAATATAAAATGAATGATACAAATATTTGATTAGTGTTTAACTACAAGGTTTTAGGATAGACATTTGCAACAAGGCAGTATATTACTAGGAGTCATTTTGACACCACTAGAGACTTGCAGTAATAGTCATGGTAACGTAGTAAGAATAAACTATTGATTTGTGAATATGGTTAAGCAATAAGAAGAATTAACTACAATAACATGACCAAGTTGGGAACTATCATGATGTGAAGTAGCATAGTGGTAAGGAGATACACACTAAAATAGAAGTGTTCATTGTTGTCCTACAAATAATGAGAAATTGATGGGTAGTATAGTGTTAAAGGAGTAACAGAATAACCACATGCCCAAAATTGAAAAAATCATCACAGTGATGAGTGGCACTATGTTTAAGAAATATTTGGCAATCGCTATTAAATTATAAATAAATGTTTTCATCAAATTAAAGAGATCAATGGTATAGATTCAAAGTTATAAGCTAGTGGCCGACTATTTGAACCATTACATGAGTCAACATTCATGGTGATCTAAATGGTTGCAAAAGCCTAATACTTTCATTATTTTTTTATGTTTTATCATAATTTAGAAAATTATTTCATCTACATAGGTTGGAGTAAAGATAGAAGTGAAAAATTGAAGTCAAATTGAGGTGTTTGGAGCTATAAATGGCTCAGCTATTTCTTTTTGCTAAGAGGTGAAGTTTCATGTACATTAATTGATTTTATATTCAGCAACAAGTAGTAGTAAATCCTGGCTAGGAGAATACCTTCAATTATATAAATGGAACTAAAAAAGGCAAACATAGCTAGCAAGAAAAATGAGAAAGTAGAAACATCTGGTAAAAAGGATCCCTTTACTCCCAAACCCCAAAAGAGACCTCTACAACAATAAATCAAAGACATACTACCAAATTTAGTTGATAACTAGTCTAAGCATGTGTTTAGAGACAAATGTAGGGGAGTGGGGATGTTGATATACCACAATATGGTTAGGATTTATTGTAATATTTTAACAAAAGGAGAAATGAAAAAAAAAATCCTATCTATAATCCTAGGAATTTAGACTTGGCCAAATTCCTTATTCCAAATGTGTTTGTTGAGGTTGACCTAATCAGGTTGTGGGCACAAGATTACCATGAGGCATCTAGGGAAGTTAGAAGACTAGGTGGTACCTTTTTTGTTTCACTAGATAAACATGAAATCATGCAATGCTTCATGCTGAACAGATAAGACCTAACCTAGATCATCCTAGAGAATATAGAATCTAAATTTGGAAAAATTGAACAAAACATGTAGAAAGGGTGAAATATCTATATTTAGAAAGAAATTTTCTGATAATAAAAGACTCCCTCTTTTAGTTGTTAAGCCTTTTTCCCCTTGTATACTTTAAATAATATTTTGTCAAGACATATCATTCCTAGTGTCAGGTGTTAGGAAAAGATAGAGGAAATAACATACCAGTGGATATGATGATGTTCTCAATCAAAACTCAACAACCATAGGTCAACATAAAGTTTGATTTTCCACTAAGCTAATGCATGACTTACATAAGGGTTTGATTCAACTAAAGAAATACCAACTTCGTGTTAGATTCAAACACTATTCTCTCATGTTACATTTAATGTTGTATCAAAACAAGGATGCATGGAGTGCCCAATTGGGTTTGGTAAAGGCTAATAACCAAGGAAGTTTTCTAGTATAGATGTGGTCTCAAGGCCTAAAGATAAGAGGCATAAGAAGGGTGATACTCATAAATTTGGATAATTATTCTTATTTGGTGATTATACAATTATGATGATATATGGATTCCGATAGGCTCCCCATCACCTACTACAAACTATATTTGGAAGACTAGCTTTTCTAGACATGATGTGCCAAACAATGTGGATGGACAAGGATATAATGTACAAATAGAAGGGGACCTTTTTGAGACAAATGAATAAATTTTATGAATTGGCAATTGGATCTAAAACCTTAGAGACTATCCAAGAGAAATTAAGAAAATATTATTTAAAATCTACAATGATGAGATCTTTTGATCCTGAGGGCTATCCAAATAACATAAGGTGGGAAATCCTTACTAGAACTATTGTTTACCATCATACTTAATATGATGAAGATTTTATTAGAAATTGTGAAAATATTGGGTAGCTAATATAGAGAAATAATAAATGGGACTTATTGATGAAAATAGAACAAGCCACAAGGGATTTGCATCCCTCTTTCCAAGAATATTATGTAGAAGCAACTAGTAGAATAGAAATGAAAAATACCATCATCAATAAATTGGAGAAGATTTATGGTAAGTCTATATAGATACAAGAAGAGAAATCATCTAGACTTGCAAAACAATAAGTCAAGAGGCCTAAAGGAGTTCTAATTATAGAGAAACCTTCTTATGTCATTTTAGTAGAAGATTCTACACTTTCTCTAGTACAACCACCTCCCAAGAAAAATAATAGATAATTAGCTTGCTATTGATATCCAAGATGTATCATAAGAGACTAGGGACATTGATGAGGTAGATAGTGTCCTAAGAGGTTTTAAATATTACAATGAAAATAAAGAAGTTCCCATGTCACATCATCAAAGAGAAGAGATACCTACAATTCCATAAAATAGAGTAAATATGCAAGGAGCACTCCTTGAAGGAGAAAATGATGATGATAGGTTGGGAGCTTGTTAGAAATAAGGTAGCACAAACAACTAAGGTGGGGGGCGAATCAGTTGTATCTAATAATCTCAAAACTTCACCCAACATGTAACCATAAAACTTAGATCTAAATGATAAACATTAAAGCACTAAACCACAAAGCACAAGAATACATAACACCATAATTTTTGTGTGGAAACCCAATTAAGGGAAAACCCATGGTGTGGATTCAACCAATAGGATGATATACTAGCACAATAACCATGTTAAAGGTAAAAAAGAGGAATGCACCTGTATTCAGGCTTCGACCTAGATCTCACTACTCAAATACAATAGAGGAAAGCAATCCTAGGATTATTGTTACCATATTTTCATGCCCATTCCAATTTGGTAACCTAATCACTAGATGAAGCTACAGTACCCTAGTTTTCATTATTAGATGATCTTTTTTAGATTTATGTTCATTTTATGAAAAGATACATGTAAAGGAAAATATATTTCTACATCTAAAACTTACATGTATACATATGTCAAATATCTTGTATGTATTGTACAAAGGAAAGAACTGAAAAAATAAGAAATTTGGGCTCACACAGGTCGTGAGCATAGCCAACTTTCAAGAGAGTATAAATGAATGCAGACATACATAAAGCAGATGAACATAAGTGTAAGGGTACAAGTCATTGCCTGAGGTGATAAAATATTGATCCAGGGTTGGATCCAGTGTGCTCCTGTATGATCCAGAACCTGCAAGGAGGAGCAAGATGAGGGTTAGATCCAAAGGATCTAAGAAATGAATGATATCCTACTACTTACCCTCATCTACAATCATGCATGTACATAGTCAGCCATACACTCCTAAAAGGGCTATGCTATAGAGCATGTACACCTAGGAAGATGTTGTAGAAATGAAGAAGATACCATGTTTTCACTAACTTGTTTGTTCCATGTGCAAATACAGAAGAAGCTTTGACACTATTGCTTTCCCTCAACTAGATAATAGCAATCCCGAGAGGATGGCCCTCGCTAAAAAGAGGGACATCCTTAATATTCACTATTGGCTAGATAATAGCAGTGAAATGTAAGCTTAGTAAAGAATCAGCATCCATGGAGCATCCAAGGATCATGAAGACATAATAGTAAAGATAGAAAGAAAGGAAGAGTAGAAAAGAGATCAACACTGGAAGAGGAAGTAAGGGTTGCATGAACACCTGATGAATCTCTATTGTGTTAGCATCATCCAAACAATGTAAAAACAATAGATGTTGTTTCATCTGGTGTTGCTATGACATCATGATGCACCCAAAATAGCAATCCACCATGCCCATCAGCATAAGGCAATCATGATAAACCATAGACAATATAGGGTACACCATCATCAAATCAAAGGAGAAAATCACCAAATTTGCATATTTAAGAAGTACATTATGGATTTCAAGTGGAAATCATCACATCATAGCATGGTGCACAAATGTAAATGGGCCTCTTTCATGCAGTGAGTAAATCATGGGGAGAAAGGTACAAATCTACATTCAATACTATCACATATTCATGGCATGGAAAGAATTTGAATCTGCATTTTGAGCTAAGGAAAGAGGCTAAAAAAGGTAGATTAATGGCATGATTGCATGTATTCAAGTAGAAAAATGAAAATGATATTGCTTCAAAAGAGATTCCACTCTCATATTAAGATAGAGCCTCATCAAGAACGCAGTCATTATAATGAAGCTTCAAGCAACATGATAGTGGCAATATGTTCCATACAAGCACAGGCTAATAAGGATGAAACATGGCAACATTGATAGTATAAACATTGCACAAATGCTTAGATGAAAGACAAAAATTCCATTCAATGATGCTCAAAGCTCACGGGCCTTAATCATTTTGAAACAGACTAAGCATGATAAGCTACAATGTTGCAACTTACAGGTCCCTAAGGAGCAATGAGTATCAAAAAGAAATGACAATAGCAACTAAATAGTAAAAAATGATGCCATAGCTCATAGGTCAACAAATGGAGAGAGTATCAAAGATGTGATCTAATAAAAGAATTGATAATTCATGCAGTAGTTAAGTAGGAAGTATGATGTCCTGGTTATAGATGAGCGTTCAAGGGATCAAATTCACAGGCCCCAATGAATCCATGAATCGGTGAGCACCAATAAATGATAGAATAGCAAGCACAAAGGGCCACACCAATTCAAATGTATAAGAGCCCAAACAAACACTCCATTGCATGTCAACAGATCATGGGCTTTCAAAATAGAGAATCTAATTAACACATTAAATACACAATGCATCTAGCTCGTGAGTTATCAATGATACAAAAAGTAGTGATAGTAAACAATTCACGGGCTATCAAATTATTTGGCAGAAGTGAAGTAAAAATATTAACAAATACATGATACCCTAAGCCTACGGGTCACCAAGGGTAAGCATAACAGCTTTTGGCAAGATTCCATGAAGATTAAACATCAAATGAAATGCCATTGAACCAAGCAATAATAGCAGTATGCCCTCAGAAATGCAGAGATATTGATGCAACCTGATAGAAAAAAACTTAATACAAATGCAATGTCATTCAAATCATCTTGAGAATAAATAATAGTGAGCTCAATTAAAACATAAACATCATGCCCTAGCTCTCTAGTTTGATGGCCTTAAAGGATCAATCTTAACACAATAGCAAGAATGAAGATATCAAATGAAGATGCAACTCAAAGCTCACAGGTTGTAGTAGCAGAAAATAAACATAACATGATGCCCTAGCTCATGATAAAATAGTGTTATTAAATCTACAAAAAATACATCATGCCCTCGACATACAGAGGAGATACAAAATGAGAAGCCATAATAATTCCTACCTCAAAACCATAATGTCATTCGAAGAGGAAAAGCCAAGGAGTTTTCCAATCCAACTCGAGCTTGCAAAGCAAAAGGCCGAGTTCAAAGACTACATCTTTCCCAATTTGCTAATAGTGAAGTGTAGATGTTTTTAGCATCTTCCATATTCTTTTGGATCATTTTTCAAGGTATAGATGTTTAATTAATATGTTTTCCCCTTCTTTTGGGCTGAGAACTTTATTAATTGAATATTAAATAATTGATGTTAAGGTTGTGATTGAGGGAGCCCCTATGTTTTTAAGGGATCTAAACATGTAAAGGTGGATTTATTAAACACAAATGTTTTTGGATATGTTTTCCTCTTTCTAAAAAATTGGGTTGAGAACTATTCATTAACATAGTAAATTAAATGTTTTAAATCCACATAAAATTAAGGCATGGGGAAATATTAAATGTAAATCATGCAATTTTATTGTAAATTCTGACAAATGATATTTTATAAATCATTTTGTTAGAATATTTTCCAAGCATGATCAAAGGGGATAGGATAGATTTAAAGCCTTATATCTTTTTAGGATTTCACCTTCCCACCTACCCCTACAAATCTGGGAATCTGACATCCGCATTTGAGAGGCTTATTTCATGGGCCAAGAATGCAGATTTTTTTTTTCCATTTTTAGTGGGTTTAGGGCCATGAATGTAGATTTTGAGGTTTTTTTTATATACCTCTCACTTAGGTGATTGAGGTTAGTTCTTCATTATTTCTCACTTAGAGGTGAATGTTGTAACTCTGAGAAACACAATTGTACTTAGCTTCTTTGCAGTGAGTACAAAAGTGATCCTTCTTGTATCTTTCAATTTATGAGTTTATTATTGAATTTTATGCTAAGATTATTGTGATGTCATTTTGTCCTTAATCTGCATATTGGTTCAACTAAGTATTCAAAGATTCATTTTGTCTTTAAAGTATTAATCTATGTACAAATGGGATTCTGAGTTGTGGAAGTACCTTCCCTCTCTATATTTCAAGTACCTTATTATTTCTAAGCAGTTCAAAGTAATAGGGTCAAGTAGTGAGTTGCAGATTTGTTTTTAGTTGTCCTTGTAATCTTATTTCAAATTTTGGATCTTTTATTAATTCGGTGAATCACCTAGTTTAAGTTTGTTTTCATTCATTTAATTTCATGCACTCCATCCCTTTTCCTCATAAGGTTAGTCAGTTTCAAGGTGATTCAAGGGGAATTCAGCCCCTAATCCGGAGGTCTACTTTCTGATAGGTTACCCACAACCTGAAAGTAGTCCCATGTTTCACAGGATTGCTAGGTTTTACACTTAGCTCATTCAGGTGTAATCCTTAGTGACAATAGTTTTTGGCATGCCTGGTGGGATAGTGATGTTTCCCATCATTCTCTAAGATTTTGGTGTGATCCTCAGTGCAATCAACCTTTAGAGGTAGTTTGTTCCAAACACCATGGTGACTTTGAGAAAAATCTACTAATTTTAGTAGTCCAAGTGTTGGTAAGTTTCATAAAAAAAATATTTTTACTAGCTCATTTGATGAATTAGCATTTGAATCCCTAATGAATATTTTTCCTACCACCCCCCATACCATGAGAAAGCTTCCCATGTTCATTCATTTATTCCATATCAAGTTGGACAAGTAGAAACATGTAGCCAAAATAGCCTACTAATAGAAAATTATCAGCATGCACCACCATACCCTCCCACCCCGCATCAAGCATCCTAGAAGCATTCCTATGAACCACCCTATGAGGGTCACCATCACAATCCTCAAAATCAGTCCAACACCACTTTAGATACAAACTCCAAAGACTGGTTGACAAATTTTCATGAAGAAATAAGGTCTTTTATGAAAGACTATATGGAGATGAGGGCTCAAAAAGAATAGATCTCAAGACAATATATGGAGGTGAGGTCTCAGAAAGAAGAAATCTTAAGGTAGTATATGGAGGTGGTGGCCTTCTCAAGGAAACTAGAGATCCAAATAGCAACCCATGAGTAGACCCTTGATGAAAAGAACCAACAGATCTTGACACAAGAGAAGATCTATGAGAAAAATCTTGAGGATCATCAACAAGTAATAAGGGTCATCTATTTGACAGCTACAAAAAATGAGGAGGATCTACGAAAAGAGTTGGCAAAAAATTATGAATTTCATGATCATGAGCAAAAGACAATTGCTAGACAGATTGCAAAAAGGGATCAATTGATTCAGAATTGTTTGGCACAAGCACCAAGGCAAGGAGATCAAGTAGTTATTGCTTCCCCAATATAAGAAAGTTCACCAGATCCACTAGAGGGAAATGAAAACTTAGTGCAATTTTGGAGACCTTCCTGGACCATGTATCTAGGTTTTGAGATGCCAAATCTTCTTAAAAAAGAGATCCAAGAAGAGATACCTCATGTTGCTGAGAGTAGGGCTACTCCTGTGTGTCCAAAGCTCCAAAGAGATGCAAGCCCAGAAGAGGAAGACCTAGAAGCATTACAGACTAGACATGAGAATAAAAAGGTTCAAATTCCAAGTTTCTTTCTTGGTAAGTCCCCTAGAACTTCTTTTGAAATTCCAAGCTTTAGGATTTCTCCTCTAGTTCAAAATCCTTATCAACAAGGGGCTAACCTTCATAAAATTTTAGAGCCTCTTCATGAACCCATCTCATATTTTGAGTCACTCTATTCTATCCCTATAGAAGAGACACCTAAAGGGTTTGACTTCCTAAGTGACAATGAGCCCATCTCTAGTAGATAAAGCCCTATGAGCCAATCCCTAAAGAGACCTTTCCTCCTCGTATCATTTCAGACCACCAACATGAAGGTGAATCTTTTATTTTAGGTGTACATTTCCATGAGGAACATTTAGATTTGTTACCACGTGATGGATTAGAGCAGCAAGACAAAGGTCAAGAATCAAGTGAAGAAGATGAGGTCCTAACTGATATATTCAAAGAAGTAACTTCTTATATTGAGCTAGATGAGACAATACAAGATTTATTGGTTGAGCTCCCTGATTATATTAGTAGTGATAAATATGATATAGTTGTTGCTATCTTAGAACAACATGAAGACTTTGATTTGATAATTTATGCCTTCTACTCAACTCTTGTTGATGTTCCTCATCCTCCTGAAATAGATAGTTGCATCCATGTTCTTAAAGAGGAGTTTGTGTTTCAAGAAGTTAATGCTATCACAGTTGTAGAATCAAAACCTCTCTACAGTAAGGTGGTAGAACACTCTTCACAACATAATGAATCTCAAGAATGATTTTTCCTAGACCTTGAGAAAGGACCAGTGATTGATAAAGAACCAGTAATGCAATTTGATAGCTTTGATGAGTTACTAGTTGTTCCAAATGAAGAAGAGGTTAATCCTCTAATCCTAGAAGAAGAATTGGTATGGCAAGCCATCATGGAAGGAAAAACATTTGACCAACATGCTAAGGTAATTTGTAAGGTGCATATTGAGAAAGAAAGGCTTGGATTCATCTTTTCAAGGGGATGTCCTATTAGATACCTTGCTCAGGTGCAAGAAAATGAAATGCCCATGCTCAAGGACTCAGTGGAGGATGATATCAAAGATCCATTTCTTGATGACCAAGAGCTTATTCAATCTTATCTACCTCCCTAGGAAGACAACACCTATGATTTTTTTAAGGTTAGTACTTTGTGTAATCATCTAAAAATGGTCATCTAGACTATTAGCCCCTTGCTAGCATTATTTGCTAAAATCATCAATTGCTTGTTCTTGATCAAATCCCAGTTCTATCATTTATTCAATTATTTTCTATGGGCTAACCATCTTATCCTAAAGTCTTTATTTAATCAAAAATAATTCCCTCCCCTTTTATTAAATAAAAAATCCCCCACTTTCCTCTTATCCTAAGTTGCACAAATAAATCATTTTATAAAAAGTGAAAAAAGCACTTTTTGTCTCATATGGGCACAAAAGTCAACTCTTATTTTCTCATTGGAGGATACTTGTGCACATGGATTGCTCCTCTTTGATGCTCCACCTTTGATTAAATCTTTTTCCTCTTAATCTCCATGGTCCATTCCTTCTCATTTCTTATAAAAGGAGAGCTCTCTTCTTCATTCTAGATCCCCAACTTTTTATGCTAATGTTATGCTGCAGGTTTTCTAGGTCACTTTGGAGCTTTTTGAAGATTTGGAGCATTTTTGGCTTTTGCATCTACATGTTATCATAGTTTCATTTCTTGCATTATCATGGAATTCATAGCTTCATACTTAGCTTAGTTTCCTTTATGCTTTAGATTACTTCATCTAGCTTAATTAGGAGGCTTTGTAATACTTGTTCTTTCATTTCCATAGTTTAGCTTGCATATTCATCTTAATCTAGCTTGCATTGCATTGCATTTCATTTGATTCTTGAAGATATTGGCATTCTTGCCCTTGTCTTCATTTGAATCTCCCATTGCATGGTTTACTAGCAAGGTTATTAGCTTAATAGCTCTAGCTGAGAGCATTCTTAAACACCCTTGCACTCCATACCTAGGGAGCTCTAAATTGATTTCTCAAGGTTTCCAATCTATGGATTCTCTTGGAAGCAATGATTTAGAGAAGTGCACTATTTAGTGTGTACATTTTTGGTGCCCACTATGAGCTCTCCTTTCATCTTTCATGGACTTATTAGTCAAACTACACTCACCTTTCGCTTCTTCCCAATCATGTCTTTCACTTCTTGTCTTTCATATCCAATCATCTTCTCTTCATTTTGGGATCGAAACTAAAATCTGACTTCACCTTGATCGTCGAAATCACTTTTCCCTTCTTCTACGCAGTTGGCTGACCTTTTAAGGCCTGATCCTTCGATCTTCGCTGGGACATCTTCACCTCTTCACCCCCATCTCTCTCACCTTTCTAATCTTTCATTCATTTCATTTCATATCTCTCTAAGGTCTTGAATGGGGCATATATTCATTTCTTGATGGTTATTCTATCATCTTTCATCTTCGATTATGATTTCTAGTGATTTGATCATGTTGCTCTTGCTTCTGCATTCCCTCTACCTGATTTCGCTTTTGATCCTGAGGGGGCAGACACATCATATCTTATTAGCTATTCTCCAGAGCATATGCTTGACCATTCCATTTGCTCTAATTGATCTATCTTTGTGCTTGACATGTTAGTTCTCATCTTGAGTTCTAATATTGTCCATCTCTTTCCTAAGTGTTCAGTACTGTCGTTACCAGGCTGACCATGCAAGAGTTGCTATCTCTCTGCACTTCATTCTTTGGAGTCAAATCGATATCTCTTTCCTTCTTGGCTGATCTATTCTTTGACGTAATGTGTTCCCAAATCGATCACACATTAGACAAAGAGGGGCAAATGTATACACCTAAAAATGGTCATCTAGACTATTAGCCCCTTTGCTAGCATTTTTGCTAAAATCATCAATTGCTTATTCTTGATCAAATCCTAGTTCTATCATTTATTCAATTATTTTCTATGGGCTAACCATTTTATCCTAAGTCTTTATTTAATTAAAAGGAATTTCCTCCCCTTTTATTAAATAAAAAGCCCCCACTTTTCCTCTTATCCTAAGTTGCACAAATAAAGCATTATTCTTATTTTTTTTAAAAGAAGAAAAGCACTTTTTGTCTCATATGGACACAAAAGTCAACTCTTATTTTCTCTTATTTAGTGTGTACATTTTTGGCATCATAATCTTTCACAGACTTCTTTTGATCCTCTACGCTCTTCTGCATTCATTCCACCATCTCCTAGGCAAGATCAAGCTACTACTTACACTGTTGAGCTTATTGACAATCAAAATAACCTTACTACACTTGCGCTTTCCAAAGATGATACTTCCATTAAGGTTATTAAAAATGGTGTTATTACTTCCAATGTTAAGCCTATTGAAAATCAAGAAAAAAATGATGCACTTATGCTATCCAAAGCAACTTGTAAAGATCAAAGTCTTTCATCTTCTTATTCTACCACTCCATGTTCACTTCCACTTTCTACTCTTCCTGAGTCTTTGCAAGCTCCGAATAATCCTATCAAAGAAGTTGCTCCTATTCAAGATGTTCATGATCCTATTGCAAATCCTAATGCTCAATCTAAAGATGTTGATGTCCTTGGTTGTTATATAGATGTTGATGAACTTATTGATTATCATTTTGCATCTTCCACGTCCATCCTTGGACCCCCTCCATCAATGCTAAGGGCTTCACGTCTACCTTCCATCTTGGGTCCTTATGTCCCTTCACTTTCCCCTCCTAACTCTCCTAATTTTTTATCCATCTTGGGTCCTTACGTCCCTCCATCTCCTATCTTTCCTCAAGATCAACATAGATGCATACCTTTGAATCCTTTTCACCCACCCACTCATCTAAACCAATCATATCCTCCTTCTTTTTCCACAAGTCCCAAGTCTTTTGGAAGAAACTTGAATGTTCAATACAAGAAAAAGAAGCAATACAAGAATCCATCAAAAAAAGAAGATCACTGTGTCTCCTCTAATTGACATGGATACATAAAGTCAAAAGAGATATCTAAGAAGAAAACTACAAGACAAGTATGGGTTCCAAAATCTATCATTAAAGATATTCTCTCTAGATCATCAAAAGGAAATGAAAAGCCTAAGGCTATATGGATTCCAAAGTCTCTCTTGAAAGAGTCTAATATTGAAAAAAAAGTGAAGTTGACATTCACGCTTCCAAAGGCTTCCGCCTCATCTTCTTCCAAAAACATTATTCCATTCCATGCACCTGAACCACAACCTTTGCTAAACATTCACCATATTCCTTCTCGTATTCCTTCATTCACATTTCCTCCCTCCTCTTACCACCCTTCAAGGTGTGTGTTGATGTTGATCTTGCCTTCCTTTCCATCTACCCTTTCACAATCCTTCCATTCATTATCCTTCCACCTTCTATCCTTTTTCCTCATTTTCATATTTCTCCTATCTTCCAGCCTCACTCGCTTTACATAAAACCTTATCCTCCATTTTTCTCTTCCATCTTCCTTTCCCTATCAGCATCTTTGAGAATATCATTTTGAATCCTTGGCATATCATGGTTTAACCTTTTAGGGAGCATTATCTAAAAAGCTTTCCTTCTTCCAATAAAAAGAATTCAAAAAAATAGAAAAAAAAAATGAAAAAAATGAAAATGTGCCTTGGTGAAAACCTGGAAATAGGTGCCTTGGTAGCAAAAGTAAAGAGAAATAAATTCATCCTATGGTGAAAACCACTCCCTTGTGGTGCCTTGGATAAGTACCGCGATGAAAACCTAGCAATCAGGCATCATGCATAGTTCTTCTACATATTTCATCCATTCCATCTTCTCTCTTTGATCTTGGAAATGTTGACTTATACACCAACATTTGGCTATCTTGTGAGCTATCTTACGATGGTCTTGATTTCATTCCATTCTTATGTTTAGCCTTCATATTTTTTTTCCTCCATTCATTCTATCCTTTTTCTATCCTTTTCCCCTTTGGTCTTGATCTAATAAAAAAGAGTAAAACACGATGCTATGAAGCCTCTTGACATGTCTACTCCTTTGGACTGCATCCTTTCCTTCTTTTGCACTATACTTTTGTGACTTATCCTATGCTAGCCTTTCATTTCTTGTCTAAATGTGCTTTACATGACAACTTTTCCCTAGCTTGGTTACCCTTGAGGAGTTTGCCTTTGAGGATTTCTTCCCTTCATTCTCCTTAATTCTCTTGTCTTCCATCTCTTCCACTACCTTGCTATTCCCTCTTGTCCTCCACCTTGCTAGACATTGAGACTACATGATGTGATCTTGTTTGGGAGTTTGATGCCCATTCTATCTGGGGGCATCTTTTGTACATACTTATTGATTCTGAAAAAACCAAAAAAAATGATATATTGTCAAAAATTCTAAAAATTGGAAAATGTCCTGAAAAAAGGATCATCTTAGTGAAAACCTAGCAATAGGCACTTTGATGTATCTCAAAAAAATTATATATTTTAAAAATACCAAAAAATCAAAAAAATTCAAAATCTCAAAAAAATAGTCACACTTACCCCAACTGTGTTTTTCAACACTACTCTAGCGTCAAGTGTTTCTCAACACTTATCAAATGTCTTACCCATAGTCTAGCATGATATGATATTTCTCACTGGCAGATGCGATACTCAAAGATTGACTCTATGACCTACACACATGCACTTAAACACTTGACTTGCTGAGACTTGCTTGAATTTATTTCTTTGTGTGTTGTCTATGATGATTTCTTTACTGAGTGTTCTCTCCCTAATAGTTTTCGATGATGTCGAGCTAGAAGACTGGGGCATGAGAGCATGTTTCATTTTCTTTCTTCTTGTGGGTATATATTTGTTGGTCCTCACTGTCATTAGCATTTATTCTTGTTCCACTTGACATTGGGATCTACAAGGTATTATCCTTGACTATTTTTCACAAGTGCATGCTTATAGTCATCTTGACTTTCTTGTGTCTCGATGCGAGCATAATCTTGCTATATCAAACTTAGGGAACCTCATTGCACTAGTCATCTTGACCTATATGTCTTTGATGCCTAGGTGAGATTTCCACATATCTATTTGATATAGATCATATTCATATACTCATAGTTATGCTAGTGTGTGTTGTATGATCTTGCGACGCTACCAATAACGCTCAATGATGAATATTAGAGTTTAAAAGCTTTGCAACCTTGCAAGTAAACCACTTTTCATAGTAGCTTGCATTCTTAATTTCATGTTAGTTTTTTTTTGCATCTTGCATATGGAGAGAGCTCTCTTTCATCTTTCACGGACTTCTTAGTCAAACTACACTCACCTTCTGCTTCTTCCCAATCATGTCTTTCACTTCTTATCTTTCATATCACATCATTTTCTCTTCATTTTGGGATTGAAACCAAAATGTGAGTTCACCTTGATTGTCCAAATCTCTTTTCTCTTTCTTTTGCGCAGTTGGTTGACCATTTGAGGCTTGATCCTTCGATCTTCACAGGGGCATCTTCATTTCTTCATCTTCATCTCTCTCACCCTTCTAGTCTTTCATTCATTTAATTCATCTCTCTCTAAGGTCTTAACTGGGGCATATCTTCACTACTTGATGGTTATCCTATCATCTTTCATCTTTGATTATGATTTCTAGTGATTTGATCATGTTTCTCTTGCTCCTGCATTCCCTCTACCTGATTTCACTTTCAATCCCGAGGGGGCAGACACATCATATCCTATTGGCTATTATCTAGAGCATATGCTTGACCATTCCATTTTCTCTAATTGATCTATCTTTGCACTTGACATGTTGGTTCCCATCTTGAGTTCTAATACTATCCATCTCTTTCCTAAGTGTTCAGTACTATCGCTACCAGGCTGACCATGCAGGATTTGCTATCTCTCTGCACTTCATACTTTGGAGTCAGATCTCTTTTGCCTTCTTGGTTGATCTATTCTTTGACGTAATGTGTTCTCAAATCGATCACACATTAGTCAAAGAGGGGCAAATGTAATCATCTAAAAATGGTCATCTAGACTATTAGCCCCTTGCTAGCATTATTTGCTAAAATCATCAATTGCTTGTTCTTGATCAAATCCTAGTTCTATCATTTATTCAATTATTTTATATGGGCTAACCATCTTATCCTAAAGTCTTTATTTAATCAAAAGGAATTCCCTCCCCTTTTATTAAATAAAAAATCCCCCACTTTCCTCTTATCCTAAGTTGAACAAATAAAGCATTTATAAAAAATGAAAAAGGCACTTTTTGTCTCATATGGGCACAAAAGTCAACTCTTATTTTCTCATTGGAGGATACTTGTGCACATGGATTTCTCCTCTTTGATGCTCCACCTTTGATTAAATCTTTTGCCTCTTAATCTCCATGGTCTATTCCTTCTCATTTCTTATAAAAGGAGAGCTCTCTTCTTCATTCTAGATCCCCAACTTTTTATGCTAATGTTATGCTGCAGGTTTTATAGGTCACTTTGGAGATTTTTGAAGATTTGGAGCATTCTTGGCTTTTGCATCTACATTTTATCATAGTTTCATTTCTTGCATTATCATGGCATTCATAGCTTCATATTTAGCTTAGTTTCTTTTATGCTTTAGATTACTTCATCTAGCTTAATTAAGAGGCTTTGTAATACTTGTTCTTTCATTTCCATAGTTTATCTTGCATATTCATCTTAATCTAGCTTGTATTGCATTTCATTTGATTCTTGAGGATATTGGCATTCTTTCCCTTGTCTTCATTTGAATCTCCCATTGCATGGTTTACTAGCAAGGTTATTGGCTTAATAGCTCTAGCGGAGAGCATTCTTAAACACCCTTGCACTCCATGCCTAGGGAGCTCTAAATCAATTTCTCAAGGTTTCCAATCTATGGATTCTCTTGGAAGCAATGATTTAGAGAAGTGCACTATTTAGTGTGTACACTTTGGACTACCAATTTCAAGGATCAATATGCCAAGTAGTTCAGTTTGTTTTTATGTTCCATATTCTCCTTGTTAGCATCAAATGTGAAAAGTATAACACTCTGAGGAGGATGGGAAGTTATTTCAATAGTCCAGTCAATGGATTTGTTTGACCAATTTTTTGGTACTTGTTAGAGTAGGGTAGGGTAGAATTTTTTCAATTTTTTGTGTTCCCTAAGTACTTCAACACAAGTTTGTTTTTAGTTTTAGTTTCAGTTTTGTTGGAGAGAAGGAGATTGTTTTGTTGGGAGCTAGGTTTAGTTTCAAGGCTTAAATGACTCTATGTCCAATGGATGCAAAGGAAATTGGTTAATGGTTCTTAGCAGGCAAGCACTCAGCTGAGGTCACCAGAAATGTTACCATATTTTCATGCCCATTCCAATTTGGTAACCTGGTTACTAGATGAAGCTAGAGTACCCTAGTTTGAATTATTAGATTATCTTTTTTAGATTTGTGTTCATTTTATGAAAAGATACATGTAAAGGAAAAGAGATTTCTACATCTAAAACTTACATGTATACATATGTCAAATATCGTGTATCTATTGTACAAAGGAAAGAACTAAAAAAATAAGATCATTTGGGCTCACATAGGCCGTGAGCATAGCCAACTTTCAAGATTGTATAAATGAATACAGACATACATAAAGAAGATGAAAATAATTGTAATGGTACCAGACAATGCCTAAGGTGATAAAATATTGATCTAGGGTTGGATCCAGTGTGCTCCTGTATGATCCAGAACCTGTGAGGAGGAGAGATATGAGGGTTAGATCCAAAGATCTAAGAAATGAATGATATCCTACTACTTACCCTCATCTACAATAATGCATGTACATAGTCGGCCATACACTCCTAAAAAGGCTATGCTACAGGGCGTGTACACCCAAGAAGATGTTGCAGAAATGAGGAAGATACCATGTTTTCACTGACTTGTTTTTTCCATGTGCAGATATAGAAGAAGATTTGACATTGTTGTTTTTCCTCAACCAGATAAAAGAAATCCTGAGAGGATGGCCCTCCCTAAAAAGAGGGACATCCCCAAGGTTCGCTATTGTCTAGACAATAGCAATGAAATGCAAGCTCCATAAAGAAGTAGTATCCATGGAGCATCCAAGGATCATGAAGACATGATAGTAAACAGAGAAAGCAAGGAAGTAAAGAAAAGAGATCAACAGTGGAAGAGGAAGTAAGGGTTGCATGAACACCTCATGAATCTATGTTGTGTTTGCATCATCCAAACAATGCAATAGCAACACTAGATTTTTTTTCATCTAGTGTTGTTGTGACATCATGATGCACCCACAACAGCCATCCACCATGCCCATCAGCATAAGGTAGTCATGATAAAGTAGAGACAATACAAGATACATCATCATCAAATCAAAGGAGAAAATCACCAAATCTACATATTTGCAGAGAAGTACATCGATTTCAAGTAGAAATCATCACATCATAGCATGGTGCACAAATGGAAAGGGGACTCTTTCATGTAGTGAGTAAATCATGGAGTGAAAGGTACAAATTTGCATTCAATTCTATCACATATTCATGGCATGGAAAGAATTTGAATCTGCATTTTGAGCTAAGGAAGGAGGATAAAAATGGTAGAATAATGGCATGATTGCATGTATACAAGTAGAAAAATGATATTGATATTTATTCAAAAGAGATTCCACTCATATATTAAGATGGGGCCTCATCAAGAATGCAATCATTATAATGAAGCTTCAAGTAGCATGACAGTGGAAATATGTTCCATACAAGCACAAGCTAATAAGGATGAAACATGGAAACATTGATAGTATAAACATTGCACAAATGCTTAGATGAAAGACAAAAATGCCATTCAATGATTCTAAAATCTCACGGGCCTTAATCATTTTGAAAGAGACTAAGCATGATAAGCTACAATGCTGCAACTCACGAATCCCCAAGGAGCAATGAGTATCAAAAAGAAATGACAATAATAACTAAATAGTAAACAATGATGCCATAGCTCGCGGGTCAAAAAATGCATAGAAGATCAGAGATGTGCTCCAATAAAATAATTGATAATTCATGCAGCAGGTATGATGCCCTGATTATATATGAGCCTTCAAGGGATCAAATTCACATGCCCCAATGAATCCATGAATGAGCGAGCATCAACAAATGATACAATAGCAAGCACAAAGAGCCGCACCAATTCAAATGTGTAAGAGCCCTCATAAACACTCCATTGCATGTCAACAGATCATAGGATTTCAAAATAGAGAATCCAATTATCACATTAAATATGCAATGCATCTAGCTCATGAGTTATCAATGATACAGAAAGTAGTGATAGTAAACAATTCATGGGCTATCAAATTATTTGGCAATAGTGTAGTAAAAATATCAACAAATACATGATGCCCTAAGCCCGTGGGTCATCAAGGGTAACCATAACATTTTTTGGCAAGATGCCATGAAGATTAAACATCAAATGAAATGTCATTGAACCAAGCAATAACAACAGTATACCCTCAGAAATGCAAAGATATGGATGCAATCTGGTAGTAGAAAAATAAATACAAATGCAATGTCAATCAAATCAGCTTGAGAATAAATAATAGTGAGCTCTTTAAAAACATAAACATCGTGCCCTAGCTCTCTAGTTCGTGGGCCTTAAAGGATCAATCTTAACACAACAGCAAGCATGAAGATATCAAATGAAGATGCAGCTCAAAGGTCATGGGCTGTAGTAGCAAAAAATAAACATAACATGATGCCCTAGCTCATGATAAAATAGTGTCATTAAATCTACAAAAAATACATCATGCCCTCGAAATACAAAGGAGATACAAAATGAGAAGCCAGAATAATGCCTACCTCAAAACCATAATGCCATTCGAAGAGGAAAAGCCAATAATTTTTCCAATCCAACTCGAGCTTGCAAAGTAGAAGGCTGAGTTCAAAGACTACATCTTTTCAAAATTGCCGAAAGTGAAAGGTAGATGGTTTTAGCATCTTCCATATTATTTTGGATCATTTTTCAAGGTGTAGATGTTTAATTAATATGTTTTCCACTTCTTTTGGGTTGAGAACTTTATTAATTGAATATTAAATAATTGATGCTAAGGTTGTGATTGAGGGATCCCCTACATTTTTAAGGGATCTAAACATGTAAATGTGGGTTTATTAAATACAAAAAAAATTGTATATGTTTTCCTCTTTCCAAAAAATTGGGTTTTGAACTATTCATTAGCATAGTAAATTAAATGTTTTAAATCCACATAAAATTAAGGCATGGGGAAATAGTAAATGTAAATCATGCAATTTTATTGTAAATTCTGACAAATAATATTTTATAAATCACTTTGTCAGAATATTTTCCAAGCATGATCAAAGGGGATAGGATAGATTTAAAGCCTTATATCTTTTTAGGATTTCACCTTCCCACCTACCCCTACAAATCTGGGAATCTGACATCTGGATTTGAGAGGCTTATTTCATGGGCCAAGAATATAGATTTATTTTTTCCATGTTTAGTGGGGTTAGGGCCATGAATGCAGATTCTGAGGTTTTGTTTATATACCTCTCACTTCGGTGATTGAGGTCAGTTCTTCATTCTTTCTCACTTAGAGGTGAATGTTGTAGCTCTAAGAAACACAATTGCACTTAGCTTCTTTGTAGTGAATACAAAAGTGATCCTTCTTGTCTCTTTCAATTTTTGAGTTTCTTATTTAGTTTTATGCTAAGATTATTATGATGTCATTTTTTCCTTAATCTGCATATTGGTTCAACTAAGTATTTAGAGATTTTTTTTGTCTTTAAAGTATTAATCTATGTACAAATGAGATTCTAAGTTGTGGAAGTACCTTCCCTCTCTATATTTCAAGTACCTTATTATTTCTAAGAATTTAAAAGTAGTAGGGTCAAGTTGTGAGTTGCAGATTTGTTTTCAGTTGTCCTTGTAAGCTTGTTTAAATTGTGGATCTTTTATCAATTCGGAGAATCGCCTAGTTTAATTTTTTTTAGTCATTTAATTTCATGCATTCTCTCCCTTTTCCTCATAAGGTTAGTTAATTTTAAGGTGATTCAAGGGGAAGTCGGCCCCTAATCCAGAGGTCTACTTTTTGATAGGTTACCCACAGCTTGAAAGTTGTCCCATTTTTCATAGGAGTACTAGGTTTTACACTTATCTCACTTGGGTGCAATCCTTAGTGACAATAATTACAAAAAAGGATACAACCCCACATAGACTACAATCTACTATGGACAACAATTCACTAAAGTATGAACTGACTGATAACATCTTTGATATGTCAGTACATCTCTTATGAAGTGCAAGAAATCTCTATCTCAATTATAGATTCCACTCATACCTCATCCCATAATCTCTGATACCCACATGTACATCCACTCACTTACATCTCTCATGCTTCACACATATGATTGATTACATCTTTAAATACATTACATAAACTTATTCTCACAAGGTCAGCTAGGGACCTAATTATAATATATTACATTGAATATAATACAAACATTAATGAGATCCATGACATGTCAAAAAATACATAGCTACAACCAAAATCTTCATCCAAAAACACACTTCTGATCAACAAATCCTGCCACAATCCTTCGCAACATGCTACACCACCAAATCAACCAATAACAAATAAAAATATCAACACACCATAGGAAAACCATTGAATCCAATTACATAACCCAATGTGATCTATCAACATGAATAGGACACAATCTAGAAACACTAGCAAGAAATGTGAAATAACACATCAACAACATAAACAACTCTATCTTAGAATTTATAACTATATGTGCATTTTTCATCAAGAACACCAAACATCAACCTCTATCACGTAAGAAGAATATCTTTACATCATCCAAATCATGAACCATTTGAGCTATGGACACACATACATGTCCTCACCACTAGGTTAGAAACCAAGATTATTGCATAAAGGATACTCACCAATCCACAAACTACAACATTGTCACTTTCTGAACAACCAAAAAAACTAGTCTCTGATATATCACCTTGTTAGTAAATGAATTTGTCTCTTATTCAATTTTTTTTGTATAATCTATAACCCACCAAGAAACACTAACTCTTTACTAACAATTGGATTAAAACATCAAAGATTTAATCCTCTAAATTGTGGTAGAGCTCCTAATATAATTTTCAATGAATTTTGAAGAAATAGAGCAATGCATTTCTGTAATCATCATACTTTTAACCAGAAAGTTGATAAGGCATATATAGAAATTCTCATCAATATGACTTAATCACTGGAATCATAAACAACTTAATTATTTGAAGCTCACAAACTTCAATTAAAATGCACTACATAGATTAAAAAGGCGGGACTTTAATTAAGATCCAAAGAAAACAAGAAGACATTTCATTCAAGACATTATGTCCAGTGTATGATATCTCAACAGAAATCCACTCACAGGCATAAAACCAACAAATTTATAATGGCAATTATTTTCCATTTATTAATTCAAAAATCTAATCGAAAGTCTTTACATAAAACACAGCAAAATTCTAAAACTATTCTAATTACTTAGCCAAAGCAAAACTATCATCCCCTTCTAAAAGTTTTTCCCTGGATATATATAGCCATTGGTTACATCATATCAAAATAGTAATGTTTTTGAAACTCCCCGAGTTTCAGCAAAGAATAGTTTAGGACAATAGAAAGTATTACTAAAATTACCATAAACTGAAAAACTAGAAATGACCCAAGATCGGCGGGGCACTACCACTGGGTTGTGGCTGAGATCAATGCTATCAGTTAGCCTTGAGAAGAACCAGATGTGCAAGCCTTTTTCCAATCCTCATGGGCATGTGATACACTCATGATCGTGGCATGGTGTGGTAGGTTGATGTGAATTATCCTCTGTCCAAGAATTTTTTTATCCTTGCACACTTGAATCAACTTCAACTTATGGGACTCCAGGTGGTCCATGCACACCACCAACATAGCCTCAATATTTTCTACATATGTAAAATCTTTAGTCATGAGGTCCTTGTTATCCCATATTGTCGTTATTCCTGCCTCAAACTCTTGAGTCATCTTTTCAGCCTTTTTGATGTTCTGGGTCCCCTCATCCATCAGAGTAATATTCAGACACTTGAGGTCTTCCTACATCATGTCTGTCAATCCTTTTCACTCATTTAGAAACTAAATTTCTCCTTCACATCCTCCTTTGATTATAGAGTTTCACCATTCTATGCTCTTAACATAAATATAGAGAACATCTTCATCCAAACTATGGACTGGTCTTTCAGTGAGGAATTTGGACACTCCATATCATTCTATCTCTTCCATCTGATCCATTATATCGGTCCATTTATTTTTCTCCTTATCCCATTCAGCTAGTTCAACTAGCATTTTTGAAATGGTTTTTGTAACAACACCATGAGTTTCAATTAGTTGAGAAATGTAATCAATCCCTCACTGGATCATCTCGGCTACCCATTTGTTGCAAACATCCACAATAAGTTTGTTCCATTGAATAAGATCCCAATCTTTATGAACCTCTAGTGAATAGGAGTCAAATGTCTGAGGAATCTGGGTCAAAGTGAGTGGAGTAGGGTTTTGGATTGCTTGGATGAACTCCGCCAACCTCTGGATAGTGGCCTTCATCTCCTTTTTAGCTTTTTCATCCTTGACGGTTCTATGCAGTATCTTCTATGTGGAGGACTCTAGATGTTTAGCATCTGTTGCTCTAGTCGCAACTCCTAGATCTATTTTCTCGATGGTAAAATCCTCGGTAGAAGCTTTAGAGACATCCTTATCAACCTTTCGCACTGCACGCTCTTCCACCCAACGTCCAATTTTTTCATCTATGTCTATCATAGACTCCATCCTAATCATTTTGGGCTTAACAGTTGCTCCCAGGCACTTTCTCACCATATCTTCTACTGGTAGATTAATTGGTAGCACATTTTGCTTCTTGCTAATAGAATTTTCTAACCATTTGAGAGTAGGTGGTGGAGTTTGTAGGGAAGTATTCATCACAGCTATTGAGGGATTCTCAAAATTAGGTTGACAACTCTTTTGAAACAGTGAATCTTCACCCAATACATCTTGATCAGTCTGCTCTGACATAAGGCTATCATAAGGTCTAGATCAATTACCTCCTTTTTCTCAAACATCTTATCATTTTCCTTCCTTGCTTTGCTTCTTGTGGCTCTTATTGTGTGTGTGAATTTTGTACCTGATCTATAGAACACAACACTTCAGTAAAACATTAGAGGTTAGTTGAAATTGAAATCGTGCAATAAATGAAACTAAACTAACCAGGCAATTTACTGCCTTCTAGTAGATGTGAGTATGTATTCTCAGATTATACCAAGATCAGTGACCTTGATGACACCTAAATGAAGGATTTGAATGCAAGATAGAAATGAAGTAATGAATGCAAATTAATCTATATTTTTTGGTTTTTCTATGCACATAAGAGGATAATAAATCTGATATGAATCTATGCTAATATGAAAATTGATATGCTAATACAATTAATCTATCAATGATATGCTAAAATATGAATGATCTCACAAAGTTGGTTGATTCGCAAAGAAGCTTCGATTCTCCAGATACCAATTCACCAACATAAGTTTGCAAAATTATGAGCTGATTTGAGATAAGTTGAAGCCTTAATTTATAGAAATCCAGGGCTTTGAGGATGTATGGAAGAAAGCCATAAATCACTCAAATAACTCAGGTTGATTTTTGAGTTATTTTTAAATAAAGGATATTTAACGCACAAAAACATGCAAAAGTAGAGTTCAACTCAAAATAGAGTTTAGCTTTAATTGATAATTGATTGTTATCTGCTTTTCTGATTGTGCGTGATTTATTCATGAATTAATTTAATAATAAAGTGATTTATTCTCAACTTAATTGATTTTGAAAAATAAAACAATTGATTTATGGGTTAATCAATTATTAAATCAAACTTTTATTCAAAAACAATATTATTAAGAATTGACAACTTGCTTTAATTAATTAAATAAGAATTTAATCAATTAATCATAGGATTTTGGATTTATTGTCAAAATTAAATAATACAATTTAGGAATAAATAGAATTAACTTCAATTAAACAATTAGGTGGAAGAATTAAATCTAATTAATTAAATATTGAGAATATTCAATTAATCAAACTTTAGGATAAATAGGATTTATCGCCAAATAATCATTAAATTAAAGATAATCATGATAATTAGGAATATTACTAGGAATATTCCCCAATGCAGAATTTATGATAATCAATTAGGATTCGATGATGTTCAGATGTGCCTTTGGTTAGGAGTTTGATGTCAATTTTGTTCGATATGTAGATATAAGAGATTAATGAACCTATAGCCCATTTTTGGGGTATTGCATTTTTCCCCTCTTTGAATTGTTGTGTGAAGCGCAATGGTTCAAAGATAGTTTGTGTATGATGTTGAAACTGATGTTTGAAATTGATATTGATATGAGACAGAAGCTGATTGAAGTTGATATGAAGATAATAGGTCTTGAATGACCAAAGATAATGTTAACTATAACAGTAATGAACTGATGATTACAAAAAAGTGTCAAAACACCTGATTCTAAACCTTATGATTGCAAAGAAGTGAGTGATTGATTCCATACCTGATTGTCCTTGTATTGAATCACATTAGTATCACATCTGAACCCTTCAGTTTTTGAAGAACCAAGGAAATAACACAATTGAACCGATAGTTACAAAAACTGATACAATTTACAAGATTAAGAGAATACCAAATTGATATGGATCTCGATGAATCTGATATGCCCCAAGTGATGATTGATTTGCCCCAAGTGATGAGGTCTTTTGATGAATCAGAAATTAGATATGATTGTTGTCTTGATTACTAAGGAAAGATATGATTCCCAATAAAGATATGATTTCAAATTAGATTATAGAATTTGAATGATGTGCAATTACATGCCCCCTTCGGGATAAAAATTGAAATTTGACAAGAAAAGTCAGCGTTGATAGTTCAAAAGCATGTTAATTGATTTGAAAAGTGGTTATTCATGTTCGAGAACACGTTCTGCATCGCTTAGAGGTCTAGAAGACCAAGTTTGACTAGGTCTGACCATGAGTTAACCATGGTTGACCAAGTTGAAATTTTGATAGTTTGATGTAAGATAATAATTTAAGTTGAATTCTAGATTTCTTGTGATGATTGAAGATCGATTATGCAAGTAGTTAATAATATGACTGATCTCAGATTTTGATTTTGATCCTGAAAAAGGATTCTACTTGTTGTTTCATTGGAGGAACCTTCATGTGAGATTTCAGCTCTTGTTAGATTTGAAGATGTGATTGAAGAATCATTTAAGCATTGAAGTTCGTTGAGTCATTGTGAGATCATGCAAACATGCAAGATGCAAAGAGACATGTAGAATGAAATGCAACCTAAGACCTAGGACCTAGTCACTAATCATGTGTCAGTCATTTTCATCATTGAATTTTTAGGTAACCACATAAATCAATACAATGCCCACTAGTTATGAAACCATAGACATATGAATATTGATTTTTATGCATAGGAATCAATATAACACCCACTAATTGTGAAACCATGGATATATGAATATTGATTTTGTTTTCAGAATGTCGGATTAGATATAAGCACCAAGGCACAAATGCCAGGATGACCTGAATATCATGTCCATTTTGATATAGCAATTTGTATAAGCATCAAAACATAAATGTCGTGATGACCAGAATATGCCTTGCATTGCAAACACAGCAAATAGTCAAGAGATCATTCTAAATCTAGTGTGAATTACCCATAGTGACCCTTTATCGTTCACATCCTTAGGTAAGATCACGTTTCATCGTAGGAGAAAGAACTCACTCAAAAAGATAATAGTTAGATCAAACTTCCTTGAATTTTCTAGCTATCAATGGTCGAGGTACGCATGGCCATCCAATTCGAGATAGAGGCGCTTACAGTCAGACACCATTTCAACCCAAAATTTCCAAAGTTAGATTTTTACATACAAGTAGAAAACAAAGAAAAGATTATGCCCCCAGTCATCACTCTCTAAATCCTATAAAGGACATCATCGAAGATCTTGTGGGAACACAATATGCAAAAATCTCAATGCGAATCAGTAAGCATACAAAGAGATAAAAGCATGTAAAAGCATAGATTGTTTTCAGTTTGTTTTTTATTCCGTTGTTGTAGATACAAAATCCTTTCTGGAGACAAGACAAACTGACTAACTCAAATGAAGCTTCAAAGGACTATGACTGGATATGATATGTCTAAGATACATTGGAGGCCATAGGATATCACATTGATTGCCCCCAAGTTTTAAGCATTGATAGGATACAGATGCTTGAGCTAATTGGTGTACAAACTGACTTATTAAAAACAAACTGGGAGATATGTACAAACTAAAGCAAAACTAAAAGCTAGGAAAGACCAAGATTGCACTGATAGATGGAGCATTTTGAAACAAGTGGTGCCCGTTTGCCAGGTTTTCACCATCTTGGCAGAGATTCTATTTTTGCTACCAAGGCGCCTGTTTCCAGGTTTTCACCAAGGCACATTTTCTTTTTCTCATTTTTTTGTATTTTTCATTTTTTCAATTTTTTTGTGAATCATCAAGGCGCCTATTGCTAGGTTTTCACCAAGATGTTCATTTTTTCAGGACTTTTTCAAATTTTTAAGATTTTTTCAAGACATTTTATCATAGATGGAGTGCCTTAGGCATAGAATTTCTTCAGATGAAGAACATTGATTGGTTCTTAGAGCTCTTCTCCTTCAGTCATTGAGAGTTGATAGGCACTAGAGCCAAAAGTAGTAATGATTACAAAGGGACCCAACCAGTTGGGTTCAAACTTGCCTTGTGTTCTCGATGTGATTGATTTTTAGGATTCTCTCTCAAGACTAGATCACCAACCTGAAATTCTTTGTGTCTGACTTTCTTATTGTAGCCTCTAGACATTCTTTTATGATACACTCTGAGATGATCATACACTACTTGTCTACACTCATTGAGTAGTTCAAGTTCTTGCAACCTAGACACTATGTAGTCATCATTAGTTACTAGAACATGCATTCTGATTCTTAGTGATGGGATTTCAACCTCAATAGGTAGTACCGTTTCAAACCCATAAACTAAAGTGAAAGGAGTAGCCCCAATAGGTGTTCTGATACTTGTTTAGTAGGCCTAAAGAGTGAGATTGATCATGAGATGCCAGTCTCTTCCTATTTTATTAACTATACGATGCAAGATTTTCAGTAGATTCTTATTAGAAGCCTCTACTTGTCCATTCCCTTGGCGATAGTAGATAGATGACCAATGTTGTGTAATCTTTAATTTGGCACATAAATCATCTAGATCTTTGTTCTTGAATTTTCCATCGTTATCTATGATTATGGAATGAGGTATCCCATATCTACATATGATATAGTTCAATATGAACATAGATATTTGCTTGTCAGTTGCTTGTGTTAAGGGAACTGCCTCTACCCATTTTGTAAAATAATTTGTAGTTGTGATTATATGGGTATGTCCATTGGAAGAATGTGGATGAATGACTCCAATAAGATCGAATGCCCATTGTTAAAAAGGCCATTATGTAGTAGAGGGAATAAGATCTCTCCCTGTGCATGTATCAAGTTTCCATGGACTTGACACTTTTGACAATTCTTAGCAAACTTGACTGCCTCTTTCCCTTTTTTTTTTTACTGCAAACTCCTAAGCAAGATCATATCGTGTAGTTCCAATGTCTAGAAAGGTGGAGAACAAGAGGGATTAGCAAGATAGTGGAAGAGATGGAAGATAAGAGAATGAAGGAGAATGAACGTAAGAATTTCTCAAGGGCAAACTCCTCAAGAATACCTAAGCTAGGGAAAAATGTCATGTAAAGCGCATTTGGACAAACAATGAAAGGCCAGCATAGGATAAGTCACAAAATCGTAATGCAAGAGTAGGAAAGGATGCAGTCCAAAAGAGTAGACATGTCAAGAGGCTTCATAGCACTATGTTTTACTCTTTCTTTATTTTATTTTTTAATTTATAAGATCAAGACCAAAGGGGAAAAGGATAGCGATAGGTGAAAATGAATAGAGTAAGATGGATATGAAGGCTAAACATGGAAAGAATGAAAGAAAGATCATCATAAGACAACTCACAAAATAGCCAAATGTTCATGTATAGGTCAACCTTGTCAAGACTAAAGAGAGAAGATGGAATGGATGAAATATGTAGAAGAACTACGCATGATGCCTGATTGCTAGGTTTTCATCATAGTACTTATCCAAGGCACCACAAGGGAGTGGTTTTCACCATAGGATGAATTTATTTCTCTTTAATTTTGCTACCAAGGTGCCTATTTCCAAGTTTTCACCAAGGTACATTTTCAAATTTATTTATTTTTAAAAAAAAATTGGAAGAAGGCAAGCATTTTAGATAATGCTCCTTGAAAGGATAAACCATGATATGCCAAACATTCAAATGATACACTCAAAGATGCTGATAGGGAAAGGGAGATGGAAGAGAAAAATGGAGGATAAGGTTTTATGTAAAGTGAGTGAGGTTGGAAGATAGGAGGTATAGGAAAATGAGGAAAAAGGATATAAGGTAGGAGGATAATGAATGGAAGGATTGTGAAAGGTAGATGGAAAGGAAGGAAAGATCAACATCAACACACACCTTGAAGGGTGGCGAGAGGATGGACAAAATGTGAATGAAGGAATACGTGAAGGAATATGGCAAATGGATAGCAAAAGTTTTGGTTTAGGCGCAGGGAATGGAAGAATATTTTTGGAAGAAGATGAAGTGGAAGCCTTTGGAAGCTTGAATGTCAACTTCACTTGTTTCTCAACATTAGACTCTTTCAAGAGAGATTTTGGAATCCATATAGCCATAGGATTTTTATTTCTTTTTGATGATCTAGAGAGAATATTTTTAATGATGGATTTTGGAACCCATACTTGTCTTGTAATTTTTTTCTTAGATATCTTTTTTGACTTTATGCTTCCATGTCGATTAAAGGAGACATGGTGATCTTCTCTTTTTGATGGATTCTTGTATTGCTTCTTTTTCTTGTATTGAACATGCAAGTTACTTCCAAAGAACTTAGGACTTGTGGAAGAAGAAGGATGATATGACTGGTTTAAATGGGTGGGTGGGTTAAAAGGATTCAAGGGTATGCATCTATGTTGATCTTGAGGAAAGATGGGAGATGGAGGGATGTAAAGACCCAAGATGGATGGTGAATTATGAGAGTTAGGAGGGGAAAGTGAAGGGACATAAGGACCCAAGATGGAAGGAAGGCGTGAAGCCCTTATTTTTTGTGGAGGAGGTCCAAGGATGGACGTGAAAAATGAAAAAGGATAATCAATAAGTTCATCAACATTTATATGACAACCAAGGACATTAGCATCTTTAGAGTGAGCATTAGGATTTTCAATAGAATCATGGACATCTTGAATATGAGCACCTTCTTTGATAGGATTGTTCAAAGCTTGCAAAGACTTAGGAAGAGTAGAAAATGGAAACAAACATGGAGTGGTAGAATAAGAAGATGGAAGACTTTGATCTTGACAAGGATCTTTGGATAGCATAAGCGCATAATTTTTCTCTTGATTTTCAATAGGCTTAACATTGGAAGTAACAACACCATTTTTACCAACCTTAATGGAAGTATCATCTTTGGAAATTGGAAGTGTATTAAGGTTATTTTGATTGTCAATAAGCTCAACAGTGTAAGTAGCATCATGATCTTGCTTAGGAGAAGACTTAAGACATGGTGGAATGAATGGAAAAGGGAATGCAGGATCAAAAGAACCATGAAATAGATAAGAGACATCATGAAAAGGATTGGATGACATGGAGGGTTCTTGATCTTGATCTTTCTTTACATTATTTTCTTTATGTTTTTTAGAGTCCTCTTGACATGGAGCCACTTATAAGGACAAGGAAGCATGTTGGAATTGTATGGAAGACTCTGGAAGAGATGGGGAAGGACTAGCTAGAGTAGGCATTATAGCATATAAAGTCTTAGGCTCTTTGGGTTTAGCATTATTGAAAGTATTTGCAGCCAAGTGATGGTTAGCTTGAGTTTCTTTAAGGGGTAGCCCTTGAGAATAACTATAGGAAACCGCATGAAAAGTATTAGGACCTTTGGTGGATGAAGGACATGTGAAAGATTTGATAGGCTTGGAAGTTTTAGGAAATGTATGGGTATTGGAGGAAGTAGGGGATGGAAGGGAACCATCACAAGACAAAGGTTCAACATTAACATGATCTTTCTTGAGAGTGTAATCTTTATTTTCAGAATGAGAGTTCTTAGAGGAGACATCCTTATAGTATGCACATTTATAATCAGCTCGGTAAGCTTTCTCTTCCTCAAGTGAAATAGATGGATCATCTAGGTATTGTTCACAAAAATCATCAAAGTCTCTTTCAAAATCAGAATCATATGGATCACCATCATGATCTATCCAATGTGACATCCCATTTCCAGTAAGCACGAGCACATGGCAAGGAGGACTCTTAGGAACAGAGGTGTCATAGGTATCACTATATTGTCCCTCATCATAGTCATCATAGTCTTCAAAGATGGGTGTGTCACTCTCTGTGGAAGAAGTATCAAAAGGACTATCACGTTGCTCATATTTTTTCTAAGGGCATGGTGACATGTACAAGTCTTTATCAAATGGAAAAGGGCATAGAGCTTCCATGGAGAACTCTTTAGGTTCTTTTCTTTTTCAAGTTTGTTAAGTTTGACTCGCATAGCATGCATCTATTTCATCATAGCGGTGATTAGAGTTTCTTCCTCATGTGTACTGATTCTTTGAGACATGTTAGGATTTTTAGGACTCCCTAGAATAGATTGATGTAGAGTTTATTGATTGACTCCTTGAATTGATGGAGGAGGAAGGTAACCAGATCTCAATCAAAAGTTGCCAAGACCATCGTCTTCATAAACACCAAAATTGTAGAGTTTCTCAAGAGTTGGACCTACATGAGTCAAAGGTAAAGTATGAGATATTCCCCAAATTTCTTGTGAGAGGAAGCTCTAGTTTCCACCATTAACCTTGGGTGAATCGAAAGAATATGATGAAGACAACTAAAGAAGGAATTGAATCAAGATGATCAGATGATGCAACCTTGTCAAGGTTTGATTTATTGAAGCATAGATTTGACTTAGATGAGGGATATTGTTCCCTCGATGTATGGGTAGATTCCCAAAAGATAGCGGACACGAGTTCACAACACTTAGCCATTTTGATGATTGATTGAAGATTGATAGTTATGACAAGGTTTTGACACAAGATGATAAAGACTCAAATCGATTAAACAAAAGGGTAAATCATATTCAAAAGGCCACTTTAGGAAAATGATTGGATTCTCAATATTTTGCTGCTCTGTTCCTGACACAGTGATTTGTTTGATAGATTTTGGAAATAGGCTATAAAAACTAGATTTTTGACAAATCTTACCAACCTCTAACAACTTTGACTTTGGCTTTGATACGAGTTTTGAAATTTTAGGATGACTTTTGACACCAGAAAGGATTTTGCTTTAGATTTTGCAAATTTTAGGTTTTTAGTTTCAAATTGTTCACAAAAATGTCTGTCCAGATTTAAAGATTGTACCGGATTGATTCATTCTTAGTAACCAGATAGATAAACAAGCATGCAAAATAGCAAGCAAGTGATTTCAAGCATGTCTGAAAATAATGAACAAGGGAAAAAGAAACCTTGCGCATGAACAATCAAGTGACTTATTTGTGCTAATCCTTCGAAGTGCTAATTGTGTATGTTCCAAAAAAATTTGCATTAACGCACATATTCCTAGAAAATGAAAATTTGGCCTCACTAGGGTTTTTAGTAATGGTTTGACTCTGCAACTTTTATGATCCAAGAGGGTGAACTCCAATCCAGGTGCACCAGGGTTTTGACACAGTCTGAGAACTTAATCTTCAAGATCAACTAAGGAGATCTGACAGCCCAACAAGAGACCACACTTGTGGAGATTTCTTCCACGAGGACATTTATATAGCAGTTGTCACTACCATGGTGAAAATGGCTATTACCACTTGAGGTTCTGTCAACGTGGTTGACCCAATTAAGGGAATGTCCACTATGGTTAACCCTCTCTAAAGGTGACTCACAAGATATACCACATGGAGACTAGATCAAATTCAAGGATCTTGGTTTCTGGTACTATCCAAAAAGGAAGTAGAGCATAATCCCCTAGCCTCTTCACTTCACCAAAACAAAGCAGATAGATAAATCCAACATGCTAAGACCAAGATTATCTCACAAAGATCTATGACGTTGACCCTTTATGATCTATCAACCTCTCTGAAGAGAGAATGCATCGATCAAAAGTTGAAGACACACAGCTCTAGTAGAACGTGAGACTCCCTCAGTATCCTCCCTACCTACAAGGGTTCCTTCGTTGAGAAAAGTTTCACTAGAAACTCACTCTCTCAAGAGCCACAAATGGTGTTCATAGGGCCTATTTACTATGTGTAACAAAGATGCTGAAAAGCAAATCTATGTTCATTTTTATAGCCCAAATGAAATGTGTGATATGAAAGCAATAAATAGTCACACAAGCTTGACACGCAAGAGTTTACTTTAATCCAAATCAAAATATTATCAACTTGAGAAGAATACCTTATGTCCAATGCTCTGCAATCCAGCATTTAGCACACATCTGAAAGTACAAAATCAAGACAAATCAACAGCAAACCGTAAGCATTAGAAATCAATAATCTAAAAGTATAGATATGCCAATTCTGTGTCTCTGTAGAAAAATCTCGCGTGAGTCAGGATGTGGTCTCGTGCGAGGAAACTCGATCTCGCGCGATGAAGGATGAAATCTCGCGCGAGGAAGTGCGGTCTCATGCGACAAAAGATTAAGTCTCGTGCGAGGAAGTGCTAAAACTAGCAAAACTTCATGTGGTGCGATGTAAAATCTCACATGAGAATCTGTGCAGAGATGTATGGAAGTATGGACAGAAAATTAAAAATTACAGTTTTGATAGAAAAAGTGCCAAAAAAAAAAAAACAAACAAACAAACAAAAAATAACCTCCTGTAGAGTATACCAAAACCCTTGAAACCCTTAACCTCAAAAGATAGAAAATTGATAGAAATGAAGGGAAACCCATTTCAGGGCCCCACGGTGGGTGCCAGAAATGTGTGTGTGAATTTTGTACCTGATCTATAGAACACAACACTTCAGTAAAACATTAGAGGTTAGTTGAAATTGAAATCGTGCAATAAATGAAACTAAACTAACCAGGTGATTTACTGCCTTCTAGTAGATGCGAGTATGTATTCTCAGATTATACCGAGATCAGTGACCTTGACGACACCTAAATGAAGGATTTGAATGCAAGATAGCAATGAATTAATGAATGCAAATTAATCTATATTTTTTGGTTTTTCTGTGCACATAAGATGATAATAAATCTGATATGAATCTATGCTAATATAAAAATTGATATGCTAATACAATTAATCCATCAATGATATGCTATAATATGAATGATCTCACAAATTTGGTTGATTCGCAAAGAAGCTTCGATTCTCCAGATACCAATTCACCAACATAAGTTTGCAAAATTATGAGATGATTTGAGATGAGCTAAAGCCTTAATTTATAGAAATCCAGGGCTTTGAGGATGTATGGAAGAAAGCCATAAATCACTCAAATAACTCGGGTTGATTTTTGAGTTACTTTTAAATAAAGGATATTTAACTCACAAAAACATGCAAAAGTAGAGTTCAACTCAAAATAGAGTTTAGCTTTAATTGATAATTGATTGTTATCTACTTTTCTGATTGTGCATGATTTATTCATGAATTAATTTAATAATAAATTGATTTATTCTCAACTTAACTGATTTTGAAAAATAAAACAATTGATTTATGGGTTAATCAATTATTAAATCAAACTTTTATTCAAAAACAAAATTATTAAAAATTGACAACTTGCTTTAATTAATTAAATAAGAATTTAATCAATTAATCATAGGATTTTGGATTTATTGTCAAAATTAAATAATACAACTTAGGAATAAATAGAATTGGCTTCGATTAAACAATAAAGTGCTAGAATTAAATCTAATTAATTAAATATTGAGAATATTCAATTAATCAAACTTTAGGATAAATAGGATTTATCGCCAAATAATCATTAAATTAAAGATAATCATGATAATTAGGAATATTACTAGGAATATTCCCCGATGCATAATTTATGATAATCAATTAGGATTCGATGATGTTCAGATGTGCCTTTGGTTAGGACTTTGATGTCGATTTCATTCGATATGTAGATATAAGAGATTAATGAACCTATAGCCCATTTTTGGGGTATTACACTTGTCATTGGTGAGGAACAAGGAGAGGCCTACTTTTTTGGATCAGCTTTGGATCTTTTCTTATTTTTAACTATAGATGTACCTGCAAGAGAAACATTTTTATTAGAAGAATCAATAGGCTTTGCAACTGAATCACTCAG
Source organism: Chamaecyparis obtusa (assembly GCA_027943335.1). Lineage (NCBI taxonomy): Eukaryota > Viridiplantae > Streptophyta > Pinopsida > Cupressales > Cupressaceae > Chamaecyparis > Chamaecyparis obtusa. Next base: position 682,194 of record BSBK01004423.1, read on the forward strand.
TGTCAATCTTCTTGTATTGTTCCTTTTTGGAGCAAGGGATTTCTTGCTAGTGACCCATTTCTCAGTTCTCTTGATCATGCTGAGAGTTTTGATTGTTATATTATCCCTCTCCTCAATACTCCATTCAATTTTTGGTAAAGGTCAACCTCTAACCTTTGCTTCAAACTAGTCATCGATCACCTCTTCATCATTATCCTCTTTCACTTTCATGATATCAATCCCAATATTTAGGGTAATGACTTTGCCTAACGTAAATCTTGACCAACTCCTTCTTCTTACTTTGAAGTCATCAGCATAATTTTCCCAGTAGTCTTCCATTTGAGGAAGATGTTGGAACTCAGAAGGTAAATTGAAATGTTAAGCCACATTCCCTTTACTGTCAAAATCTTTCCTAGGTTCAAATGTTTTCAAATTGAGTCTCCTCAATTCATGTTCCAGGTTCATGGATTCAGAGGATGTCTTACAAGTATAATATCCCAATTCAATGGGAAAGCTGAATTTTGCCCTACCTTTCCTTTCTTTTAACTCCTTTGTGTACATAGGCCAACTAATGGGCAACCTCTACTATAACCAAGCTATCAAAGGCATATCAGGGTAACTTGAAAGGCTCTCCTTCAAAACCCCCAACTCTTAAATATGTGTATCTCCTGAACTAGATAAAGAAAATCCCATAGGTGTTAAACAAATTTTTCACCTCCTGGGACATTCTCTATTCAGTGTTTCCCTAAAGTTCATAAGTCAACTTTTGAAAGCTATTTACATGAAACTCCTTCTGTAAATGGGGATAATAATCATACACCTTCATGTTCAGGATGGGTTGTTCATGAAAAATACCTTTCCATACCCTCGTGCATGCCAGGATATAAAATAGATAGGAAGACATGAAAACTACCACCTCCTGGGAAATTTCCTAACTAGTGATGGAGCCCATCGGCAATAGTTTCAGCCCAATCAATGTACTTTTCTCCTCTAAGAGTAACATGGATATAAAAATACATCCAATCATGCCAATAATATACATGTTGATTTCCCTTGATCCCGTTAAGTAATATCACCAACTCAGCTACTTCTGGTTTGAAGTGATCAATAGTAAGGGGTTTTGGGAGTCTAGACCCTCCCTTCTGGGCTTTCAATAACCATTTTTGGGCTATCTCATTCCAATAAATTTATCTTTTGGTAGCAAAAATAGACTAGAAAGAGGGAGTAGTCCAGCCTTCATATGGGTCTTTCTCAGGGATTCCCATTGCATGCATGATGACATCTCTACTAATATAAACCAGAGGGCTTTTGTTTATCTTCTTAATACACTTTTCTTCAAAACTGTATCTCCTGGCACATTCAAGCACTAGTTCTCAGCATGGAGCTACTATAGGAAAAGAAGTCACGTCAGTCAATCCGCTCTAGATTGCTTTCTCCAACATGGAGCTAGGGATGGGTTTTTCTATTTTACTTATGATCTCTTCCAATGCTCTAGCTTTAATCAAGGTATCCTCACAGTTAGGTAAGGAACATATTAAGGGGGAAGTATTTCCAAAGTTTGGCATTGGGTTCTTCATATTGGCTCAAAAACAAGGAGTGAAACAGGGAAATACAATAGCTTTAAAGGATTTAGAATTTTGACAAAGCAAAGAGTTTCAACTAGAAACAAGGAGGCCAAACAAAGAAAAACTAACCTATTTTCTTACACGGTGTACTAAAATTTGAGAGGAGGAAAAGGTACCTTCTTTCGCACTAGTTTCCTAAAATGTCTCCACCACTCTGAACAAAAATGATCAAGTTCCTCAATTTATCACCAAATAGCTCACAAATCATGGGAGATTCACAATAAATGGATAAATAATGGCCCAAAAGGTTTTATTAATGATGATGGGAAATTCACTTGATTGATACATTGAATACATGTACTTTCCCATGAGTGAAGTGACACTTGGATGTCATTTCAATTTATTATGATATCCACACCACGCGTAGATATTATAATCACCTACTAGCTATCTTTTCCATCAAATCACCACCCTCCACTTTTACAAATTACAAACATCTATTGAACCTTGTGTTGGAATTAGGAGAGATAGGGTACTGAGAGGGGAGGGGTGAATCAATGCCCACAAAAACTTTAACGCATTAACCTTTCAGATCTACAACAGCAAACAGTGATAACTTTCCAAAATACCTTGCATCAAATACATGTATCATTCATCCATTCAACTTATGAAATTAAATAACATGAAATCGATAATATAATGGTCACATAACATAAGTATTTTGGTAATGCAGAAACCCTTCTTAGAAGGTAAAAACTATGGTGGGGATGACACCCACAAATTCTTCACTACTGCAGATAGAAAAGGTTTCCCTGTTAGGGCTACAAGTTTTGATCACTTTTGGTGATCTTACCCTGTTAGGAGTAACATATTAGATCAACTAGATCTACCTAGTTATAGGATTTTAACAACACTAATGAAGTGTGCACTCAATTAAGAGATTTACATAAGACTGTCAAGTATACTCTGTTAAGAGATTTAGCCAAAAATTCTATTACAATTGTTAGAAAGAAATAGGTAACTATCTACTAATGACAACTTGATTGTCTGATATAGATCAATAAAATAATAAAAAAATAGCACCTTCACTATGATGAATCTCTGCTCTAAACTACTCGGTTAGCCTGCTCTGATTCTGCTTAATTTGATGAACTTCTGAATACTAATCTGCTCTGTCAACTGATAGACTTGAAGTTAGGCAAGTGCTTCAAGTGCTTCCTAATTCATACATCAGTTCACATCACAAATGATGCAAACATACATTTATATAGCATACTCCTTTATGCCACTTTAACAAAATTAGGTAACACATCTTAGACAAAAACCTAAGATCTACAGTATAGAAAAATGACCTAGATCAAACTATTACATAAGATATACATTGCATTTAATGAATATCTTGACAATAAATATTCCTCAATCTTGGTGATACATTTCCTGATCTATTGTAACCATTTTCATAGAGGAATGTGTCATTCTTGAATACTATGTTTTTTCTTGTGATCATCGATAAACACTATATAAACTACTCGGTGTATACTGGTGCTCGGTGTTTACTATCGCTCAGTGTCAGTGTCTCCTAGTGCTCGGTAAAATGTCTGATGCTTAGTGTATATGCTTAACTGACTAGTCTATTTTTCTTCTAGTTGCCGACTAGCTTAGTTTAAATAACTAACTGATATTGTAGATAACCTTTGATACTAATGAAAACTTATAATGCTCAATAGAGATAACAATCTCCCCCTTTGGCATTAGTATCAAAACTTGAATGTATATAGACAAAATTTTCTACATATAACTTATATCTCTACCATATACATATATACTTATCAAAATTTCTATTTACTCCCCATTGGTGCATGCTCTTGGTAATATGTAGTATACATAGCACCTATGTACATATTTGGCATAATGACATATACATTGATTTCCCCCTTTTTGATAGTAATGCCAAATACAAAAATTAAACTGTATACTCACATCTTGTCAAAAAAGTTCTGATGGGTTTTCTTGAGTGACTCCAAGAGGTTTTCCCGTTCCTCTTTCAAGTTAGTGAGAGCAATGTGCTCAGGACTGACTTGTTCATGCATGTCAAAGATGTTATCCAACACCAAAATTTCTAGTGTTACAACAAGTTGTTTTGCTTTGACAATGTGTTTCTCAAAAATCTTTAGGTATGGAAGGAGTTCTGTCTATAACTCTATGACCTGATCTGTGATCTACTCTTCTTGTTTCTTGAGATCTTCTATCAACCGCCAGAGTTCCTGAACTCTGTGAATGTGCTTTGAGAAAGCTTGTGGCTTGGTTATAGTTGCATTTGTACTTGTCTTGATTTCATCTTCTAAACCTTTGATCTTTTCACTGATCTCAATAGTGAAGGTTTCCACAGTGCATAGCTTCAGTAAGAATTGACAAATTAACTAGGTTATAGATTTTATTTCAGTTACTCCCTCAAATAATTTGACCTTATTTATTGCCACTGCTTGGATGATTCTTTCTTCCTGTTTGTCCTAAATCTTGGATTCTTCCCTTTCTTCAATTCTCTTTTCAACATCAATATCTGGGGCATTTATCTTCTCGGTAAGTATAGAAAGTTGATCTATAATAGGAGTATCTTCATCAATGCTCACTTCAGGTACTACCTGTTGTAAGATATCCCTAACATCCATTAATATTTATTTACATTTGGTTTCTTGCTTCAACTTTTCTTGTGTTTCTTTTCTTGTAAATAGTTCCCCATATTTGCTTAATTCCTCAGGGATAAGGGTCCTCGGGTCACACTCGGTTATTATTATAACTTCATCTAGAGTGACCAGCCCTTTTTCTTTCTTTTCCTACTTCTTCTCTAGTGCAAGGGATGACTTCTTCACAATGGTGATAGGAACCTTGTCTTCTATCTTTGGAGTATCCTTCCTGGTTGACACACTCTCTTCCTTCCTCTGCTCCTCAGTAATTTTTGTATCAGTAGCCTTAGATGTGGTGTCAGGTGGGGTCACCTCGGTTGCCTTAGGCTCATCTTGTTCCTTTATTTATGTAGCAGTTTCCTTTGTTTCTTTAGACTTCTATGTCTCTGTAGGTGTTTCGGTGTCTTGTTCCCCTATGGTATCTTTATGTTGCTCGGGGTCTGAGCCATCAGGTTGTTCCTATGAAAGAATTTCTACTACTTCTACAAGTATAGGAAGTTTACCCGATAATGATGTAAATGCACAATCAGTGACTTGAGTTTCATCTTGAGTGTTTTTTGGTGCAATATTTACATCCTAATCATCCTTGTCATCAGGATCACCATTTTTTATGTCCTCAATGAGTACATCATCATCAGTTTTCTTCTTCATTTGCATCTCTACTGGATCTGATGTATCCTGTGAAATATTTATGTCTTCTTTTTGTTCAGTGATATCAATTACCTCGATAACTGATATACTAGAGTCCTTTGAATTCTCTGTTGTATTATCATCAATGTAGATACCTTTTCCTTTGGAATTTTGTCTCTTTTTAGACAAATTTAAGAATGCATTTTGCTCAACTTGGTCTTTGGCTTTAAAATTGATTTCCATAGGGAATCACCAATCTCATCTACATCCGCCACATTCTCATCCATTATCATCATTGCTTGGTTCTTTATAGAAAATCTTTCTTCATGATTAGCCACCAGTTCATCAATTTCTCCTAGGCTTAGATATGGGGCTACCCAAACTAGAGATCTTTCTCTCTTTCTCTTCTCGATGTCTAGTGCATAAGCCCATTTGTTATTTATTCTGTCATCCAACTCCTTTGGTAATGTTAGTGCAAATTCTAATGGAACTCTTTTAAACTTTATCATCATTTGGATGACTGCCTCCTCAATCTTTGTTTGATCATCATTTGACATTTTGTCAAATCTACTAAGTTTCGGATCAACAAGGTCTTTGTTCTCAATTATATCTTCAATGATTTTATCTATTAACCTTACCTTGTTGTTGACCACTTTGAATTGACTGATGTCATCTTTAGTTTCATTATCATCAAGGTCTTCTTTACTTCTTATCAGTCTTCTCCTTTTCTTCGGTGCCTTAGCTTCAACCTTGGATCCTTTCTTTGCATAGGTCTTTGTCAGTGTAGCTTCCTTTCATTTTATTACCTTCTCTACTTCCTTCTTCTATGGTGGTAAGTTGCAATTGAGGATCTTTTTTGTGCACCTGTCTGTACTAGTAACTGCTGTTAGAAATAGGAAATACTGAGAGGGGGGGTGAATCAGTATTTCACAAACTTTTTCTTTTGCCCACTTATGGATATAATAGATTACTTTAGTGCATACAAAGATTATCAAGATGATTAACAAACATAGCAGTAAATAGAAAGAACTCATAACACATCATATGTTCTCGAGGAAACCCTGGCCAAGGGAAAACCCCGGTGGGGATGGTACCCACAAAGATCACTAATCAAAAGTATCCTGTTAGGGATATTGGACCCTGTTAGGAGTCAATTTACAATGTATAGTAGATCTGTCCTGGTTAAAGGACTTTAGGCCTTGTTAGAAGCCTTAACCCTGTTAGGAGTTAGATTACAAAACCTGATCACTAGCTGAGCTCACTGCCCAAATAGGTAATACAAAAATATTTCTGACTATAATATGGTACTTCTTACAACTTTGCATCAATAGCCTTTGCTGCTATCATAATATACAACTATCACAAGTTATCTTTTCTTTCTTTTTACATATCACTTCCATGTTTCATTACATTTCAAGTATGCCTAATATATGAGTTATTAAAGCTAATAACTTTACATCGTCGGCATCCAAAATCATTATCCAAGAGTAAACATCTAGGATTTCATCCCTTAATAATGTTAAGTCATTATTTTGACAAGCAAAAATAATCCCTTAACTCTTTCGCTAAAACTGCTCTGTCTGCAAAAACTATCTTCGGTAAACTTTGAATAACTTTGTCTGTACTATTCCAAACTTTATGTGCACTGAGATGGGGTATCCTCATACTCTATAGAAGCTTTAGTTAACTGCACAAACAAAAATATTTCTCCAGTGGACATCACCAACTAAATATTCATCGGGTGCTCTGTCAGGATCACTGTATCCAAACTTAGACAATTTCTTCCTTCAACTTTGCATACTTGCATTCCAAATTTTTCACTCTCAATAGAGATCATATGTTACCATAATGACAACATCTATGCATCCACATTAGCCAAATTTCCAACAATCTCCCCCTTTGTCATTGGTGGCAACATATGGGAAAATTGGCTAAGTGTGCAAACAAAACTTGAAAAACACTTATACAAAATTTTGTGGCCAAAAGTTATACAATATCATACTCCATAGAATAGCTCCCCCTATGAGTATCCTTCCTCAACATATATACAATTTTTTGCTACTATCTCTCTCCCTTTGACAACAATGACAAAGATAGGGTGTACAAAAATTTCAAAAACTTTATACCTTATTATCAGTTATTGCAAAGCTGGTAGGCTTGCAACACAATCACCAAACTCTAACTTCCAAGATTCAAAATCTTTCTCCCATATCATCCTAATGGATTCAGCAACATTGAGTAGAGTACTCAATCCGTATGCTTCTATCTGACAAGCTTGCAGGGAATTGAAGCTAAACTTCTGAAATGATGTCTTTGTTGAAAGACACTACTCAATTTGATCTTCAACAATTGATATCTTGATTGAGACATGCTCTCTCAAGATGTTAACCCTGATCATCTTTCTGTTCTTCTCCTCTGCTATCATTCTGATTTCATCTTTCAATTTCCTTATGTTCTTCTCAATAGAACTTATCTTGACATTAGGGCTTGTCAAGGTGTTTGTCTCAGCTGAAATAGCATCTAACTTCTCTCTAATCTTCTTATCCTCTTCAACTGTTATGATTTCTGATTTAGTGCATTGTATGTACAAATTCTTTCCTGTCTCAAAGTGTCTCCTCAAATTCTTTATGCATACATCTAAACTACCAATATCATTCCGAATATTTACACTCAAGGTTTGTTGCATTTCTACTTCAAAGTCTTCCTAAACTTTTATCTTTGTAATATCCTTCAAGTTAGAAAATTCAAAGTCAAAAGAATTTATTACTGATTGAGCTTTCTCAAGTGGATCTGATTCAGATACCTTAGTGCTAATCACACTCTCAAGTTTCTCTATCAAAACTCTAACTTTGCCTTCAAGGTCTTTCACCTTCTTATTCTTTCCAATAATTTTATTCAGAGATGTGATGAACTCAAGCTGATCATCATCTTCAACTTCTTTTCCAAGGTCTTCAAACATTGAACCAATATGCCTCTTCTTACTGTCAGGTGCACTGATGTCTTCAACTGGTTTAGAAGGTGCACTAGATGTAGTGGCCTCTATCAAAATTTGTTTTCCTTTGACTATCTTCTCTGCTGGAACTGATTCTAATATAGTTGGTGCATCCTCTGCCTCTGTATTCTTCTCTGATTCTATGACCTTTTCTTGCTCTTCCAAAGCCAAATTGTCAACAATATTTCCTAGATCATGAAATACTGCATCATCTGATTCTAAAATCACTTTGGTGCCTTCAATATCCATTGATTCTTTGCCAATATTGATATGTGAAGAAGATGGAACTTCTTCAATACCAACTTCCTCTGCATGTGGTTCCTCTGATTGCTTCTACTGAGGGTCTGATTCAACATGCTTTTCTGCAACTATATCTGCAAGAACTTGAATTACTGCTTGCTCTGTCTCTTTCTGTACTTCCTCCTTTTTGCCTCCCATTATAAGGATTGTTCTTCTCTTAGTTCTCAATAAAGTTCCAAGAGACTTCAAGAATCTCTTCAAATGATCTTCATCCTTAACTTCACAGAACTGTCTGATTACATGTTCTCTCATCTTTATATCCTCTTCTTGTGCTCTCTATTTTCTATTCACAAGTCTATTATACAAATCTTCTAGGATCTTACCATGAATGGTGCTAAGTTTCTTATCTGCCACAATCATGTGTGTAACCATTGCATTTTCAAGGTTCAATCTATGAAATGATCCATATAGATCATAGAATTTATTCAACTTAGTGAAGTCTCCATGCTTTAATATATCTTCATTAACTCTTTCAATTCTTGGTTTCCAAGTTTTCTTCTTGACTGAAACTACATCATCATCTTTAATTACTGCTACATTTCTGGGTATAGGTGGTACAACCACTTTCTGTCTCTTGTCGGGTCCTGTTGCACTCACTTTTACTCTTTTTCTAGGAATAGGAGAAAAAGATTTATCTCCTTCATCTTTTTCAGGTACTTCAACTTTTACCTTTACTACAATCGGATCAACAGGATCTGCACTTGATGTCTCAGGTGGAATAACAAGATTTTCACTTTGCCTCAGGGCTTCTGCAGTCTTCTTAGCTATGTCAAACTCATGACTTGACATACCAGATTCTTTCAATATTTTCTTCATAGTAGATTCAACTCTCTTACTAGATTGCTTCTTTTCTCTCAAACTTATTGCAGAGTTGAAATTCTCTTCATAGGTTCCAAACCTATTTACATGACCATCCAACTCACACTTTAACAATCTATTCACATATCCTACTATTTTTGCTTCAGATATTTCATAGCCAAGAGGATCTATGAATTCCATTCTAGGCTCAACTACTTCAATGTAGGTGAAATCAGTGTCAACCATAAAACAAATGTCATCTTTATGCTTTTCAACTAAGGATTGAGGAATCCTTGACTTGTTCTTAACAATATTTTGAAAAGTCTTCAATACAAGCTTCACACTGTCATTAACTTTATCAAAAAGGTGCTTCATGTAAACTGAGTTTATTCTTTCCATTGTGTTCACATTTTCATTCCAATCTACTGTGTAAGGAAATCTTCTCAAAATATGGAAAAACATATAGCTTATCAAAGATGAAAACCTAAACTGAGTGTACTTAGCCTTCTTAATCTTTTCTAAGTTCTCAAATAACTAAATTTTCAAGATTTCACATAGGCCTACTGGTTTCTTCTCAACACACATAAGATAAGCTACATGAATCATTCCTACAGCCATGTCATCTTCCCTTGAACTACCACAGAATTTAGTTGTTAGGATCTTGCAAAGGTACCTAACATCATCTTGCTTAATCTTTCTTATTTCAATTCCTCTACCATTATAACTAGATCCAGTGTTATCTAAAACAATCTTTCTCATGTTCTTTTCATTCATTGGAATCTCTCCAACTTTAGATAATCCGGTAACTTCATGAATTAGGTCAGCAGTTATATCAATAACTCTATCCTCCATCCAGAATTTCCCATTGTGGATTCTACTTAAAATGATCTTGGTACATTCCTCATCATTGAATTCATACTTCATGGGATATTTGATAATTTCATTGTTCTCTAAGTGCCCATAAGCTGGTTTAACTAACATGTCTTGATTATACAATTTCCTGTAATCATCACTAAAATCTGCATCTCCCAAAGTTTCAAACTTACAACCTAAATATCCTTTAACATTCTCAATCTGCAATACTCCGTCTGGTATGGATGATAATGCTAAAATGTCATCAATTTCAATTGGTTCTACTGGTTCTTTCTTAATCTTTGGTCTATTCTTATCCTTAACATTATGAACCATAGAAATATCCATCTTATCAACTGATTAAAGATCAAGAAATACCTCAACTTTGCAAATCTAGGGTTTCGATATGATCGCCGCTGCAAACTGCTTCCAAACTTCTTCAAATCAACCTTAACTCACTTTTCTTCTTTCAAATCTCTTTTCAATCACTTTTTAATTGTAATAACTTTGATTTCGACCTTATAACACTTCACATTAACTTGATCTGACATCGCATTCATTCATTTTGCCGCTAAAACCTCAAAAAGCTGATTCTGCAAACCTGCAATCATAAAACTTTATGCGACCTCGCAAAACACAATATTTTCTTTTGTGCACTTAACCATAGCATTAGTACAACAGAATAAACCTACATCTAACTGTGCAAAACTTAACTCATTCAAATTCCTAATCTACACTAATCCTAAGTCCTAAACTACATAAACTTACATAATTTAAGTACATAAAGAAGGGTCAGGTAAAGATTCATCCTTACCATCGGTTACATTACCTTCCTGACTACTTTCAGTGCTGACTATACCTCCTTGATCTGTGCCTTTGTCAAAATCTACTTCATCTTTATTGCTACAGCAACCTTTCTCTTTGTTTCCTGCATTTTCATTCCTTCTTGCATTGTTCCTAGGGTTAGGGTTATGATGATAACCTCCATTGTTCATTCTACAAAATCTTGTTGAGTGTCCAAACTTGTTGCATATCTGACAAATGATTCCATTGTTTCCAAATCTCTGTCCTTGTTGGTTAATCTATGACCTACAATTTCTAGCAATGTGTCCTACTTTGTTGCATCTAAAACATACTACCACTTTTCTTTGATTCATTTCTTCAGTAGATTTCTTATCTGCATTGTTAGTATTCCCAACCATTCTATCATAATTATTCAAAATTACTTTAGGTCTTCTACAATCGTTAGGTCTATGTCCAAAACTATGACAATTATAACAATGTCCATTAAAAGATTTAAATTGCTTACCTGTGCAATCTCTCTTCATGTGCCCAATAGTATTGCAAGCAAAACATCTACCTTTGAATTCTCTTTGCATACCTTTAGATGATTCTTCCATTCTTCTAGCTTTGATTCATCTTTCTCTCTAGGTGGTTCTTCTTTAGGTGGATCTTCTAATGTGTTCTCATCTAGCTTTATTTCCTCCACACTTTCAGATGTCTTCACTTCTGGCTTCTTACTTTCATGGTTTGTTCTAAACATACTATATCCAAATCTAGTCCTATCAAAGAATGGTTCTTCAAAAGAAATTTTTTTTCAATCTTATCACCTTTTGAATATAACCTTTCAAGTTGTTGTTTAGATTGAATTAATTCACCTTTCACAATTTTATTATACTTCTCAAGTTCCACATACTGCATTTTTACTTTTTCAGATTTGGATGTTTCCTTTTCAAGTCTTGACCTCAGATCTTCATTCTCAATTTTCAATTTTTCATTATCAGATTTCAAATTTCCGTCTTTCATACTAAGCTTCAGATTTACTATCTTCAACTCATGCTTAAGGATCTCATTTTCTTTTTCTAATTCATCACAATCTTCAACAAGCATATCAGATTTCTTTTCAGATTTCAGATCTTCAATCTTACCTTTTAATTTGTCAATAGCATTCTTTGCATCTTCATATTTTCTTCTTAAGGAGTTTCTTTCATCAGTAAGCATATCAATCTGTTCAAGAGCTTCTTCAAGATTTTTCTGAAGTTGATCCATATCCATAGAGATCTTACTCAAGCTGCTAAGCTATCCTTGAATGTTCCTTCTCTGAGTAACTATGCTCTTATACCAATTGTTAGAAATAGGAAATACTAAGTGGGGGGGGTGAATCAGTATTTCACAAACTTTTTCTTTTTCCCACTTATGGATATAACAGATTACTTTAGTGCATACAAAGATTATCAAGCTAATTAACAAACATAGCAGTAAATAGAAAGAACTCATAACACATCATATGTTCTCGAGGAAACCCTGGCCAAGGGAAAACCTCGGTGGGGATGGTACCCACAAAGATCACTAATCAAAAGTATCCTGTTAGGGATATTGGACCCTGTTAGGAGTCAATTTACAATGTATAGTAGATATGTCCTGGTTAAAGGACTTTAGGCCTTGTTAGAAGCCTTAAACCTGTTAGGAGTTAGATTACAAAACCTGATCACCAGCTGAGCTCACTGCCCAAATAGGTAATACAAAAATGTTTCTGACTGTAATATGGTACTGCTTACAACTTTGCATCAATAGCCTTTGTTTCTATCACAATATACAACTATCACAAGTTATCTTTTCTTTCTTTTTACATATCACTTCCATGTTTCATTACATTTCAAGTATGCCTAATATATGAGTTATTAAAGCTAATAACTTTACATGGTCAGCATCCAAAATCATTATCCAAGAGTAAAAATCTAGGATTTCATCCCTTAATAATGTTAAGTCATTATTTTGACAAGCAAAAATAATCCCTTAACTCTTTCGCTAAAACTGTCTCCAAAACTGCTCTGTCTGCAAAAACTATCTTCAGTAAAATTTGAATAACTTTGTCTGTACTTCTCCAAACTTTATGCACACTGAGATGGGGTATCCTCATACTCTATAGAAGCTTCAATTAATTGCACAAAAAAAAATATTTCTCCAGCGGACGTCACCAACTAAATCTTCATCGGGTGCTCTATCAGGATCACTGTATCTAAACTTAGACAATTTCTTCCTTCAACTTTGCATACTTGCATTCCAGATTCTGCACTCTCAATAGAGATCATATGTTTCCATAATGACAACATCTATGCATCCACATTAGCCAAATTTCCAACAACTGCCTCTTCTTTGGAGCTTTAGGAGGAGGAACTGGTGTAGCTTCTTGTTCTTCATCAGATTCAGTTTCCTCACTATCATATGCCTTGTCATCCAACAATAACTGACCTTTGATTTCCTATTCAACCAATGACTCCTCAAATGATTCTGCATCCTTCTCAAAGTTCTCAGTTAAAAACTTTTTCATCTTCTTAGCCTTCCTAGACATTTTATTAATGGCCAATCCTGTCGAGATTCTAGACTTAGCTTCTTCATAAGTTCCAAACCTAGTGGCCTTGGGGTCTTTTGGTATTGCTAGTAGTGCTTCAATATATTTCAATGTGAAATCATGGTTCATTTCATAGCCCATAGGTGTTAGCCATTTGATTCTAGGTTCAACTGCTCTTATCATGGAATGATCGGTGTCTACTAGAAAACATATATCTGTCTTAAATTTCTCAACTAATTCTCATGGAATTCTACTTCTTTGATTTAGCTTGGTCTTAAATTCTTTAAAGTACTCATTAAAATGTTTATTCAAACTATCTCCTAACTTGTTCGTCATCTCGATAATCTATACAGTTATCAATTTATTTGTTGTCCAATTTAATTTACTATAGCCAAGGAGATACTTTTGCATATAGAAAAATAAACAAACAAGGAGTGAACCAAACTTACATGTGTTTGACTTCTTTGACCTTATAGTCTTCATGTTTTCCTATAATTGGTTCGGTAGTATCTCTGCAAGATCAATCTGGTGATCTTTCTTCACAATTTTGTATGCCATGTCGACTACGCTATAGGGTACGTTGTTTAATCTACTCGATTGAAATATTTTGTACCTGATCACATGTGACGCAAATTTTACTACTGGGTCTTTTATTGATGAAATCTTCAATGCTCGACCATCCCATGCAACTCCAGTGCTCTTCTCAACATCAAGTCAGGAAGAGCTTTGGAAAGCCTTTGCCTTGTCAGTTGTAGGATACCCAGTAACCCTACTAATCATTTTCTTTGTGACCTCTACTAGTTTATCCAACTAGAATTTTCCATCATGATACCGACTCAATACAATCCTTATCCAGTCTGTTTAGAATGATTGTGAAAAGTGTATAGCACATGATAACCCTGATTTCTCAATCTGTTCATTATTATAAGTTGAACGTGGACCTCTAATCCAGCTATAAATACAACATAGTCATTGCTCGATCATCGAATCATGAAATTGAGTATGAATTACCCATTCGCATGATTCTATCAATTCGACCTGTTTCCTTCTAATTAACTGGAGTGTTTGATTTACTCTCAGAATGAGAGCCAACAACCTTAAGACCAAGCTAATATGAAGGATTTTCAAAGCTTGAAAGATGAACAATAATGAAATTAATCTAGAAATGAGAAATGCAATTAATCTAATAGCTTGAAAGAAATATGAAGATGCAAGTTAATCTAAGTAACTTTGAAAGAAAGATGATATTAATCTAAATAGAAATAAGAAAATTAATCTATAATGAGAATGCAATTACTAAATGAAGATTAAACTTATTTATCCAATAAAAGTTTGAAAAATCAATATAATTGAGACTAAAATTCACTATAGTATGGATGCTCTCACAATTGCCTCCTCATTAATGAGGAAGAAGGTTCATTATATAGACAAACCCGGGAGAGGAATGAAGAGGTTCTTGAAATGAAACCATTGACTCTTCATTACCAATTGAGACAAATATTCATGAATTACTTAATTAAAGAATGGATTATTGCCACATATGGGTGACTGTTCGAATAATTTAAATTATTAATTCAAATAAAGGTGTCCATTCAAATAACTAACTAAGATTAATTCCTTTTTATGTGTATTAGCCAAATGGGGTGGATTTTAATTTAATTTAAAGCACTTATGACCTTAGAATTAAATTAATGTATCATAAGGATTATTTAGCTAATAAAGTCAAATACTTAGGAATTAATTATGGTGTGTGCTTAATGAAAATTAGGGTTTTTGCAATTGACATCAAGTCAAAATAGAGTCAGGTAGGAGAGAGAAAATTGCCTAGTAAAATAGGACTTTGAAGATGTAAAATTGAAGAAAATGCACCAAAATTGATTGAAATTATTAGGTGCCAATTTTGGGGTATTACATTTTCCCCTCTTTGAATTCATGTGTGAGCAGTGCGTTGATTCAAAGAATAGTCTGATGTGACAGATGAGGTTTCAAGATTATCCCCAAAATTGAGCTTAACCCTCGGAAGTCAAGGTTAGGATGCCAAGACACTGAAATAGATCGAATTACATAACCACCTTCAGAACGAAGCATGATTCTTTGAATTGTAAGTTAGATTGCAAAGACAATGGTATAAAAGAGAGACTAGAATCGGGGTTAGATTGTCTTGATGCCCATTGATCAAATGATGATAGATGCAGAATTAGGACTAACCTCCATAACTAGGGTTAGATTGCCCCAATACAAAACTTAGCCCTCTGAGACCTGGGTTAGATTGCCCAGATAATGGTCCAAAAGAGATTTCGAAAGCCATCTCCAGAACAAAGCTTGACTTTTAGGAATTAGGGTTAGATTGACCCAATACCTAATGAGATTTTGAGAACCATCTCCAGAATGAAGCTTGATTCCTGAGGATCCAAGTTAGATTGCCCAGATACCTAAAAGATAGATGACAAGATGACCAGATGCAAGGCACAAAGATTCCCTTAGTGAAGAGATGCCCCAAGTGGTGAGGACTTTGATTTAGATTAGATTGAATTGAGACTGGTTCAACAAGATTCAAATGATGTAATCATCCTGCCCCCTCAAGAGTGAAATTGAAAGATGACATATCAGAACGATGATTGACAATAAGAGGTTGCAGGGTAGAAGCAATCAGACTAGATTGAGAAGCTGCAAAAGCAATTTGAAGCAATTGGGAGGTCTTTTTGACCAAGTTTGACCATAGTTGACCATGGTTGACCAAATTTGACTAGAGTTGACTTTGATGAAAACATTGAAGATCTTGAAAAAAAAAGATGAAAAGATGAGAATCTGGCAGGAAGATGATGCCAAAAGACTGACTGCACAAGCATCTGATCCCAAAGGGTCCCAAAATTTAAAATGCAATTTTGAGCTATCTAGAGATGTTAGATTTCAATTTTGATCCTAAAAATGGATTCAGAGTAGTCGATTTAGCCAAGGGTGCAATTTTCGTGCAAAATGGACCACTTTGAAAATTAGGTCTAAAAGCTATATAAGGCCCGGAGGGGTCACTTTTAATTCATTATTCACCTTTGTCTTCTTGTGAATTTGAGCTCTAAGAGAGAGAATGGAGGGCATTCTAGTGCACATGCATCTATTTGAGCACTCATGATGACACGCTCGGCCACCAGAGTATGACCCACCTGTGAGTAGTTGATAATCCTCCTTGCATTTCAATTTGTACTCCTTTCTAGGTCAATTTAGGGTAGATTTAGCAACTTTTAGGACTTGTTCTTCAACTTTCACGTGAGGGAATAGTTTCCTCGCACTAGCCTCAGTCACCCCTCATGTGAGGAAATGATTTCCACGCATGGGTCAGGGCTTCCTCGCCTAGGGTTTGTTTGGAGTCTCGCGCAGAGTGCTAGGTCATGTTGCGCGAACTTTCTCACCTTCACGTAGGAGAAGGTTCTATCTCGCGCGAGGGAACATTTTCCTCATGTGGGATGTTGCTACAATGTTTGTAAAATCTTTTCTTGAATTTTCCAAATTTGTATTAAATCAGCCAATTAGAGCATCACAGAGTCATGTCTAGGATAGATGCATTGTTGTATTTGTTGTTGTTGTTTTGAAAACCATCATATTGAGATACTGATCCAATGTCATCGCTTGCTTTGCGGGTTGACTTTCTAGATGTCACCTTCTGGTCACATCATCCAATGATCACCACATTGGTACAGAGATTGACAGATGTTGAGAGTGCACATATTGAGGGACTCGATCTAGGATATTTGCATGATATACCTGACATTCGGGTAAATCACAGTCTTTTGGGTGCACTTGTAGAGCGTTTCCATTCGGAGATGAACACCTTCCATTTTCCACTAGGGGAGATGATAGTCACTCCCAAGGATATTTATAAGATCCTGTGGATACCCATCCATGGCGCTTGAGTAGAGTATGATGTACAACCGAGGGTAGGCACAGTGGCATTAAGGACCATATTTCAAGATGATCTAGTGATGGCCCGGGCCATCTCTTGGGAGGATTTGATCAGTAGGTATGGCAGTGCTCACCTATTTGTCATTGTTCTAGCCATGTTCTTGAGTTTCTATATGGTTCCCAATCGAGGTCAGCATGGTTTGGAGTGCGGCTGGGGGTCGATGCTACAGCGGATGTTGGCTAGACCAGCAATTAGATTCAGATGGGGCGATTGCATGCTCGCACATATGTACCATGAGATGCATGAGATCATATATCGTAGTGTGAGGACCATGGTGGCAGGTGTCTTTGTTCTTCAGATCTGGTCCTGGGAGCATCTCCATGTTTGCAGGCCGATTTACCACGATACACGGCAGGCTCTTGAGCCTTATATATATAGGTATGTAGGTCTGATGACTCAACCATTGTTGGGTAAGATAGAGCAGTGGCATGAATAGCTTGATGGCATGGTAGTTGTTGTCTGGAGACCATGGGTTGCTACTGAGCCATGGGATGGTGCTTAGTGAGAGCTTTCTTACATGTTTGTCTCACGTCCACTGATCGGGTGCAGTGTTACTATCATTGAGCACTTTCTTGTTACATGTGTCTTGCATCAATTTGGGAGATAGCAGGACATCTCCCTGGAGTACTACCCCTATGCCCGCTTCACCGATAAGGAGAAGAAGGGGTGGCATCCAAGATTGGATCCAGGCAGGTGTGCGATTGAGGCACGCATACCTCAAGCTCGATGGGATTACATGGTGGACATCACCAATGCAGGGATGACACCTACATACAAGGATCACTACCTAGCCCATCCCTTTTCTATATTTACAGATCCTGCAGAGATGGGTTAGAGAGCTCAGCAGTAGCCTGTACAGGAGTAGCTAGCATAGTAGCAGCCAGCACAATAGCAGTAGGAGCAGTGGGTACCATTACAGTGGCCTGGGCAGAGAGTATTGAGGCCTAGGTCAGTGCAGACAGATATCCCCCTGAGGACTATGGGGTCAAATGTAGGTGCAATGAGTAGTGGGTCTTAGCAAAGATCCACCAGGTAGAGGATAGGGGACCCATCATAGTAGACACCTCTGGGCAATGACATAGATATGCAAGATGTTTTGGCATGAGCATAGGCACCACAGCTGCAGGAGGCTCTCAAGAAGAGCCAGGAGAGGGACAAGTAGGTACAGCATCAGAGAGATTACTACCACACATGAGTCATCATACAGGAGACCTATGTAGTTGATCAGGAGTAGGAGATCAAAAAGCTATGAGAGGCATTAGCACGGTCACAGATAGAGACCAAAAATGAGGCTGCTCAGGCAGCTTAATATTATGTAGCATATTGTGGAGTCATTCCAGATGTATCAGAGCAAGTGCCTCCATTTTTTGATTATGTCAGAGCACCACAGGCCCCACCATAGCAGGCACCTCTACAGTGACTGATGCCCCCTCCTTAGAGACCGATGCCACCTCCACAGGCACCAACACAGGGACCACCACCTCTAGGTGGCGATGGGAAGACTTAGCATAGCTTGATATACATATTGTAGCTCCATTTTTTATATTGTGCTTGAGTAGCACCCTTCTTTTGTACATGGCATTGATCCGACCAAGATATATATATGAGATCGTTATTTTGATATCATTGTACTTGTTGATATATTGCTTTGATGTTGATGTTTTATAAGATGTTTCCTAAATGCTTTAGATGTATGGATTAGATATGAATGAGATGCACATGTTTCTTTAATGATATGCACATGTTTTATTTTATGATGGTATATGGATATGCAATGTGAAATGCAATGGTAGATGGTAGATAAATGAATGCAATGTATGATTTTATTTATGCTTATAATGGATGCACATGCAAATGAATATGTAAATGTATATGGATGTTATGGATGCAAATGAAAATGCAATGTATGCAATGAAAGTGCAATGTATATGGTACTAATAATCTCATGTAGGATTTAGCAATATATGACAGGTACTAATCAAAAGGATATTTCAAAGATCGAGAGCAAGGATCGGACACTTGTGCAGCCAAGATGAACCCGGGACAAAAGATGAGAAATTTCGATGAATAGATCTAGAAGAAGACAATCAAGAGAGTACCAAAACATAGTCTCAATGCAAGCCTAGAATGAAAAATGCAAGCCTAAGCTAGATGCAAACCCTAGGACTTGGTTGTTGGACTCATCGTATTATCATCATAGCGTTCTTTTAAGCATGGGACAATCACAAGATTCCATACAATCCTCACTAACATGAGAATATGAATATGACATTAGTCTTAGATTTGTCAAAATGAGATGTAAGCATTAAGGCACAAGAAGCCAGAATGACCTGAACACCTATTCCTTTTGATTTAGCAAGTTAACATAAGCATCAAAGCATAACCGCTAGAATGACCAGAATATTGCTTGCATACAAACACACCAGACACATACGAGTTCCTTCCTTTGACAAAGAATACTCATAGTGACCCTTACATTCACTTCACAAGATGAGCGTTAGCAATTTCACTTGTAGCAGAAAGAAGTCACTCAAAATAGACAAGGAAAAGAACCAACCTCACCAAAGTTTCCATATAAAAGGACTTGAGGTACACATGGCCATCCAATATGAGATGAAGGATCTTACAAATGGACACCCCTCTTATGTGAATTCATTGGATCATTGGAACTAAACCAGAAAATAGAAAGCAAAGGAAAAGATCATGCCCCCAGTCTTTGCTTCTCTCAGTCAAGGAGACATCTTAGAGTTGCTCGAGGAGGAATGATAAAGAGAAATAACAACACACAAAAGAAAATCTCAGCATGCTTCAGACAATCACAAATTTAATTTTAGTTTCAATTTACATTTGTGTTCAAGCAGATTGGAGTCGAATCAAAAGTGTACAATGTTCAAAGCCTTAACGGGACAACGATAGCAAGCAAAAGTAGTGGGAACCACTGGTGACCGTTGTGAGAGACGAAGTCTCAAGGAGAGATATCGGAGTGCTAACTAAGTATCAACAGGCGGACACAGTGAGAACCATTGGTGACTAATGCATGAACAAAACTTCTGAAAGGGATAGGACAATGCCCCCTAGACCAAGAAGGTGCCCCCAAGTGTGACCAATTCCAATCCATGAAGAGTTGAGGAAAATCTCAAAGACAATTGAAAGCAAGTGCATGAGCTAGCAAACTAAAGTAGGAAATGAACTAAAAGCAAGAAACAAACTAAAGCAGGAAAGAGGGAAAGAAAACTAAAGCAGGAAAGCAAGAGCCAAATGGTGATGAGATGAGATGTAGCTTCAGGAAACAAGAGGCACCTATTTACGAGGTTTTCAAAATCTTGGCAGAGATTCTATTTTTTCTTCTTTTAATTTTTTGACTAAGATACTTGATATCTGCCTATGTCATGTTGACACTACTTTCGCTAATGGAGGACATTAAAAGTTCAACAGCATGGAGGTAACAGGCTAGATCATAATCATTCTGGAATGTTATGAATTCATTGGATGATGAGGGGCAGTTCCAATTTATCATATTGGGATTTTTGAGTGAAAGGGAAGTAGTGATTGGTTCGATTGCGTTCACGATATAGCCATCAAAAGAATGGATGAGCAAGTCAAGACCTAGAGCAATCTCATCTGAAGGAGTTTTTGAATCCCTATAAGACCTTACATCAGAAGTAGAGGACATGTTAACACTGGTGGCATCTAACTTGTGTGACCTAATGCTAGACCCTTCACCTACTTCGAGGAGTCTTTCATAAGTATGCACCATGTCTATATCTTTATCAAAAGTAGCATCAGACAAAGATTCAAATTCATACTCATGTGATTTAGTACTTGATGTGGGAATTACATTAGCACTTGTTGTATCATCATCTTTACCCCTTGCAGTATTAATAGCTCAATGAAGTAGATCTTTTTCAAACTATTCTTGGAAATGTGGGTGTATGTACCATTCACGCTAAGAGTCAATATTAGCCATTTGTATTTCTCTCCATTGGTCATATGTGATTCGATGCACCGAAGAGGTCTCATCGGAATCACTATCAATCTCTATCATGTGGACAGGTATAATAGGTTCATCCAGTTCTGCAAAGAGTGCAACAAGTTCCAGAGGACTAGGATATGGAAATGTGTCTTCATCAAAGCTGGCCTCTAGATTTATGTTAGGAGTAGTATCTTCGAGTTCTGACTCAGGTTCAAGTTTAGGTTCTGGCACAAATTTGTTTATCCCTAAATGAAAGGGGATCTTTTTGAAGCCTAAGCCAGTAGTATCCTTTGTGCAGCGACCTATAGCTTCAATGGGCTTTAGCAAACCATTGTCACTCCTTCCTATCGGACCACTCCCCTTATAGCCAAAGCACTTCATGATCTTGAAGGCCTCACTATATGGCTCTTGTTCTAAGTATGGAGGTGGAGTAGTTGTTTCAGCTATTTCTTTTGCTTTATATATCCAAGCTGTGATGGCTCTTTCTTCATCCTCATCTCCTAAAGGTGTACAGGCCCATACAAAGGTGCCATTGTAGATTGTTTGAGGAGGGTCATCGGAAGTTTTTTTATTCTCAGAAGGTCTCCCATAAGAACATGGAGATGGAGGTAGAGCAACAAGTGATAGCATAGGTTCAATTCAGTATTCTCCCATGCCTATATCCTTAAGTCTCAAAGTTTGTTCCATTTCTTTTAGCTTAGCATCATAAAACTCAGTGGACTCTCTATTAGCTGGAACAAAGCTATCTGTAGATTGTGCAAGAGTGTTGCAAGAGTAATTGGCATTAGCAAGCATAGTAACTTCCACACCATGGAATGGAAACTTAATGCATTGATGGTACATGGACGGAACAGCCTGCATCTCATGAATCCATGGCCTACCCAACAAGATGTTATAGGCAAGAGGAATGTCAAGAACTTGAAAAGTAACATCTCTTTCAATAGGTCCTACGCAGATAGGTAGCACAACTAAGCCTTAGGATTTGCATTCCTCTTCATCATAAGCTTTGATGGTAATCTTTTTATGGGAGTCTATACAATTCTCATCATAACCTAGCTGAGTAACCAACTTAGCAGAATAGATATTCAGACCAGCACCATTGTCTATGAGCACTCGGTGGACGTGCTTAGGACCTATCACGACCTCTATATGCAAGGGAGTGTTATGCAGGTGACTCAGAGAGTGATCATCTTCTTCTGAGAAGGATAGATAGTGAGGTGAGGTCAAATGACCCACCATAGATTGGAACTAGTTGAGATCGAGATCCTTGGGAACATTTTTCTCGGAGAGGACTTTATCCAAAATCTGCTTGTGAGCAAGCGAGATCTTCAACAACTCAAAAATGGTAATCTGACCATTAGTTCACTGGAGCTGATCTAAGATTCTATAACTAGCTGAGCTAGATGTAGGAACCAAATTTGTGTTCTTTTTGGTAGGACCAACAATAGTCTTGTCCACAATTTTTTTCGGAGGAGATACAGGAGGATAGGGACCTTTCAAAACAACCCTTCCTCATGATCAAGCGACAACATTAGTGCAATCTTGAGGTTGTTTAGATTCAGATGAACAAGACATGGAACTATGCAAGATGAAAGGAGTCTTAGGTTTGGGAGAATCACCACCCCCTTAATGGTAATCACGTTGCAATACTCTATCTCAACAGGTTCGATCATACCAATGACATTGTCATCATTTGTGTATGTGTAATTGACTTTAGCATTGGTATTCTTAGTGTTTGAAGACTCCCCCTTCTTGTGAGGAGGGAAGGGATCCTTAAATGCTTGATGGTCTGAATTCTTTTTATGGCCATCCACAACAATGTCACCACTATCAATCAAATCTTGGACCTTATGTTTCAGCTGAAGACAAGTAGAAGTCTTATGACCCTTATTCTGGTGATAGTCACAGTAAGTGTTGTCATTCCACCAATGAGGTCATGGTTGTGGGTCATAGAGTAGCTTTTCCAAAGGAGTAAGAATCTAATTTTGCACAAGATTTTTATAGACCACATCAAGTGGTTCTCCCAAGGAAGTAAATTTGCACTTGGGTCGAGATGCCCAAGGTTTGTTCCTTAAAAACCTCGAAGGTTTTTGATTTTCTGTCACAAGCTTTTCAGCAGCTTTGACCACCTATATGCTTGAAGAGAGATTAAAGATAGACTTAGAAGGCTTCACAATCACATTGTCGACCACTCCATCATTCACAACGTCTCTATTCTTGTTAACAAACTTCCCTTTATCCTTATTTGAGTTTGAAGATCCTTGTTTATTGTCTTTACTCAAAGTCAATTCCCCTTTTTTTATCATAAAGGCTTCTATTCGCACTGCTTGTTTAATCATGCTATCAAAGGTTAGAGGACCTTGTAATTGCACTTGGTATCTAAAGTATGGGACAAGATTATCCAAGAAAATGTTGAGTCTCTCAGACTCTGGTAGCTTGTGAGGACACCTTGTACATAATTGTCTCCACCTTTGGAGAAATGTTAGGAAAGATTCTCCTTGTCGCTGTTTTAAATTGAAAAGATCCCATATGTTGACTGGATGTTGAATGTTATGTGAGTAATGTTGGAGAAATAGATTAGCCATTTTGTCAAAAGTCTTAATGCCAATGGGCAATCTAGAAAACCACTCCATAGTTGATCCGCCCAAGCTATGAGGAAACAGGCACATAAGATACATTTGATCATGCATGAATTCCATAGATAATGCACCAAACTCCCTTAGGTGATCTTGGGGATCAGTTGCACCCAAGTATTTTTCATATTTAGGGAGCTCTACACCTCAAGGAAAAGGTGGCATGTGAAGACTTCTGTCAAAGGGGAAAGGAAAAATACTCTCCATTGTGAATTGTTGGGCGGGTTTGTCCTTATTCTTTGCAAGTTGACTAATCTAATGTTGCATGTCTTGAACCATTTTTTGCAACTTTTTGGTCTCAGTCTCTTCTTCTTTGGCCACAAGTGTTTCAACTTGATAGTCTGGTGGTAACTTGGCCTCTTGTTTAGCTAGCTCAAGAAAGTACTTTTCCTTCTCCTCTAGAAGGAGGATCTCCATCATCTTAATAAGACCTTTGTTTTCTTTGGTAGCATCTATGTCATTTTGAGTGATGGTATCATCACCATCACTGCCAAGGATCTCATAAATGCTAGGGACTTGATCTTGACTCTGATCGAAAGAAGGAGGTTGATAGTGATATGATGGTTGACCACCTTGAGCTTTGTTTTGAGCTTGTTGTTGATCATCTTGGGTTTGATCATATCATTGCACATGTCAAGGTTGAGTGTGACATTGGTCATTAGAAGATTGACCAAAATTTTGGTTGTTTTGGGACTAATCAAAAGTTTGACAGTATTTGCCTGGTTGAAATTTAAATGGTTCGCCCATCTTGTTGTAGGCCTGCGTAGTAAATGAGGACTCAGTAAAATGGTATGAATGATGCCAAAAGGGTATAGCTAAGGTAACCTTTGGTGATTGAATAGGATCAAAAGGATTAATAGGTTTAGATGAGTCAATATCGTCAACAGGATCAATAGGTTCAATGATAGGACTAGTCTGAGGAAGCGGTCTTCCAAAGTTGTGAAACAATGAGTTGTTTTGGAAGAATGAATTGTCTTGACCTTGAAATGAGAAACTAGATTGCACTTCAAACAATAGATTAAAACACTCTTGGAACACTAGAGGTGATTGAGACGAGCTATCTCTCAAAGTAGTCAACGAAGAACTTGAGGATCCCTCACAATGTTCAGATTGCACAATAGGTTCGAGACAACTTGTTTCCTGATTATGAGGTTTATCTCTATCTTGACCAGTATTACGAATGGGGTAATTTTTTCCACTTCGAGTCATGACAGTCATAGATGAAGATGAAATGAGAGATGACTCGAGATAATGCTAAAACTCTATCTCTAGGAATAACGAGAAGGAGGTAATGGCTAGAACAGCCGAGATGTGAGATGCACCTAGTACGAATCATCAGGAGTATGGCTAGAATAGCCAAGATAAGACTATTGCAACATGAGGTACAAAAGCACAAAAGAGATGAGACAAATAACAAGAGACAAATGAGAGTTTAAGAAAAATTGATTGGTTCGTAGCTCGAGACACTCAGTTTCTGATAGTGAACAGCAGGAAAATAGATAAACAGACATCAAACAAAAAGTGGATCAAATAAAAAGTCAACCAGTCAATGGGAAATAAGTCTCTATTTTGGAAAAGAAGGCTATAGGTTCATTTGAGAAAATGCTAGGCCACGTGAGAGAATGCTAGGCTTCGTGTGAGAGAATGAAATCTCACCCGTGAAAGTACTCAGTTTCTAAAACTTCGTGCAGGAAAAGGATAGTGTTCGATAGTTCAATGCAATTTTTGAGATAAAAGATAGATTTTGGGACACAGTGTAAATGGTTCTCAAATAGGAAATATAGTTTCCAATCAGCTTGAAGGACAGTTTAATTAACAATCTTTGTTTTAAGGTTTCAATCATTCATTTACAAGCATGAAGGTTTGATCAAACAATGGTGACACAAGAAGTAGTCAAAAATAGACCTACCAAGGAAAAATCAACTTGGTAGTATCATGGGAGTCTTTGTTTAATCATGATGGACAAGTTTATGACTCGATAACAAACACATAGTTATCCCTAAAAAAAAATGGTGAGAAGACAAAACCTTTGCCCCACTGCTTATGTGCATGCATGCACCTCACACAATCGTGTCACCCCCTAGAGGGCACCCATGTTTTTGGTGTTTCCAAGGACTAAATAGTATATGTTCAAAGGTTACCCTTGTGGTAGGGGCTAGTGTCATATACCACCTTCAAGTGTCCAGGTGCATGCCTATGGTGGGAATCTACAGAGAGATTCTTCCCCCTCCTTGCGCAAAGATTATGACTCCTTTCAAAGGTGAACCGGGTACACAACTAACTAGGGAAAGTTCTTAGTGGGATTTTGTTCACACTAACCTTTGGTGCCCCTGATACAGGGCTAGGGCCTCACAGCCACACCAACACCCAAAATTCATACACCCCTGTAAGTAGGGCTAAGAGTAGCACCGCTCAGTACAAAAGATGGAGCCTTCTCAAGATGATGTTGAAATCAAGAGAAGGAAGTTAACATGGTTTTGGAGTCTTTATACTCAACAAAACATTCTTTATTATAGTGAGGCAAAATCACCGACGATAGGTGCGTACTCACTTGGGTCATTCCCGAAGGTTCAACTTCCAACAGGCCATCTAAAGGTGACACAACTTGGTTTAGATCCAAGGGTTTGATTTTCTATTTCTCTCAAAGAGAGAAGAGCATACTTCTCTACCTCTTCACTTCACCCAAACACATCAAGAAAATTCATCACCGAGTTAGCTTCACTCCACCAAATCCACAAGCTTTTGAGTTTCTAGTTCTCTCAAAGAGAGAAGAGCATAATCCCCTGGCAAGTAGAAGTGCTAAAGATTCACTACCTTTCCCTGCTTCCCCAGGTATCCATCATTCTAGCAACATCTGGGTCTCGATTTCATCCATGGGCATCACTTCCATGTAATGAAGAGCCTATTCCCCTACTTTGCTATCAGGACTCATAATAAATTTTAATGGAGCTCTAATTAAACTATGTGAATGAAAGCAAGAAAACAAACACAATGTTTTAATTAGTCTTTGGATCATCCTACAATCAAACTATTAGCAAGTTTTAAGATCTTCGACAAAGCAACATGCAGACCACTATTATGCTGTGATAAAAATAGAGATATAAAATAAATAGAAAAAAAACTAGATGTTAGGAAAAAACAACAGTAAATTGCAGAATCTAGAAATTTTAATTATCTGACAGAGAAACTTCGTGTGAGGAAGTACTGCACCGCGCAGGAGAAAATACTAGGGCATGTGTGATAAATTATAATGTCGCACGAGAGAGTGCTATAGGGAGCAAAACTTCACGCGGTATGCTCAGGAATCTTGCACGAACTTCTATACATAGAGAAGTATGGACGTACGGTACATTGCGGAATTCAAAAAAAGTTTAAAATCAATGCGACCCCATGATGGGTGCCAGAATGTTATAAGCTGAATGTGGACCTCTAATCTAGCTATAAACACAACATAGTCATTGCTCGATCATCGAATCACAAAATTGAGTATGAATTACCCATTCGCACGATTCTATCGATTCAACTTGTTGCCTTCTAATTAACTGGGGTGTTTGATTTACTCTCAGAATGAGAGCCAACAACCTCAAGACCAAGCTAATACAAAAGATTTTCAAAGCTTGAAAGATGAACAATAATGAAATTAATCTAGAAATGAGAAATGCAATTAATCTAATAGCTTGAAATAAATATGAAGATGCAAGTTAATCTAAGTAACTTTGAAAGAAAGATGATGTTAATCTAAATAGCAATAAGAAAATTAATCTATAATGAAAATGCAATTACTAAATGAAGATTAAACTTATTTATGCAATAAAAGTTTGAAAAATCAATATAATTGAGACTAAAATTCGCTATAGTATGGATGCTCTCACAATTGCCTCCTCATTAATGAGGAAGAAGGTTCATTATATAGACAAGCCCGAGAGAGGAATGAAGAGGTTCTTGAAATGAAACCATTGACTCTTCATTCCCAATTGAGACAAATATTCATGAATTACTTAATTAAAGAATGGATTATTGCTACATATGGGTGACTATTCGAATAATTTGAATTATTAATTCAAATAAAGGTGTCCATTCAAATAACTAAATAAGATTAATTCCTTTTATGTGTATTAGCCAAATGGGGTGGATTTTAATTTAATTTAAAGCACTTAGGACTTTAGAATTAAATTAATGTATCATAGGGATTATTTAGCTAATAAAGTTGAATACTTAGGAATTAATTATGGTGTGTGATTAATGAAAATTAGGGTTTTTGCAATTGACATCAAGTCAAAATAAAGTCAGGTAGGAGAGAGAAAATTGCTTAGTAAAATAGGACTTTGAAGATGTAAAATCGAAGAAAATGCACCAAAATTGATTGAAATTATTAGGTGCCAATTTTGGGGTATTACATTCATGTCCTATTTTTAGTTTTCCATCGGTGCCACACAATTGTTGATATGCCACAATAGTCTCAAAATCTCCTACTTCTCCAATCTTGCAATGTATGAATGATTGTACATCTTCTATTAACAAAACCCTATTTGGGATGCTTGAAAAAGCGCCCATTATATCCTTTTGTGATGCAACCTTGGGGAGTTATTTGTACTTAGGTTCGTCAAAATTTGCTCAAACAATCATATTTACTTCTTCCTCAACACTATGTGATTTGCTTGCAGACGATGTAGATGCCATAAATTGATTTAGGGTTTTGGCAAGCAGTAGGTTAATAAAGTGTTATGTAGCAAATGTAATTACTCAGAATCGTCGAAGAGTGATGTTAGTTCAATCTACAGTAGCCTTGAATCCTTCTAAAAATCCTTTTAGCTTGAACTCTTTTTAGTGAAATCTTCTCTCTTCAAGATCGCAAAGTAAAAATGAACTCTGTTTCTTGTGTATTTATAGACTTTTCGATATTCCTACTCAAAATTTCATGCATTAAATGCTTGACCTACCTTTTGGTTCATAACAGTTGTCAGCTCAGTGACAACTATAAATTTTTATCTACTTGGTTAACACAAGATTTTCTTGCTCAATTTATACTGATATTTGGTTAACCTTGAATAGTGATTACCGACGGGTAACCAATGCTCGGTCTAACTTTTACTGACTGTATAACTTTGTTAGCTCAAAACATATAAACCATAGTGCATCTTCATTCATCCAGATTTGGTATGTGCTCATCATGTATAAGGAATTGTATGAAAAATGTGATCATTTTGAAATGTCAGTCCCATACATACCTATATCACCTTAAGTGGAGGTACCAATGTCAACCAATCCAGTGGATGAGGTTTCACCGAAAGCATTTCTTGATTCAGCATTCTCATTAGATGCCTTTCTCCACATAGTGTTCCTTATCTTCATGATATCTGCAATGGTGTTTCCACTCTCAAATACATGATTTTCCTCTGGTGCTTAGTATCTGCAGTCTTTTCTTAAATGACCAACCTTATGATAGTGCATACATGCCATTCCAGTGCTTGTCTAGCTTCTTGATTGTCCAGCCCATCTTTTCCTGTCACAATTTGCTGCAATGTGCCCATATCTACCACATGCAACATAGTTAGCCCATGTGTTATAATCCCAATTATAAGAGTTACCTTGTCTCTTCGGTTGATAAGGCTTGCGTTGTGTTTTCTGCTTAGGAGTCCATACTTGTTTCATCTTAGCCTTACACTCTTGTGCAGTGTGTCCATGTTTATTACAAGTATAGCATATTTTCTCCACAGTAGTATTGTTAGCAATATCATCCTGTTTAGCTCTACACTCATAAGCTTGATGTCCAAACTTACCACAATAATAACAATATCCATTGAACTTAGGAGTGATAGGAGGTATACCTTGTGCTTTACTTCTACACATATTAGATGTATGTCCCAGTTTTCCATAGTGATAACATGTCAACACTTTAGGTCTTTGACTTTGATTGTTTTTTACTTGTTCAGCTTGATGTTATGATTCTCCTTCACCGGTATAGCCTAGACCAACTTTACTCCCAAATCTTCTTTGATTAAACAGAAACTCATCAATCTTCTTAGAACTGTCCTCAACCAACTTCTTCATTTCATTATGTTGTTGTTGAGTTTTCACTTCATTTCTCAGCTTCTCATTCTCCTCTCTGAGTCTTGCAACTTCTTCAAGATTTCTTGACAATTCTCCATTTACTCGATTTACTTCTTGATTCACAATCATCATCTAATTAGATACTTGAAAATGGTGATCCATGATTCTTTGTATTTCACTTTATTTTTCTTGAAGTTGTTCATTCATTTGTCTTCATTCATCAATAGCTAGATTTCTTTCTTGTTCAACTTGTCTAGCATTGTTCATTTTCTCTACCATTCTTACCATCTAAGATTCTTGACCGATTTGTAGTGCTTTCACTTGTTCGGTTAAATGTTGATTCTTTTTAGACAAATCAAAGATTATGATTTTAGATCCATCAGAAATACTTCCAGAACTAGATCCAACATGATCAAATATACTACATGTGCATTTCTAGATTTGATTGGGTGTATTTTTTAGCATCAACATTTCAGAACACACTCTGTGATCCATCATTAGGAAGAGCTAAAAAAACACACACAATCGAATCCAGAAATGCACATGTAGTTAAAATGGATTGTGGAAATCTGATATTATTAATGATCAAATATATCATCAATTATTTCTTCATGATAACCAATCTCATTTTGCAAAATATCTAGGTTCTTCCTTTCAACTGGTAATTTCTTCAGTCCTTCCTTGGCTTGCTTGTACTATTCAATAAACATATGTATCTAAATCTTCTGATTCTCAATAGTCTTTTCTAGCTTATACCTCTCCATGACTTTAGATCTTTACCCTTCAATGGTTAAACTGTCAATAAGACAACTATGCTCTGATACCAATTGTTGGAATTACGAGAGATAGGGTACTAAGAGGGGAGGGGTGAATCATTGCCCACAAAAACTTTAACATGTTAACCTTTCAGATCTACGACAACAAATAGTGATAAACTTCCAAAATACCTTGCATCAAATACATGTATTATTCATCCATTCAACTTATGAAAGTAAATAACATGAAATCAAAAATATAACAGTCACATAACATAAGTATTTTGGTAACGCAGAAACCCTTGTTAGAAGGTAAAAATTGCGGTGGGGATGACACCCACAAATTCTTCACTACTACAGATAGAAAAGGTTTTCCTGTTAGGGATACAAGTGTTGATCACTTATGGTGATCTTACCCTGTTAGGAGTAACATATTAGATCAGCTAGATCTACCTATTTATAGGATTTTAACAACACTAATGAAGTGTGCACTCAGTTAAGAGATTTACGTAAGACTGTCAAGTCTACTCTATTAAGAGATTTAGCCAAAAATTCTACTACAATTTTTAGAAAGCAATAGGTAACTATCTGCTAATGACAACTTGATTGTCTGATACAGATCAATAAAATACTGACAAAATATCACCTTTACTGTGATGAATCTCTGCTTTGAACTGCTTGATTAGCCTACTCTAATTCTACTTAATCTAATAAACTTCTGAATACTGATCTGCTATGTCAACTGATTGAATTGAAGTTAGGCAAGTGCTTCAAGTGCTCCATAATTCATACATCATTTCACATCACAAATTATCCAAACATACATTTATATAGCATAC
Organism: Chamaecyparis obtusa; assembly: GCA_027943335.1. Classification (NCBI taxonomy): domain Eukaryota; kingdom Viridiplantae; phylum Streptophyta; class Pinopsida; order Cupressales; family Cupressaceae; genus Chamaecyparis; species Chamaecyparis obtusa. Next base: position 713,555 of record BSBK01004423.1, read on the forward strand.
TACTTTATGCCGCTTTAACAAAATTAGGTTACACATCTTAGACAAAAACCTAAGATCTACGATATAGAAAAATGATCTAGATTGAACTATTACATAAGATATACATTGCATTTAATGAATATCTTGACAATAAATATTCCTTGATCTTGGTGATACATTTCCTGATCTGTTGTAACCGTTTGCATAGAGGAATAAGCTATTCCTGAATACTATGCAGTTTCCTGTGATCATCGGTAAACACTGTATAAACTGCTTTGTGTATACTAGTGCTTGGTGTTTACCATTTCTCAGTGTCAGTTTCTGTTGGTGCTCGGTAAACTGTCTAATGCTTGGTTTATATGCTTAACTAACTAGTCTGTTTTTCTTCTAGTTACCGACTAGCTTAGTTTAAGTAACCAACTAATATTGTAGATAACCTTTGATACTAATGAAAACTTATAATGCTCAATAGAGATAACACCTTGAACTTTGAACTAGGAGAGTTCATGATTCAAGTTCAATGAGAAAATAGGACTAACCTTTGGTGTGTTTCAATTAGATAAAGCTAAAATAATTAGTGGCAAGAAATAAAGATAAAATAAAAAGTAAGACATTTTGCAAGATGATAAAGTTCGTTGAACTTTGAACTTTGAACTAGGAGAGTTCACGGTTCATAGTTTAATGGAAGAGTGTGCATTGCAAAGACAACATGTCGCTAAGCTCGCAATACAAAAAAGAAATCCAAACATATCAAGGGGCGTTATTGAACGTTGAATCTTGAACTAAGAGTAGTTCAAGGTTCAAGTTCAACTGACAAGGTGTATGTGCAAAGGACTGAAAACTTTGAGTAAAATGTACCTTGAAAGATTATGGGGTGGTTTTGATAAAATTAGAGCCTGAGATCATTTAATTAAAAATCAATGGTAACACATCTAAAACTCCCTCAAATAATAACATTTGAACCTCTATAAGTTGACATATATCAACTATAAACATCCCTCCAACCATCTACAGCGTCACAAGATATGATATGCAATACAATAGCCATACTAATCCAAACTCTTCACTGAACAAACTAGGAACACTTTTAGAAATGAGTAAATATATTGACATTAATGACAAAACATCAATGTTTCCACATATATGCAATATATCTCAAAAATATTCAAAAATATCCCCCTTTGGCATTCATGGCAATATATGATGTGAAAAACCACATCAATGTACAAAGATTTACCATATCAATAATATCCACAATATATTTCTCCCCTATAACTTTTGTAATAAATTAAAATCCCTCTTACTAAGATCCACATTGTTTTTCACATGGCTATCTCTCCCCCTTTGACATCAATTACAAAGGCATGTATATGCACTAAGTCATAGAGGCCAAAAGAAATTGAACATCTCTCCCAAAAAATGAGTAACATATCTCACAATACTAACTAGTCCACAATAATAACTAATCCCCCTAAGTAGTGGCCACCAAAGCATCAATCTATATTGATGATAATCTATGTGAAGGGACTGGACCGATGCAATTGCATGTATCTCTAGATCTAAGTAGGAGGGTCTATTACCCCAATCTTACCTCGGAGATACTCAAAAATATCTTTTGGAAAGGGCTTCATGAAGATATCTACAATCTTCTCTTTAGTAGGAACATATTCCAATATGACTTCCTTTTCACTCACCTTGTCTTTCAAGAAATGATATTTTATAGATATATGCTTTGTTTTTTAATGCACTACAAGATTATTTCAAATATAGAACTTGATTTATCACAATAAATAGTAATAGACTCATCAATACTCACTCTAATATATTTTAACATTTGCTTCATCCAAAAAAAAATTGTAAAGCTAATAGAAGCAGCAACATACTCAGTTTCAGCAATATATTATGATATACAACTTTTATTTTTGCTGGACCATGAGACTAACCTTTTTTCCCAAGAAGAATACTCCACCACTTGTACTTTTTCTATCATCTACATTACCTTCCCAATCTACATTATTAAAAGTACTCTGTGTAAAATTATCATCATTTCTATACCATAAACCATAGTAAGTTATTTCTTTCAAATATCTGAATATCGTCTTAACAAAAGAAACATGTGATTCCTTCGATTCTGCTTGAAATCTCACAACAATGCAAAATGCATTTGTTATGTCAGGTTTAGTCTGTGTAATGTTGAAAATAGAAGCAAGGAACTAAGAGGGGGGGTGAATCATTTTCTTCAAAAATGCTTGAACTTTAAACCCCTTAAAACCCTTCATGCATGAAACCCTTAATCTCAAAAACCATGTTATTGATTTGCAAAAAGTAAACCATGTAAACATAAATTAATAAACATCAAACACCACATAACATAAATATTTTTATCATGGAAAACCAAATAGGGTAAAAACCATGATAGGGTTGATACTCACAATAAGACTAATACCTTTTTATAAGTATATATTATTACAATAAAAGGAATGTTCTTGTATTCAAGCGCCCTGCCTATAGCTTAGTACTTAATTCAACCTTGGGCACCCACCCTAAGTAAGTCACATTGACTTACATACACATTCAGACTACAATTTGATACATAAATGAACTGTAAATAGAATCTTTGTATACCTCGTTCAGTTTCTTGTATGCATAGTCAAATATCTTTTTGAAATTATTTATACCCAATAAAGACAAGCAATTCAGCCTCTAGTAGATCTAAAAAAAAACTCTTGGCATCTACAACAAAAATATCTCCTGCACAGCACCCGGATTCAAACCCCACTTCATCATATTTATCAAGAACTAGGTCAACAAACCCTAATATTGAAACATTCATCTCATAGGACCAAAATAAACCATCAAGATCTCTATGCTCTTTCCAAACATATCTTTGATCCATCTCAAATACCTAAAGATCATAACCATAACCCTAAAACATTTTACCGATCTCACATAAACTATTTTATGATCTTCCTTTAGCATATCAGCCTCGAACATAAAAACCTTCTTCAAATTCAATGAACTTGATTACCTTGAACAATGTAAACTACCAGCTCATCAGGAACATAATCCTAGATCATCCTAAAGCATCATTTAAGCTCAAACAACTAAACAAATTTATCATCCTTTACAAATTTGTCAGTAATTCTTTCCCTCCATCAAGAACATTATTTTCTCAAAGTAAAATTCTTGTAACTGCCTTGCAAATTATCAAAATCACAAACCCTTTGAATGGTAGACACATTGATATGTCCTTTACACATTCCTAATTTCATGACCAAAGATATGTCCCTTAATACATCCTAGGAACATCTCCATCTCATCTCTCTCCCCTAATTACCCATATATCTCACTCTCTCTGCTCCCTCATCTCACCATCTCATCCCTTCCCCCCTACCATCTCTCTCTCTCTCTCTCTCTGACCATCTTCATTCCCCCATCACCGTATTCATCTATTCCCTCATAATTATCCTCTTTCTCTCCCTACCTTATTTATCTCCCCCTCCCTCTTCTCTCTCTCTACCTCATCTCTCCCCCATCCCCCTTCTCCCTTTCTCCCATTAGTTACCCCAACTGATGATATTGTTACCCAACTGATATTGATACCAAGAAATGAAAGGTATGTAAAAAGATTGGATCAATTGTTATGTTTTCATTGATGCCAAGCCTATTGACTTACTAATTTCAAGTTTCCATATTAATCTAAAATATGTGATGTTGAGTAAAGAATGGTTGGTAAAGACAGAAGATGAAATGAATAAGTGATGATGAGAGCTTAAATGGATAATTGTTGAATCGGTGCTTGACAAGGTAATATTGATTTGATTGTTTTACATGATTTAATGAAGTGTTAGAATGATGCACAAGTTAGTTATATTTATCAGTAATAAAGGATTGAAGTTGTGAAGTGAAAAGATAAGGAAGTGTGTTCTACCGAGCTAGAAATGGTTGTCGGTAAGTCAAGATATTGGTCGGTCATAGTTAATCGAGTAAATGATAACTAAGTAGAAAGACTTAATTGAGTAGATGAAGTTGGTCAGTTAAACAAGAAATCAAGTAAAAGATGACATTGAGTAAAGATCTGGAATGATCTAGAAGATTGTAAGGAAGGAACAAAGTCAATTAATGAAATCAATGGATCAAAAATGTTAGGTAAAGATAAATGGTGAAGATTTAGTGATTGGTTTGAGATCCAATAAAAGTTCAAGTTCCAAGGTGAAGATACAACTGACAATATTCATAAAAAGATTTACCAAGCTAGAGATTTGATCGAATGGATGAGATTAAGCAGTTAATAGGATTAAGCAGAAAAAAATTTCTATATAAAGGATGATCACGATGGTCATATTGTTGATGTCAATGTTGAATTGTTGATTTTTTGATAGCTAGAGTAGATAGCCGAATTAGTACAGAAGGGTGCATTGAGTAGAACAGAGTTGAAGAAAAGTGTCAATGAAGTGAAGGAAAGTGATGAGATGAAATGTGTGTGTTGATCAGCCAGAAAGGAATAGTTTGAAGAAGACAAATGAGCAAAAAGGAGATCTGAACAAGAAAAGGTAGTTGCATATTTTATCAAATCATTTCACTGTTACTTTTTAACCATTGTAGCTAGAAAATATCTTAATTGAGTGGATTTAATAGTCCTTATTCTAAATCTTTTGTAAGGTGGCATTCTGATGAATGTTCTAAGTCCACTAATAAGGCCACTCATTATAGGGTGACAGACCTAGTCGATCTTTGGTGAAAATCCCCTAATAAGGTCACATCTAAAAAATGTGTTGTAATCTTTAACAGGATTGGATCTAACCAAGGTCACTTCAGAAGAGTGAAATATTTTGTGGGTGATAATTTTCGCAGTCATTTTTATCCAAATTGGGTTTTCACGTTAAATACCGGTGTTAATGTGTGATTGAAAGTTTTGTATGTTATTTATTAATTTTATGATGCATACTATTGTGGTCGATTAAATGCTTGAATCTAATTATAAAGATTAGCTACCGATAAGATTTTAAGGTTGGAAATTGTTAAGGGAGCTAAGATAACTGATTAACCCTCCCGCCCCCCCCCCCCCCCCTCCCTCTCAGTTATCCAACAAATGGTACCAGAGCATTTGGTGTCCAGAGGTAAAAGTTTAAAAGTCTTAAGCTAAAGATCTGAAGATGTATAGGAGATAAGTACTGAAGTTGAAAAGGAGAGTTTCCCTACATGTGGAAAAGCAGGATGAAGTTACACCTATCTAGAATTGGAGATTTTGCACTCTACTATTTGGAAAATGACTACACTCCACTGTCTCCTAGACCTATGACAATTGATCAGATGAGAAAAAAGAAGGAACACAACTCGGTAATGATTAAGATTGCTTCTTCCCTGACCGATGTTGAGTTTAATGATATAAAGGAGTGTGCTACAGTGAAAGAGATGTGGGATAAACTTACACTTGTTTATGGAGATGATCTGCATGTATAGAAAGAAAAGGTTGATAGTCTCAAAGGAAAATTTGATGAGATGAGATGAGAATGAAAGAGGATGAAAACATTGCACAATACAGTTTCAAAATTAAGGAAGTAGTTAGTGCTATCAAAGGTGTTGGTGAAACAATAAATGAAAAACATGTGGTAAGTAGAATTATTAGAACTCTCTTACCTAAATATGTTATTCGAGTCTCTGCTATTCAGGAATTGAGATTCATACATGGTAATATTGTTACTCTTGATGCTTTGATTGGTAAGCTAACTGAATTTGAGCTTAGTAACTTTGATAATAGTTACTGAAGATAGAACCATCTTTTAAATCATCTCTAACCATTGGTAGTTCCAGAAGAAAAAGAGATATTCACTATAGCTCAGGTGAAAGTGACTATGACAATATACTAACCAAGAAAAAAGAACAAGAAGAACTAGAAGCACTTCTGGAAAAGAGGCTACATAGAGGAAAAATAAAGTACAAACATAATTTGCCTTTAAATTTTTTTAACTGCAACAAGATTGGTCATATTGCATCTAGGTGTCATGATAATGATATGAATGATAAGGACAAGAAGGAGAACTGATACTGAAAGTTTAGAAACTACAAGGATAAAGGAAATAAATCATGCTACCTAGCTGAGGAAGGACAAACTGATAATGAATTTGATGACATAGAAGAAAGTGTGGAAGTGGTTTATGTTGCTATGAAGAATGATTCAGAAGAAGAAGGGTATGAAGATGAAAAAGCCCTTATTTCTCAAGTGAGAAAAGATGACACATGGATTATTGATAGTGGTTGTTTACATCATATGACTGGTGATATTGATAAATTTGAAAACTTAGAAGAATATGATAGAGGATTTGTTAGATTTGGAAATGATGTTGCATGTTCTTGTTGGCAATTTGGCTAAGTAGGATATCAAAATGTTTTCATTATAGAAAAATATACTCAGTATGAAGATAGCATAATAGTCAGAAGCAGTCTTGTATGAGCGCACTAGAAAATTGTCTAAGTACAGCAGTATTTACTGTAATACCCCAAAAATGGGCTATAGGTTCATTAACCTCCTACATCTTCAATTCGAATGAAATCAACATCAAAGTCCTAACCTAAGGCACATCTGCACATCATCGAATCCTAATTGATTTTATCCTAAATTCTGCATCGGGGAATAATCCTAGAAATATTCCTATTTATCTTAATTATGTTTAATTTAATTATTATTTGGTGATAAATCCTATTTATCCTAAAGTTTGATTAATTAAATATTCTAAATATTTAATTAATTAGATTTAATATTGCCACTTAATTATTTAATTAAATTTAATTAAATTATTCCTAAATTGTATTATTTTATTTTGACAATAAATCAAAAATCTTATGACTAATTGATTAAATTCTTATTTAATTAATAAATGTCAATTGTCAAATTTAATAATATAGTTTTTGAATAAAGTTTGATTTAATAATTGATTAACCCATAAATCAATTATTTTAATTCAAAAATCAGTTAAGTTGAGGATAAATCACTTTATTTATTTAATTAATTCATAATTAATTGTGCGCACTCAAAGAGCAGTTAAACTCAAAATTAGGAAATCAATGCAAGTTGTTAACTTTTGGAAACTCAACATTCTATTTTGAGTTCAAAGCTGATTAAAATCCTTTTTCGGGATTAAAATCAAAATCTGAGATCATTTATATTATTCACTGCTTGCATAATCGACCTTCAATCATCACAGAAATCTAGAATTCAACTTAACTGATTATCTTACATCAAACTATCAAAATTTCAACTTGGTCAACTATGGTCAACTCATGGTTTAACCTAGTCAAACTTGGTCTCCAGGACCTCTAAACGATGCAGAACATGTTCTCGGACATGTATAACCACTTCTCAAATCAATTAACATGCTTATAAACTATAAACGCTGACTTTTCTTGTCAGATTTCAATATTAATCCCGGAGGGGGCATGGTATTACACATCATTCAAAGTCTGTAACTCTAAATCTGTAATCAATCTTTCCTTAGTAATCAAGACAACAACCACGTCTGGTTGTTGATTCATCTAAAGTCCTCGTCGCTTGGGGCATATTAGATTCACAAAGATCCATATCAATCTGGTATCCTAAATCTATCTTGTAAACTTAATCATCTTTTCGTAACCATCGGTTCATTAGTGTTATTTCCTTGGTTCTTCGTAGCTGATGGGTTCAGGATGTGATACCAATATGATTCATACAAGGACATTGAGGTCTGGAATCAGTCACTCATTTCTTCGCAATCATAAGGTTCAGAATCAGGCATCTTGGCACTTTTTTGTAATCACCGGTTCATTGTTGATATAGCTAGCATCATCTCGATTCCTAGTCATTCTGGGCCTAGGTCGATATCTCTCTTTCAAATCTTTCAAATCAGTTTCATACGTATATCATACACAGACTATTCATTGAACCACTACGCTTTGCATAGTGATTCAAAGAGGGGCAAAATGTAATACCCCAAAAATGGGCTATAGGTTCATTAACCTCCTACATCTTCAATTCGAACGAAATCAACATCAAAGTCCTAACCTAAGGCACATCTGCACATCATCGAATCCTAATTGATTTTATCCTAAATTCTGCATCGGGGAATATTCCTATAAATATTCCTATTTATCTTAATTATCTTTAATTTAATTATTATTTGGCGATAAATCCTATTTATCCTAAAGTTTGACTAATTGAATATTCTAAATATTTAATTAATTAGATTTAATAATGCCACTTAATTATTTAATTAAATTTAATTAAATTATTCCTAAATTGTATTATTTTATTTTGACAATAAATCAAAAATCTTATGACTAATTGATTAAATTCTTATTTAATTAATTAATGTCAATTGTCAAATTTAATAATATAGTTTTTTAATAAAGTTTGATTTAATAATTGATTAACTCATAAATCAATTATTTTAATTCAAAAATCACTTAAGTTGAGGATAAATCACTTAAGTTGAGGATAAATCACTTTATTTATTTAATTAATTCATAATTAATTGTGCACATTCAAAGAGCAGTTAAACTCAAAATCAGGAAATCAATGCAAGTTGTTAACTTTTGGAAACTCAACATTCTATTTTGAGTTCAAAGCTAATCTAAACTTCTGATTTGAGTTAAAAAGTTGTTCTTGCATGCTTTTGCATGATTTTGTGAGTTAATTATTTCTGATTTCCTGATAACTCAAAAATCAACCTGAGTTTATCAAGAGTGATTTATGGCTTTTCTCTTGCATCCTCAAAGCCTTGGATTTCTATAAAACCAAGGCTCAGCTCTTCATAATTAGAACTCTCAAATTTGCACAATTACTCTGGCGAATCGGCAATTGAAGGATTGAGCATTTGCGACAGGTGATTTGTGAGATCTTTCATAGTTGATCATTTAGGTTTTGCATAGTTTCTCATTCATAGTTTCATACTCATTCATAGCCATTTTTAGATCAAATATACATTCTAATTTCATTCATTCTAGATTAATTACATACAGTTTTTCATATTATTGCATAGAAAATCTAAAAATATAGCTTAATTTGCATTCATAGTTTTCATTCTTTGCATTCAAATCCTTCATTTAGGTGTTGGATTGTCACTATTCTCGATCTGATCTGAGAGTATCATACTCACACCTACTAGAAGGCAGTAAATCGCCTGGTTAGCATAGTTTCAATTACTTGCAGATTTTGGTTTTTGCTAACCTCTAATATTTTACTGAAGTGTTGTGTCTACATTTGTGTGATGAAGTTACTCACCTGCATGAAATTAAGATCTACTAACATCAATCTAATCAAATACAATGCAAATTTAACTAAAATTAAAATTATAATCTATATTATCCCATGGATCTCTAGATAGAAGTGGTAAGTGAAGCTCTCGGCTACAATCCTCACTAGTGACACCTCCAAAATGAGAAATGGTGCTGCTACAATGCTTATGCTATGCTTCTATAATGATTCTAGCTCAATAATGATGAAATTATGATACTAAATGCTTAAAATGCTCAAATTGCTCTTAGAAATGATCTCAATTGCCTATAGTAACAATGCTATGCAAATGAAATTCCAAGATGGAAATGCTCTCCAAAATGCCTCATACGTATAGCAATTTCCCAAGGGTAGGGGGTGGAGTGAAGTAATCATGGTTATCTCATGGTTGAGTCAAAAACTTTGCATTGTCCATAAATGGGGGGACAAATGAGGGGACAAGCCTTTAAATGGTTTCAAATCTTTGGACAATTTAAATGTTTAAGTGATTTATGTCCTTTTGTTCTCAATTTTCATTGGTTGATCACTTTGTTGAAAGAAAATAGGAATATTAATTCAATTAATTAATTAAATTTAGCCATGGAAGGGTAATAGGTTCATTTTGATTTTTGATTAAACAACTATACAAATCATTAATTAAAATCAATTATATATTATTTTTGTCCCTTTTAAGCTTTCAATTTAATCATTTAACATCATTATTTAATAATTCCTTTGTTTTAATTGATTTTGTTCAACTCAATTTAATTATGTCCCTTTTAATGCATTTTGATGATTTAATCCCTTTTATTGATTTTTTGAGCCATTTAATTGATTTTTGCAATTTAAAAGTATTTGTCCAATTTTACGTGTCTACAACAGCTAGGTACAAAATTCACACACACATTTACCAGTCTAATCGGAGACAATTTTGATTAGAAATGTTCACAGAAGAAGGTTCAGTGCATGCACACTTGAACATGGATCATTCTATGTATATCAAAGCCACATATGAGAGAGCAAGTCTGTACAGCATGTACGGATTAAGATATTAAATATTTACAGAGATAGTGTTGAGCTGACCTGAATAGAGCAAAAGATAGAATATGATCATTATAAGTTAAGGGATTATTTTGTTTATCAAAATAATGACTTAACCATGTAGGGATGGCATCCTATATGTTAACCCTAAGGCAGCATGAATTGATTTTATATTTTGAGAAGAGTTTATGTATTGTAAGCTAACTGAAAGTTATTAATTGTAATAACTTATATATATGTAAGAATTATGTAATGTGAAATGTACATATGATATATATAGCAATTGTAATAAGTTGACATATGATGTGAATTTGTATATTGTAAGAAGGAAGAAAGAAATATTGTATGTGGAAGCAAAGAGCCTACAAAGCTACATCAGAATAGAAAAGCTATTCGACAGCAATAGAAGGTTGTGTATTTTACCTTTGTATCAAAAGCTATTATTGTATATTGCATGTTTGGGCATTGATCTCATCTTGAAAATATTTATTTTGTAATAGCAAATCCTAACAGGTTTGAGGCTTCTAACAAGTCCTAAACTCCTTTATTCAGGATAGAGACACTATATGTATGTAATAGACTCCTAACAGGGTCAACATCCTTAACCGGATATCTTTTGATTAGTGGATCAGTGTTGGGTATCATCCCCACTGGGGTCTTCCCTTGGCCAGGGTTTCCTCAAGAACAAACATGGTGTTATGAGTTCATTTTCTTTATTGTTATGCTTGTTATTCAGTTTACTTAGTTTAGTTTCTTATGCAAGCTTCAAGTTAACTTTTTATATCCATAATTGGGAAAAAGTAAAAGTTTGTGAAATATTGATTCACCCCCCCACCCCCCCTCTCAATATTTCCTATTTCTAACAATTGGTATTAGAGCTTAGTTACCCAAAACAAATTTATTCAGAGAAATCCTAACAACTTGAGTAAGATCTCTATGGATATGGATCAATTACAGAAGAATCTTGAAGAAGCTCTTGAACAAATTGATATTCTTACTGAAGAAAGAGACACTCTGAAAGATAAATATGATGACGGGAAAAGCTACATTGAGAAACTAAAAGAAAATATGGAAGATCTGAAATCAAAAAAGGAACCTACAATGCAAGTCAAGGATTGTGATGAAGTTTCAAAACTGAAGAAAGAAAATGAGATCCTTAAACATAAGTTAAAGATTGTTAGATCTGAAGTTAAGCTTGAAAAATGAAAACAACAAAGATGAATCAAATCTAAAATTTGAGAATGCTAATCTGAAACCTGAACTTACCAAAGTAACATCTAAACTTGAGAAAACAAAAGTGCAGTATGCTGAACTTGAGAAGTACAATACAATAATGAAAGGAGAACTAACTCAATCTAAACAACATCTTGAGAAACTATATTCCAGTAGTGAAAAGATTGATGAACAAATGTCTTATCAAAAACCATCTTATGATAAAACTGATCTTGGATATCTTGAAGATAAGTTTCCTAAGAAGATTGAGGAATGCAAAGAACTAGATCTAGAACACTTTGAGAGAAAAGATGAAAAGAATTATGATGAAGCTAACAAATCTAAAGGTATAGCTAATCCACCTAAAGAAGATGAACCACCTAAAGATATGTGAAGAGAATTCAAAGGTAGATGTTTTTCTTGCAATTCTTTTGGACACATGAAAAGAGATTGTATAGGTAAGCAATTTAAACCTATCTCTGGTTATTGCTATAATTGTCATGGTTTTGGACATAGAGATATTGATTGTAAGAAACCTAGATCTAATGATAACAATGGTAGTAGAATGTTTAGAGATACTATCCTTGCAGATAAAATACCTATTAGAGACATGAACAAAAGAAATGGAGTTGTGTGTTATAGATGCAACAAGATTGGACATATTGCCAGAAATTGTAGATCACAAATCAGTCAGACATTACCAAGATATGGAAACAATGGAGTAGTTTGTCAGATATGCAACAATTTTGGTCACACAATGAGAATTTGCATAATGAACAATATGAGAAACCCTAATCCTAGAAACTATACAAGGAGAAATGTGAGCACCAACCACAGTTAGAGAGGATGTTGTAGTAACTTGGAAGAAGTTGAATTTTTTAAAGCCACAGATCAAGCAAGCACACTCAGTATACCAGGAAACCAGATAGGTGAAGTACCTGATAGTAAGTGTGAATCATTTTCTAATTCATCTCAAAGCACTTAAACATTTATTTCATGAATTATGTATTAGAGTAAAATATTAGAATAGTGTAGAAGTTAGAATAATTGAGTCTTGTGAAGTTAACATGAGCTAGTATATGATATAATGAAGCTATGGTTAAGAGCACATGAATTTATGAATATGTATGTGAGTACACGAAAAGAATGAAGTTTTGTAGGTAACCAGGAACAGCTCTTTGGCATGAAGCAGTAAAGAAATTTAATGTGATATCAGAATCTTGAAAGATTTGAAGGATAAAAGAATGTGATCAGTATTAGTTTATCATTCAAGTGATTACAAGTAATATAGAGAGCTAGCCAGTGGATATTAAGAGCAGTTTGCAGGATTTGGAGATGGATTTCTTGCCAAATCTATTCAAAGCCCTAAATCATGATTTTGAGGTATTTTTCTAAGTATTCACTATCAAAGTAGTTGTGTTTTTATAGAATCATGGATGTGTTACTAGTTCACCACATCAAATATTCAGTCGGACCTAGAATGAAGAAGGAACCTATAGAACCTTTGGAAGAAGACCCTAGTTTAGCCTTGTCATTTGTTCCAGATGGAGTTTTGCATTTGGAAGATGTAAGAAGTTATCTAAAATGTAAGTTTGAGACCATAGGATATGGTAGCTTAATCATGGAATATGATAAGATATATTAACAGGATATATCATACAAAGAAGGGTTTGAACATTTGAGTGAGATTGGTGTTATCAAGTATACACTACACTATCAATTTCAAAATGATGAATGGACTAAGATAATTTTGAACAGAATTCATAATGGAAATTTTTGGTTAGATGACAGAGCCATAGACATCACCACAAACCTTATTCATGAGGGAACTTGTTTATCTAAGTCAGGAGTGATTCCCTTAAATGATAAGAATGTCAAGAAAATGGTGTTAGACAACACCAAATCATCATACAATGGAAGAGGAATTGTTATAAGTAAGATTGAACAGGATGATGTTAGATATGTGTGCAAAATTTTGACTTCAAAGTTTTGTGCAAGTTCTAGAGAAGATGATATGGCAGTTGGCGTGGTACATGAAGCTTATCTTATGTGTGTAGAGAAAGTACAAGTAGATATGTCTGAAATTTTGAGAATTCAGTTGACAGAGAACCTTGAGAAGATTAGAAAAACCAAGAACTCACAATTTAGATTTTCATCTCTGAACACATACATGTTTTTTCATTTGCTGAGAAGATTCCCATACACTATAGGAGTTGACTAGAATGACAATAGAAATTCTATGGACAAAATCAACAAAAGTGTACCTAAGACACCCTATTGACAAAGTGAATGAAAGTGCTACTTTAGTGATTAAAACCTTTCAGAATGAAATGAAGAAAAGATCAAGGATTCCACCCTCTATTGTGAAGAAATACAAAGATGAGATATGCTTCTTGGTAGATACAGATTTTACCTATGTTGAAGCAGTTGAGCCAAGAGTAGAATTTGTAGACCCTCTTGAGTATGAGGTTGCAGAAGTTGAGATTGAAGGTTATGTGAGCATATTGCTTAAGAGTAATTTGGATGCTAAGAGTCCTAGATTTGGGACACATGAAGAGAACTTCAATTCCACACAATCATCACAATCATAGAAAATGGAAAAGAAAAGATTTGACAGTACCATCAAGAAAATATTGAAAGATAGTGGTATGACAGAACATAAGTTTGTCATTGCGAAGTAGATATCAGTAGCAATCAGGGAGATTATATAGGAAAAGATACTATTAGTTCCACCCTTGACATCTCTTCCAGCCCCTACTGAAGAAATTCAGGACATAGATGAAGAAATTGAAGAAGTGGAAGTACAAGAAGTAAGGAAATCCACAAGATCCTCCTCCACCACACCAACCAAGAGAGTTAAAGAAATGGCAAGCGGAACAAGTAAAAGACAGAAAACTATCTTTACCCCATTTCAAAGGAAAACATCAACAGTTAAGACGGATGAAGAGGCAAGAAATAGCAAGAAGAAATGGAAGCCAAAAATAGATAAAGTGAACCCTCTGATCATTAATGAAGGGGATTTCACCAAGTTAAACAAATATTATGAAATGTATGGCACCTTTGAGAAGTTAAATCTAGAGAATGCAGTTGTCAGACATATGATCCTTGCAAACAAGAAATTTGATGATATCAAAGGCAAGATCCCTGACAATCTTTATGAGAAATTGGTAAATAGAAAGAAGAGAGCTACAAAAGAAGATAATGGAATAACAAAAAGATTTTTAAGAAAGATATGCGACATAAAAGATGAAGAACATTTCAAGGAAATTATGAAAAATCTAAGTACCCATCTAAGGAAGAAAAGAAGAACAATACTAATAATGGGAGGCAATTATGAGGAGATTAACAAAGAAACAGAGGAAGCGGTTGTGAAGGTAATGACCTTTGGACCAGGTGAGAAAATCAGTGAATCTGATCAAGGGGCTGAAGAAAAATATCAGACTGAACCATCACCAGCACTGCCACCCTCCATTAACATTGAAGATGAATCTATGAATGTTGAAGGAACAAATATCACCTTAGACAGTGAAGAAAATCCCTTCAATGACCAAGAAGCCAATGTTGGCAATTTGACACAAGACACAACAAAGAATGAGGAAGAAGAGGTTGAAACAAGAAAGGAAGAAGGAAAAGAGGAAACAAAGACTCATACAGTAGAAGAAGAACATACAGTTCTATAGGAACAATCAGTGATCATTCCTAAACCTAAGGACACAGGAAGAACATCACAAAAACCACAGTTTGAATTAGTGTTTTCAAGCTTAGGATAGGAATTTGATGATGATGATGATCAAATAGAGTTGATCTCATCCCTGAACAAGATTATTGGAAAGAACAAGAAGGTAAAAAGCTTGGAAGGAGCACTACTTGAGGTAACAGGGAAACTTCAAGGTATAATATCAATTCAAGTTAGTGAGGTTGATCCCCAGGAAAAAGTAAAAGAGGTTGTGAAAGTCTTTAACATGGAATTCACAAACCTATCTGATATTGAAACAGTCAAAGCCCAAGTAGCCCATGATGTACATATATTTCAAGTTGTGTGCCAGAATATCAGAAATGATGTAGACAACTTGGATATATGTATAAAAGAGTTGAGAAGATGCATAGAGAGAGGGAAAGCATTGTACATTCAGTGTACACAATCCTAGAGCCACACATCTGAGATATCAGAGAAGCTGAAGGTAAAATAAGCAAAACTACAAGTGGCAGTAAACATTTTGCAAAGCCCTAATGCGAAGATCTCAAAAATTGAGAGGAAAAAAAGAAAGATTTTTTATGATATGAGACTTTTGAATGATGAGAATGAGAAGAAATTGAAAAGATTATCTCTACTTAGAGAGCATGTATCACTGAAAATTAGTATTTTAGAGAATCAATTGGAAGAATGTCTTTCTTCGAAGACATCTTATCAAAAATTTGCTTATGCAAATGTTAAGGCAGTAGAGATTGCATCCTTTGGCTTATGTGCATTGCTCAGTGTTTCTGATGCAATGAAGAAGTCATGGGATAAGGAGATAGAGAGCCTAAAAATCAATTTCATAGATTGTGTTCCAAGCCTTTTGGCCTTACAATATTGAAATCTTGAGGTAAAACAATTTTATTATAATAATTTTTGACACCTTTGTCATTGTTGTCAAAGGGGGAGTAGTATAAGCTTAAAATTGTATGTATAGATATTGTATGTATAGCATGAAGTATACTCTTAGGGGGAGTATAAATATTATGGAGAAATAAGTATTTCAGAGAGATAAGTAGTTATGTAAGATCCACACTTTTGTATGGCCACAATTTTGTATTTAAGTTTTTGGGACTTAGCCAATTTTCTCATATGTTGCCACCAATGACAAAGGGGGAGATTGTTGGAAATTTGGCTAAGTAGGATATCAAAATGATGTCATTATGACAACATATACTCAGTATGAAGATAGCATAATAGTTGGAAGCAGTCTTATATGAGCGCACTAGAAAATTGTCTAAGTACAGCAGTATTTACCATTCTAATCGGAGATAATTTTGATTAGCGATGTTCACATAAGAAGGTTCAGTGCATGCGCACTTGAGCATGGATCATTCTATGTATATCAAAGCCACATATGAGAGTGCAAGTTGTACAGCATGTACGGAGTAAGATATTAAATATTTACACAGACAGTGTTGAGCCAACCTGAACAGAGCAGAAGACAGAATATGATCACAATAAGTTAAGAGATTATTTTGTTTATCAAAATAATGACTTAATTGTGTAGGGACAACATCCTATATGTTAACCCTAAGGCAACATGAATTGATTTTATATTTTGAGAAAAGTTTATGTATTGTAAGCCGATTGAAATTTATTAATTGTAATAACTTGTATATATGTAAGAATTATGTAATGTGAAATGTACACATGATACATATAGCAATTGTAATAAGTTGACATATGATGCGAAGTTGTATATTGTAAGAAGGAAGAAATAAATATATTGTTAGAGTAAAGTATTAATTATATTAATTAATATTTACTCCCTTCTCAAGATGTCAACTTCCTTTTGCTTTAGTTAAAAGCACATGCATTAGTTGGTCTAAACTCATGCATTAGTCATGTAATAGTCAAACTAATTATTGCATGCACTAGACTTTGCCTTTCAAGGATTTCGATCTCCTTTATAAGGATGATCCATTGTACATTATTATTGATTCATTATTTGAGGATATTTTCTTCTTCATATTCTGAGTCAAACCCTTGGCCTCTTCTTCTCTCTACTTCCTTGTAACAGGTTTTTTGTATGCAGGTGATCTTGTCGTTCTGTTGATTTGTATTCCTCAAATCCTACTCATTGTTTGTAGATGCATCATTGCTCATCTTAAGGGGGGGTGTTAGAGTAAAGTATTAATTATATTAATTAATATTTACTCCCTTCTTAAGATGTCAACTTCCTTTTGCTTTAGTTAAAAGCACATGCATTAGTTGGTCTAAACTCATGCATTAGTCATGTAATAGTCAAACTGATTATTGCATGCACTAGACTTTGCCTTTCAAGGATTTTGATCTCCTTTATAAGGATGATCCATTGTACATTATTATTCATTCATTATTGAGGATATTTTCTTCTTCATATTTTGAGTCAAACCCTTGGCCTCTTCTTCTCTCTACTTCCTTGTAACAAGTTTTTTGTATGCAGGTGATCTTGGCGTTCTGTGGATTTGTATTGCTCAAATTCTACATATATGTATGTGAAAGAGAAGAGCCTACAAAGCTACATCAAAATAGAAAAGTTATTCGGCAGCAGTAAAAGGTTTTGTATTTTACCTTTCTATCAGAATCTATTATTGTATATTGCATGTTTAGGCAGTGAGGTCATCTTGCAAACATTTGTTTTATAATAGCAACTCCTAACAGGTTTGAGGATTCTAACAAGGCCAAAAGTCCTTTAATCAGAACAAAGACACTATATGGATGTAATAGACTCCTAACAGGGTCAACATCCTTAACCGGATATCTTTTGATTAGTGGATTAGTTGTGGGTATCATCCCCATTGAGCTTTTCCCTTGGCTAGGGCTTCCTTGAGAACAAACATGTGTTATGAGTTCATTTGCTTTATTGCTATGCTTGTTATTCAATTTACTTAGTTTAGTTTCTTATGCAAGCTTCAAGTTAATTTGTTATATCCATAATTGGGCAAAAGTAAAAGTTTGTGAAATACTGATTCACCCCCCCTCTCAGGATTTCCTATTTATAATAGTTTTGTAAAAGGAAAGGGATTTATTATGTTGAATGAAAAGATTAAATGTGATAATATTTATTGGGTTTAAGAACTAAATTACAACTTGTTAAGTGTGGCACAATTGAATAACATTGGTCACCAACTGGAGTTTCAGAACAGAAAAGTGAAGATCTATGATGTTGTTGGAGATTTGATTAGAACCGATGAACAATCTAAAGGTAACTTATTTTATCTTAATTCTAATAGAAATGTGTGTCTGTTTACAAGAAGTGAAGATGCTTGGTTATGGCATAAAATATTTTGTCATGTAAATTTTGATAACATGATCAAGGTTAGTAAGGAGAAAAGAGTCAGAGGTTTACCGAGATTGAGCAAGCCACATAAATTTATGTGTAAGGAATGTCAGATTGGTAAGATGACAAAATCAAGTTTTCCAAGCAAGTCTTATTCATCTAATGGTATATTGTAATTAGTTCATACTGATCTCTATGGCCTTATGAGAATAAAAATTTATTATGGTGATTAGTATTTCATTTTGTTTGTTGATGACTACTCGAGGATGATGTCTGTAATGTTTCTAAAAGAAAAATCTAATTCATTCCAAATATTCAAATGGTATAAGGCAAGAGTTGATAAGGAAACAAGTAAGAAACTAAAATGTTTAAGATCAGATAGAGGAGGTGAATTTATCTCTGATGAATTTACCATCTTTTGTAATAAGTGGAATCAAAAGATAAGTATTTGCACTGAGAACTCCACAACAGAATTACATAGTTGAAAGAAGGAATAGATGACATATACATAACACAACAAGGATCTCTTTGATGTATTCTCAAAAGTATCCTTAGGCAATGGCTTTGTGGAGGAAATAGAGGATGGCATATACATAACACAATCAAAATACATCAAAGAGATCTTGAAAACTTTTGGGATGGAAGACTCAAGACCAGTTGGTACACCAATGATTACTGGATGCAAATTGTTAAAACAAGGCGACTCTACCGAGGTGAATGAAACTTTGTATAGATACATGATCTATAAGCTACAATATTTTTTTCATAGTAGGATAGATATTGCACATGTTGTTGGTATTGTGGCAATATTTTCTTTTAATCCTAAAGAAACACATATGATTGTTGTGAAGAGAATCTTTAGATATTTGAAAGGAACTAAGGACTATGGATTATGGTACAAAAAATATGGATATTTTGAATTCAAAGTGTATATTGATATTGATTGGGCAAGTAATGTGGATGAGAGGAAAAGTACAAGTGGAGGAGCTTTCTTCTTAGGAGAGAGATTAGTGACATGGATAAGCAAAAAGAAATGCATTTCACAATCAACTGCTGAGATAGAATATGTTATTGTTGCAATCAATTGTTCTAACATTGTATGGATAAAATAACTACTTGAAGGGATACAAGAGGAGATTAGATGGTCATGTGACAATCTATTGTGACAATACTAGTGCTATAAACATTTCAAAGAATCTAGTGATGCACACAAAGACAAAGCATATATCAATCAAGTATCACTATTTGAGAGAACAGGTACATGAAAAATAAGTAAAGTTGGAATATGTGAAATCTAAGGAACATGTTGCTGATATATTCACAAAGCCATTTCCTAAAGATACTTTTGAGTACCTAAGAAGTAAACTAGGAGTAATTCCCCTATCTAATGTTCATTAGAGAAAGATGCAGGTTGCATCAATTCATGTTTTATAAAATTATCTATTTGTAAGTTGATGCAAATGTCACTCTTTAGGAATAGCTTAAAGTTGTGACAAAGATATGAGGAAACATAACTAATTGGTACAAGAAAGGTACAAGGTACAACTACAAGGATAGTTAGTTTTAGATTAAGGTTTTGCAGGTACCTTTGGCATTGTTGTCAAAGAGGGAGAGAATGAATGAAAAGAATAAGTATTGAATGAAGTCAAAACACCAAAGGGGGAGAGAATGAATAAAGAGATATGACTAAGGGGGAGACATATTAATGAAGGAGAAATAAAGAATGAAGATTGTTGATATTGATGGTATATTTTAGATTGAGATGAGATATATAAATTGTGTTGTCATCAATGCCAAAGGGGAGATTGTTACAACAACTGATGAGATCGTTACCCCAACTAATGAGATTGTTACTCAACTAATATTGATACTGAGCAATGAAAGGTATGTAGAAGGATTGGATCAGTTTTTATGTTTTCATTTATGTCAAGCCTATTGACTTACTGATTTCAAGTTTCCATATCAGTCTGAAAAGTGTGATGTTGAGTAAAGAAATGGTTGGTAAAGACAGAAGATGAAATGAAGAAGTGATGTTAAGTATGAGAGCTTAAATGGGCAATTGTTGAATCGGTCTTTGAAAAGGTGATATTGATTTGATTATTTTACATGAATTAATGAAGTGAACTAGAATGACATACATGTTAGTTATATTTGTTAGTAATAAAGGATTGAAGTTGTCAAGTGAAAAGACAAGGAAAAGTGTGTTCTACCGAGCTAGAAATGGTTATCAGTAAGTCAAGATATTGGCTAGTCACATTTAACCGAGTAGAAAGACTTAACCGAGTAGATGAAGTTGGTCGATTAAACAAGAAATCAAGTAAAAGATGACATCGAGTGAAGATTTGGAATGATCTAGAAGATTCTAAAGAAAAAAGTTAGTTAATGAAATCAACAAATCAAAAACGTTAGGTAAAGATAAATGGTGAAGATTTAGTGATTGGTTTGAGATCCAAGAAAAGTTCAAGTTCCAAGGTGAAGATATAGCTAGCAAGATTCATAAAACATTTTACTGAGCTACAGATTTGATCGAATGGATGAGATTAAGTGGTTAATAAGATTAAGTGGCAAAATTTTTCTATATAAAGGATGATCACGATGATCATACTACTGATGCCAATGTTGAATTGTTGATTTGTTGATAGCTAGAGAAGATAGTCAAATTAGTACAAAAGGGTACACCGAGCATAACAGAGTTGAAGAAAAGTATGAATGAAATGAAGTGATGAGATGAAGTGTGTGTGTTGATCAGCTAGAAAGGAAGAGTTTGAACAAGACAAATGAGCATAAAGGAGATCTGAACAAGAAAAGGTAGTTGCATATTTTATCAAATCAATTCATTGTTACTTTCTAACCATTGTAGCAGAAAATATCTTAATCGAGTGGATTTAACAGTCCTATTTCTAAATCCTTTGTAAGGTGGCACTTTGACAAATGTTCTAAGTCCTCTAATAAGGCCACTCATTATAGGGTGATAGATCTAGTCAATCTTTGGTGAAAATCGCCTAACAGGGTCACATCTAGCAAATGTGTTTGTAATCTTTAATAGGATTGGCTCTTAACCGAGCTCACTTCTGAAAAGTCAAATTATTTTGTGGCTGATAATTCCTGCAATGGTTTTTACCCAAATTAGTTTTCCATGTTAAATACCGGTGTTAATGTGTGATTGAATGTTTTGTATGTTATTTACTGATTTTCTAATGCATATTATTGTGGTTTGTTGAATTCTTAAATCTGATTATAAAGATTAGCTACCGAGAAGGTTTTAAGGTTGAAAATTGTTAAGGGACCTAAGATAATTGATTCTATAACTGATTCACCCTCCCCGCCCTGCCTGCCCCCCCCCCCCCCCCCCCCTCCCTCTCAGTTATCCAATACCATCTCCCTCCCTCATCTCACCATCCCATCCCTTCCCCCCTCTAACTAATTGATTGATTATGATATGCAGAGGGGGAGATAAAGAAAATAAGAGAGAGCTTGCGATAATGAGGTATAGATATACATGAAGCTATATCAAAAGGGAGATAGAGATAGAGGGAGAAGGAGTGAGATAAATAGGAGGTGATAGAGACAAGTAAAAAATAGGTATGGGTAGAGGGAGGGACATCAATAGAGAGAGAAGATAAATTAGCAGAGAGAGAGAGAGATGGATTGAAAGGGATATAAAATGAGAGGGGAAAAGAGAAAGATAGAACTAAGTAAATTGAGAGAGGGGAAGAGAGGTATAGAGAGACATTTTATCTTAGGTCATTTTAGGCAAAGGTGTACAAAATATCAAAGACAACAAGGAAACCCTAACTGATTATTTTCATTATATACCACTTTTTAACTATGTCAATTCTTATGGGAGCAAATTGGACTATAAAAGAATGATTTTGTATGCAAAATTTGTGATTATTACAAGTTTCAAAATTAAGGATTAACTT
Source organism: Chamaecyparis obtusa (assembly GCA_027943335.1). Lineage (NCBI taxonomy): Eukaryota > Viridiplantae > Streptophyta > Pinopsida > Cupressales > Cupressaceae > Chamaecyparis > Chamaecyparis obtusa. The sequence goes on from BSBK01004423.1 coordinate 735,958, forward strand.
CAAATGATTATAATTAAAAAATTCTATAATCCAATAAAATTACCTTATCCATAATGTAGGTCTCTGAATCACATTTCCAACACCTATAAAAACTCAAAATTTCAATAAGAAACACAGAAGTTATGCCCATTTTACTAAAATATATTTTTTAATTTTTTCAAAACAAATATCTGATATGGATCTGATATCCAATTTGGTTTGCTATTACCAAACCAAATTCAAATTATGTGACCCGTACAAAAAGTCAGAGAGGATTTTGGCATGTTTGGCAAGATAGAAAACTCATTTTTTTCATTGGCACTTTTTGTTCCCTCATGATCCTACACATACCCACAAGCTTCCATTGATTGAAAGAAGTTTTTTCATTTTATTTTATTTTTGTTTAATTTTTCATCTCTTTAATTGTCCATAAGATCTACATATTTTATTTTATTTCCATTCTCTTATTTTTGTTTTGAATGTGTATAAAATTTCTTGCATAGGAACTAGAATAGCATCTACCTCTTCCTCCATAGGCACAAATGAACACAAAACATATCCAAATTTTAGTTCTCCTTTGTGGAAATATGTTGATATTGTAAAATCGCTTCCAAAAAGTGGGGCATTTTGTTGGAAATATCAGGGGTGTCATGTAGAATGTAATAGTTCATATTATCGAGTGGTAGGCCATTTGTGTGGATTCCCAAAAAGAGGAGTCAAAAAATGCCCTATAAAAAAAAAACTCCTATACCAAATGATACAATGTTAAAATATATTGAGCATGAAAAAGCAAAAGAGAGAAGTGCGTAGACAAAATTTGTTCATAAAGAAAAAATCAAAGAGAGTGCAACCCCCATCTTCAAATATTATGGTAGAAGACCACACATTTTTTACTATTGCAGTCGAGCCTAAAAGTGAAGCACCCATTGCACGCGAAAGAAATGGACCTTTGGAAACTTATTTCAAAATGAGAATCAAGATATTGTTGACCAAGATATAGCAAGATGCATGTATGCAAATGGGTTGTCTTTCATTGTTATTTTCTCCCAATATTGGAAGATGTTGAAAAGTGTCAATGAAGCTCCAAAGGGTATAAGGGCCCTAGTTATGAGAAGATACACAACACCTTGTTGGGAAGAGAGGTCAAGGGGGTTAAGATGCATTGAAGCCCATAAGGGATTCATGGATTGCAATACATGTATCCATTGCTTCAGATGGGTGGAAAGATTCAAGAAATCGTTCATCAATCAATGCCATAACAATATCCCGTAAAGGGACAATATTTTTGAAAGCCATGAATTCTGAGGGGCAAGTAAAAAATGGGCAATTTATTGTTGATATTTTATTCTTTGTTATTGAGATAGTGGAACCTAGAAACATTATTTAAGTCATAATGGACAACACAAAGAATTGTAGAGATGTTGGTTTGTTGGTTGAAGATTTATATTAGCATATCTTTTGGAAACCTTATGTGATCCACTCACTCAGTCTTGTACTACAAAATATTGGAAACAAAATTGGGTGGATCAAAGAGGTGTGTGTAGAGACTGAGGACATCTAGATGTTCATCACTAATCACTACATGTCTTAAGGATTTTCATATTATTTTTCAGTTTGGAGCTACTGAAAGTACATAAACTTGAAGTAGTAATTTTATTTTATTTTTTTTTAAATTAGTATTTTGCATATTCCGATTTTCATATTTGATTGTGTAATGTGTATTCTTCTTTAAAGTTTCTCTTCATTTAATTATATTTTTTTATTTTAATTTATATTATAGGTTGCATAGACCATTTTACATGTAATGAAATTATCTTGAGATTACTTCTGAAAGAGAAAATGGCACTTTGTAATATGGTTAGCAGCCAAAATTAGTCTATATGGAAGCAAAGTAGCATTAAAAGGGCAACAAAAATTAAGAAAAGAATATTAGATGATTTATGGTGGGATCATGTGGAATATCTCTTTAGTTTCACTGAGCTCATCATAGGCATGCTTTGCTACACTGACATGGATAGGTCTTGCCTTGGAGAGGTGTATGATGGCATCACCTCAATGCTTGAGAAGATGAAGAAAATTATAAATAGGAAAGAACAAGAGCCTAAGTAGACTTTCTTCAAGCAATTGTTGTAGAAAGGTGGAACAAGATGACCACTCCACTACATCTTCTTGTCTATCCATTGACTTTGAAATACTATAGCAAACACTTTCTTGATATGTCAAGAAGGCTTTTGCCATATAAAGATTTAGAAGTGACTGAAGGGTACAAGGCAACATTCCTTAGATTCTTTTTTATGATGATGTGCAAGATTTAATTACACGTGAGTTCATAGACTTTGTGAATGCAAAAGGTCTAAGTGTTGACACTCATCATCATCAATTTAAGAAGGATGCTCGTAGTTGACGGTACCGCTATGGCCAATGCATCCAATTGCTACAACCCCTAACCATCAAAATTGTATCATAAGTTTATTTATAATTTTAATTTACGTTGTTTTCATAAGTTGCTAGTAATTTTATAACTTTAATAATTTAATTGTTTACTTTGTCATGTCTTCATAAGTTGTTAGCTCATCTACAGAAAGAAATTGGAGCACATATTCCTTCAACCACTCAGTAAAGCGCAATAGATTGCAATCAAAAAAAGTGGAACACTAAGTGTATGCATTCCAACTTATATCTTCTTTTACACAAGCAAAATGAATACAAAGAAGGGGAGTCAAAGATGTGGGAAATAGATCCAAAGCGGTCTTGGATGCTTCCACTTCTCAGCTTGCAATTGCTAAATTTGAAGACTTGGGAAGCGAGAATGCTATTCATGTTGTCGATCCCATTGGCATTGGCATTGTTTGTAAATCAACAAAAGTCATTAATGATGATGAAGATTTAGATAATCCATTTGATGATTGAAACTTAGCACGTACTAAGTTCCAATTGTTTAAAGTTGAAACAATGATATACTTGGAACTCAATGATATTTTTTTAATATTTTGATGTTGAACTTGAAGTTGCTAGGATGGTATGATTGTGATGTTGTGAATACAAGTTTATAGTGTTTTTGTTATTCACGTGATACTATATGACATTCTAATCTTAATTTATGTGTCTAGGCTACATTTGTGTGTGTGATTTTTACATGTTTTTTATAACAAACAAACAAAACCAAACCCCATTTCAAAATTTGGTTGTATCAACAAACGAGTTCCTCAAACCCATATCTGAATCCAACCCCAAACCTGAATTCACAACATAACATAAAAGTAATCACACTTTTAATTGAATTTCCAATAACTTTCTTGAAATAACACACCTAATAAAACTAGATGTTAAAACCCTAATATAAATGAATTTTAATTTAGATACTTTAGAACTAAAGTCTTTCTACCTCACAACTGATGTCAAACTCAACTATAGCTCCAACAATTTTTTTTTAATAGAACAATACATTAAGATAACAACGAGTAGAAAAACAGTTGGACTGAAGAGAAAAAAGTAAATCAGGAGCGCTCCAACATTGGTAAGCACAAATCTATGGATTGGTACGCCCCTCGATTATTGTTAAGCAACCCAGCTGGTGGGGCAAATACAACTATAGCAATGGCGACCATTACATATTTCCTAATTTCCGTGTGGAGTTTTCTAGCGTGAACAACACGTCAACAAACGTTGTAAAGTCAATATTGAATGTTCCAGTTTTCCAAGTGCACAGATCTTGGATGGGCCTTTCCAACCACGAAATCATCTCTAGATTTATTATAGTTTTAAGATAATAAATAAGTTTTTGTCTTCACGTATATCAAGCCAGAATTGACTATGTAACAGAATACCAGAGGACGACGCGTGAATCCACCCGGTGGACTAAGCCTATGTGGCTTGCAAACTCTTTCCCATTTGTTTGATTTATTGGGGTTAAATTTATTGTTTTAAATAACCCCATTCACATCAGACGACTCGTAAGTCCCACGAAATGTAGACTTTCAACCAAGTGTAGTAGAATATACTCTAGGTAGATACCAATTTGGTACCGACATTTGACTTATATTTCTAGAATTTAAGCCGTCTTGCTTTTTTTTTAATTTATTTTAACAAATCATTTAGGAAGATCCCTCACATGTCAATATTTTTTAATAATAATTTTGATCTTTTCCAAAGATTCTAAGTTTCACTTTTCTTTTTTTTTCACTTAACTATATTTATTTTAAACAACTTAATATTAAAGGACCTTTAATTTAGTAATACAGTAATCATTTTCAATCTAAAAAGAAGAGTTTTGAAACTTAATAACTATGGATGAAGAGGCTGTCTAACAGTAAAACTGATAGAATTCATGAACTTTGAAGAGCATTTAATACTCACTTAAAGAAACAATTGTAGTTGTAATAAACTAAGTTTTGGTCCACCTCAAGCTTGGTCACAAAGACGAAGCACAGGGTATAAAACTTAAAACAACATATGCAGCAAATGTTAAGATACTTACTGATAGTCTTTTCTAAAGCTAAATTAGCTTATACTTTGGGACTGTTAGAATAATGTCTATTTAACAGTATTGGTAGCTGAGCATTTATTGCACATTCCAGAATTCTCCTTAACAGAATTCTCAAATTTCTTCTCACCGTAGCTTGTGTAGAAAATTCCAGAAGTTTGTAAGAGGCTTATAAATACAGTTTCCTTCTTGCGTTACATGTGTAAGAGAGAATAAGTGTTTTGTAATGAATATCATAATTCCATAGCTGCTCTGTTCTGCAATACTCTTTACTATTAATACTCTGCCCTTTTTTTTTTACGGTGCAAATAATATAATTAACTATTTTATCTGGTCTGTCCTCCTGCTGTTTTTATTAGTTCATCAGGCACTGTCCTCAAATTCAACCCTTGTATATTTTATGTGTCAGTGCTGGTGTAATGGTAAGTTCACAATATCACATAACAGACAAATACAATAAACAAAATTAAGCAGCCAATGCAATAAAGCCTGAGACTTAAGAACAAAATTAAGTGTTCTCATGCGGTTGCTTAAGTACATTTTGTGTTTAAATTTAAGCAGTTATGTGTTCCTATGGAAATTTTGAAGTGTGAAAAAAGCATAATTTAGAATATTTTGCTATTTTAGTGGAGTAGCTATTATTTAGGAATTGAAAATAAGCTGTGGGAAAAGAGGGAGAAAACACAACGTAAATATTATTAAATTAATTAATCTAAATTTCAAATTTTCAGCATGAAAATAAGCAGCAAAATACATATTCATGGGGCCACTAGCTCCACAAATATCTCCTTAAAAAATTGAGCAGCCACTGCTAATCAAAATAAACTAAGCAGTGACATGAGAACATGGATTACCCCACCCTCCATCAGGAAGTCTTTTCCATCATCAATGTGCTCCCAAACAGCCAGAGCATTGATTGCCTTCATTTTCTTGGGCTACGTATCTGGGACTTCAAGCTGAGTCTGAGTCTGAGTCAGAGAAATTCTTTTAAAGCAAAATGGCAAAAACCAGGCCAATATGATAAAGGAAACTCAGCAACCAATACAATAAAGCCTGAGCTAAGGAAGAGTCCTGATCATCTGGGTACCCCATTATCAGGCAAGTCTTTTCCATCACCAATATGCTCAGAACCAGTGAGAGCATTGCCTTCATTTCCTAAGGCCATGAATCTGGAACTTCAATTTGAATCTGTCTATCAGCATTCCTTCGCAGCAAAATGGGAAGAGACAGGCACAGAGATTTGTCCTGTCCTTCGGGAGGAGCATCTTTGCCATCATCAACATGCTCAAAACAAGTGAGAACATCGTCTTCAATTTCCTAAAGCCATGAACACTGGAACTTCAATCTAAATTTGTGTCTAAGAAACATTCCTTTTCAGCAAAATAAGAAGAGAAAGGCACAGAAATTTGTACTGCCCTCTGAGAGAAGCCCATCCATGTTGTCGAGCAGGAGGCAACCAACCCATTTGTTTCCCAGCCATTGGTGATTGACTAGACGGTAAAGAAGCAACTTCCTGCACTACTGTTCCACTTAACTAATTGGCCTAGCTTGGCTTCAGTTCCTTATATATACGGATCAAAGGGAAAGATTGAATTTTAGGCTAAGATCAAATAGGCCAATTTTGAGAATGTGACTAAAAGATAGGGTGTAAAGCTCCATAGGAATTCGTGAGATTGCAATTTACCATGACAGCAACAAGAAATGAAGTTAAAAAGGTTTTATAGATTATTTGTAAAATTCTAGTTTAAAACTCGAGTGGAACCTATAATGGCCGCTTCATACAAGCAGAAGCAAAGGAGACTTGCAACAAATTGGCAATTGATAGAAACCATAGGAACCAAGAAATGTAATTAGAACACCAAAGCTTCTTAACAGCTATCATTGAACTGTTGTTGCACTCATTTTAAATGGCAGAAAAATAAGGCTGGCATTACAATTGAGCTACGTGTAATATTTACAACATTAACTTACTGCTGCGGAACTTTTGTGCCATAATACATTTGCATACTCAAGTGGCAATTATGCACAATACCTTTCTTTTAGAAAACTTGTCTCAGAAACGGGGAGTTTGAATATGGATTTTTCTGCAGGACATTCTTTTGGTTTAACATCCCTCGTTAATCATTTGACATTTTCATGGAATTTTATAACTTATGTACCTGACAAACAACCTTTACACAAAACAAGCCACACTTCAATCATTCCAAAAATCATAGCGGGGAACTTAAGGTAACTACAAATGGCAATGAACCGTGGAAACAATAAACAACATAGCTGGAGCTGTATCAGTGTTAACGATCACACTAATAGAAATGGGAAGGGTGCATTGAAATTATGAACATCAAAAAGCTAGCCTATACAGCTTTCAATTTGTAAATTACTATTCAAAGTTCCTCAAAGTAGTATTCACAAACTTTTTATTGTTGAGACAAAGCTCTGTGGAATGTTTAGGCATAGAATTCCAAAGCATTTTAACGTGGCTATAATCACCGAACCAAGCTCCACCAGCACAGCCTGACACAAGAACATACAGCTACTTGAAAACACCATGACCCAAACTACTGATCATCATCTTGCCAAACCCACACAATGTCTTTGAGAACAGGTCTGAACTCCTGATTACAGAATTTCTCATATTCTATAGTGTACCTCTCAACTCAACTACAGAGAATGAGGTGTAACCTCAAAAATCTCTGTATAAATTACCAAATTCTCTTTCCTGCCATTCTTATTTCACAGCATCTTGATTTTGCAAACTGTTTTCTTCACATTGAAGTTCAAAAGCTTAGCTGCTTCCCCCCTCATCATCATCTTGCCAAACCCACACAATGTCTTTGAGAGCAGGTTTGAGCTCCTGATCACAGAATTTCTCATATTCTATTGTGTCCCCACAGGCTTTTCTCAACTCCACTACAAAAAATGAAGGTGTTACCTCAAAAATCTCTGCAGCAACTACCAAATTACCTTTCCTACCATTTTTATTTCCCTGCATCTTGATTTTGCAATCTGTTTTCTTCACGTTGAAGTTCAAAAGCTTAGCTGCTTCCTCGAGCTTTGAGCTTATACTAGAAAAAGACTGAGTAGATGTAAAGCGCTTCTCACTTTTTGCAATGTTTTTCTCTTCAAACAGACGAGATAGATCAAAGCCACGAGAAAAAGAAATGATATCAAATGCATTTAAGCTTGCTGGCTTCTTTACAGGGGTGTTGTCAGGGGATGAATTCTGACTCATCTCTGAGCTCACTTCATCAAAACTGCTGCTAACAAGGTCATCATCCTCTATCTCAAAATGCACAGGCTTGAAATTCTTTCTGAACCATGGAACTTCCATCAACTGGGGGATAGTGATCCGCGTTTTAGGATTGGGATCTAACAACTTGTTCATTAACCTTCTAACATCATATGAAAACCAAGATGGACATTTGAATTCTCCCTTGCAGATTTTATTATACATGACCATCAGATTGGGATCATGAAAAGGCAGATAACCAGCCATCAAAACAAATAGAATGACCCCACATGACCATACATCTGCCTTGGCACCATCATAGCCTTTTCGTGTGATCACCTCAGGTGCAACATATGCAGGAGTACCACAAGTTGTATGCAAGAGACCATCTTGCCTGAGCTGTTGAGTCACTGCACTTAGCCCAAAGTCTGAGACTTTCAGATTGCCGCTCTCATCTAGAAGCAAATTTTCTGGCTTCAAATCTCTGTGATAAACTCCCCTGCTGTGACAGAAGTCCACTGCACTGATAAGCTGCTGGAAATACTTCCTTGCCACATCCTCCTTTAGCTTTCCTTTAGCAACTTTGTTGAAGAGCTCTCCTCCTTTAACACATTCCATTACAAAATAGATTTTGGTTTTGCTCGCCATGACTTCAAATAGCTGTACAATGTTGGGATGCCTGACCAGTCTCATCACAGAGATTTCTCTTTTGATTTGCTCTGTCATGCCTACTTTAAGAACTTTCTCTTTGTCAATGGCCTTGATTGCCACAACTTGACCTGTCTTTGTATTTTTTGCATAATATACCTTCCCAAACGTTCCCTGTCCCAACAGTTTGCCTAATTCATACTTACCCATCAACATGCGAGTTCCGTTCATTTGCATTTTCGCCATGACCTTAATTTTGTAGGCTTTCAAAATGACTCAAGGGATTATATCCACTTGCACAGAAAACACAGCTCACTGTTACAGATGATTGAAGCCCAATTGTCTTACCTCTGTCCAAAAATATTTACCCACCAAGAAAACTTATACTACCCAGTTGGATGTCGGCCTAATCAATTGGGTATCAGCAATACCCAATAGGATGGTATGGCCCTATCCAAGTGGGGATCGGTTCACTAATAACCACGCAAAACAGTAAGCAACTAAAAATATGTCTATTCTCTTCTAGCCCAAAATCACTCTAACAATTCAGGAAAGAACAGAAAAGAAAAGAAAACCCTAAACGAACTAATATACAATCCAAAGATCTCAACCGTCTCCTGACGGATTATGGCTCCATTCAATGATCCTTTTGCCGCAATTATGCATTCCAGGCCAAAATTGCTGCCTTGCATAATCGTGCATCAATAGCACTTCTTCCAGAGTAACCGCATTGGCCCTCTGGTATATGTCAGCGTGGAAGCACATCTTTCTGCATTACTTGTCGCGGTCTCCAGAAAGATCAGATCACCCGTAATATGAATTTATTCCTAGAAAGTTACCTTTCTCTCAGACTCTGGATACTTCCACGGCTCAAACACTGCAAAAAAAAAAACGGCAAGAAATAATTCTATCAGTCATCTCCAACACCCAGATGTCAATTTAAAGGGTTTTCTGTAATCAACATTCCTTTTCCTTATAAATTGATGGTATTACCTAATCTAATTTAAATAGGAAAACACATAAGATTTAAGCGTCACCAAATCAGCCTTGCAACCCCAGAAAATAAGTTCAGAACAACACCATCACAAAAAAAAAAATACAGGATTTTATCATTTTTCACTATATAAAAGAAACAAAATCCCTCTTTTCACCTTCCGATCAGGTTTTACAACTACTAGATTTTCAGATAAGCTTAAGACTTCAAAGGTATAACGCAATAGAACTTTCAAAGAAGATCTACATAGAAAAACTCTTATGCCAGAAAATATATTCTTGTTTCTTTATTTTAAAAAAATCAAAACTAACACAATTTAGAATTAAATACAAAACTTTCTGCATACTAAAACGATGCTAAAATATTGACAACAGGTAACGGATAAATCAACCATGAACAACCAAATTCAAAAGAAACCAATCGCATAGAAATTTTAACCTTGCAGAATAAAATAACAGTTCAATATCCAATATTACACGGCTAAAAAAATCTTCGCAAGTTGCTAAAAATCCTTCTGTTAGTGTCAGATATTCAACAAGTAATTATTCTAAAAAGACCATGTCGATACTTTAATAGAGTTGAGTCGCAAGCTAAAGCTATTTCAGTTTGCGATACAAAATTTAAAAAAACCATAAACATCATTACGCTCAAAGCACAAACTATCTTATCATACAGAACCAGGTTCTAGCCACATCTTTCCTGCAAATTCTTCAACCAAACCCATTTCTGATTTCAAAGAATACGTTTTTTCACTCAAATAAAAGGAAAAACAATAACTTCAAAAAAATACTCAAAACTTCATACTTATATTGTTAAGATGCAACCATTCTAGAGCGAATTTCAATAAAAGCAAGGCATGTCACTCGGATTAAACACCAACATATTGCAAGACGAAACACAAAAATCACAAGCGGAAACACCAAAAATCACTAGCTGAAGCACAAATCATGGAGCTAACAGGATACAACAAAAACAGAATTGAATTCGACACAACAGAAAACGCATATGAATTCTTACTTTAGGGGATAAAGTTCCTCGCAGATCTTTGGCAACAAGTCAGATTACTTCAATCCAAACGAAAACGGGAAAAAAATAATCTTCGATTTTTTGTGAGAAATCTAGAACGGTCATTTAATAGAAATTCCGTCAAAAACCAGTATGATATCCACTTACAGTGTCTAGGGTTAATAATCAAAACATCGCAAGCCGGAGCTTTTCCAGCTTGCCGTGTTCCATTAAAATGCGGCAAAAACATCATCATAACTAAAAAGAATAACAAATACATCACAAATCTGACCCAACTAAAACAATTACAGCGAGATCTTTGCACACATTCCTTAACCAACTCCATTAGACGGCAAAACTTGCACAGAACTTTCAAATAGAATAGCTTAAATCTTAAAAAAACATTCATCTTGAACCAGATTGTGTACACAATAGATCTAACCTGAAAATAGCCTCGCAGGATCTACCCCTCGCAAGATATTGCAGGTATGAAAATGTTCTAACGCCTTTGAATCCTCAGGGCTTCCGGAAATCTCTGATTTTTTAGCGTAATTGTAGTTGTATGGCAATCGTAGTAGAGACTTCTACTATACCACGTGTCGGTGTCTAATTTGACGTAATTTACAAGGTTTGTAAAAATTAAATATCGCGATTTTATTGAGGCGGCCAGCTGTTCCACGGCCACTCAAACGGTCCAAACTTTTGCTTTTGATTTTTTGTTTGAAACGCGCTTTCAATTTTCAATTTTTTATTTTTTATTTATTATTTTAGCTTTCATATGGTTTATTTTTGACAATACGGTGGGCTTGTTCTTAAGACAGCCTTTCACAGTGGAATCAACTTCTCCACATTTCAGCTCTTTGTTTTCTTAAATTCTTTCTTAAAATATAATAATACATTAATTATAGTAGAATATTTACTTATACATTAATCTAAAGGGGTGGTGTAGTTGGTTAACGATTTTGGGTTCAATAAGAGGCTCATCTTGTCTAGAATAATGAGCATTGTGCCAAAGGTGCAAGCTCTAAATTGCTATGTTCCTCCCACCACTGTGCTCATTATAAAAAAAAATTTAAAGAATTCATCTAAGATCTAATCGTTTAAGCATTCTATATTTACTGTTGAGATTTAGCCTTCAATTTATGAAATTTACTTTTAGAGCTTAACCAAGGGATAAGGGTGAAGTTAGACATTTACACAGTTTAGAACAACAAGTCTCTAAAGGGCCCTATAGTGTCACATAATTAAAATAGTCAAGTTGTGTAGCAAGTAACCAGTTGTAGATTAACAAAAGATAAGATTGTGGTTGTACCAAATACTTTTATAAATGAAGGATAGGATCATGTTCATACCAAATACTTTTACAAACAAAAGACATGAGTGATGCTCATATAAACAAAAGAGAGATGTTTGAGCTTTCACAAATGCCAAACGAGACTAATCTTTTCTTATCCCTTCAATTTCTTATTTGCATTTTATGATGAGCCTCATCCTCTTTCAAGTTTTTATTTTACAATTTGAAACATGATACCAATAATAGTTAAAGGGTCTTCAATCAACTCTCTAGAAAGGCTAAAAGGAACTAATTGTAAAAGATGAATCCTAAGAAATAATCAATCCTACACAAATGATAGTAACAAAATATAAATGATTTTCTTTCCAATTTGATGAAATATCCTTCATATGCAAAAAATGGGAGGATGTCTATGTTGAGAGAATATATACACCTTGTTTGAGATTTTGGATGTAAAGAATATTCAAGTATAGCAAAGTGTAAGATGATGTGGAGGTAAGTGATGTCTAGAGGATGATGAATGAATTACTTTGGAACTCAAGGAAACCCACTAGAAAATGTATTGTCTTCTACATGGTGCATAGACTTTGTTTTGGCATAACCTCACTTTATTGAGTCCTTGATTTGTTACACTTGGATTGTGACTATATTTACATGATTTTTCACAGTTGTGGGGTAAAAAAAAAATACCAACATATAGAACAGCAAAAGAATTAGGTTGTTGTTAAAAGGAAATAGTCAAATGATTGTACAACTTAATATGGAACTCTCCATAAAGACAAAAAAATGAAAAGTCATCATTAAATGAATAAGAGGAGGAACAACATGGAGCTCCAAGTGAAACTTGTATGAGGTCCCCCATCATGGAGGAAATAAAAGTGATTTGTTACCTATTTTGTCACTTTAGATATTTTTTTGTAGAGGTTGGGCTTGTATAATGTAACTTAAGAAGGCCCCACCAAACTTTGGGAAGAGAACAAAGGATAATGAAATTTAAAGATAAAATGTTGATTGAAGATGATTATTTTTACAAAAAAATTGGGTGATTTGGTGATTTTTTTTTTCATTTTTTTTGTATTTTAGAAGATTTGAACTTAATACCATCTAAGTGCATGCAACATGGACTTTTCCATCAAACTGAGTTTTCTTTGACAAGTGATGTAATTTTCTAATCCTCTTATAAGTGAAATGGATTTATGAAGTGGTTATCTAGTGAAATTTATATAATTGAAGATAGTGGAATTTATATAATTCAAGATAGAAAAATTTTAATTTTAATTTTAAAGATCTAAAATAATAGAATTATCTTTTCTAATGTAGAGTTTGTATATACATTTTTGCATTGCAAATATGTGAACTCGTGCAAAATTCAAGGAAGGAAAATCAATTTTAAAATTCTTAAATTTCTTAAGTAGTGAAGACCAAAGAAGATGGCAATTTATGTGGAGGGTGGAAAAAAATATTGATCATGCGGAGTTATCTAATTATATATTTCTAAAAATGTGATTAAGCATAATTTGTAGAGCCCTAATAACATAAGTAAATTATTGATGACATGTTTTATAATATTATTTTGTAGCTCTATGATTTTTAACCTTAGGTAGCTCATTCTTTTAATAAATGAAGTAACACTTTACAATTAATAGGTCTAATCATAATTACTTGCAAGTCCACCATTTTCTTTCTCATGAATATGTCCACTTCAATTTTCTTTTTATGAAATAATGTCTACAATTGGTATATTCTTGTATTAAATTTGGCCCACAACCCTATCCCAATTAATCTTAGCAATGACTAAGCTCCCTACAAAATGCACCAAAGACAAAAAAAAAATGTCAAACTTTTTTTTTCCAGATTCGCGAAAACCCAGTAATTTTTTTGTGGTTTTCAACCACAAAATATGCAAATCACAAAGAATAGATGGTGAAAATTTGTTGTGTTTTCTATTTTTTGAAATTTGGTATGTTAGAATTCTTAGGTACCGAGAGGAGGGAGCAAATTAGTACAAACAGGTAATGAACAAATTCAACCACTAATCTGAAAAACTGCAATATTAACTTCCAAACCACAAAGCATATACCTGGTGTAAGAAAATAAAAGAAAATAATATAAAGCATCCACAAACTCATCACACAGGACATATTTTTTTGTCGTGGAAACCCTTGGTTAGAGAGAGAAAACTACGGTGGGGATGACATCCATAAGCTCACTACTATGGTAAATGAGTTTTCCTTGTTAGGAACTACAATTACCCTTTTTGAGGGTTCACTTGTGTTGGCTCTTTTCCTTGCAGGACCAAGCTTGAATCAAATAGTTGGGCTTAGACTCACAGGTTAGGCACTCAAGCTTGACAAGAAAAACACACCAATTGATGAGGATAGAGAGAAATCCTCCTTCTTCTTTGAGCTCCACATTCACTCAGGCAGGTATTGCCTTATCTGCACACTCAAGACACCTCATGACAAAACCAAAGGCCTGCAGACAGATTAATGTGGAATAGCAATCAATCTCCTATAGGTATCATGTACCCCAATGATAGAAAGTCTCATGCAATAGCCCTACTTGCATGGAATGAAATTGAAAGCCAAAAACCTATCCTAACAACATGAAAGGGAAAGGGTGGAACTGAAAGGAAATGATTTTAAAGATGAGTTTGAAGGGACCCCTGAGATACCCTAAGTCTCTGATAGACCAGTGCCTTGTCCAATGGGTCACAGAGTCAAATACCCTATTGCAAAAGAAAGCTATGAAACAAGAACACGATATGCTCAATGTGTTGATACCTGACATCAACCACACACCATGACCAAACCTCAACTTAACACCCACTTGTGCATTCAAGCATGCTATTATCCATCAAAGGATTTTAACCCTCCCCTTAGAAGAGACCTATGAATCAAACAATACATTGACCAACATCCACTGGAAGACAAGCATGACCTATCCTTGATATTTCAGCTCATACATACAAGAATACTAACTCTAAACCAGTTATCTCTGCGAAGACAACTCCACTTGCAAACACTTAGGCAATGCAAAAAGACAAATCAAACACCCTTGATGTATGATTAATGGACTCAAAATTCAAATGGAGATAGCTCGGTAACAGTAAGAATATATTCACTTCTCATACATAAGACAAATCTATTACAACATGCACTGTATTCTCTAAACCAGCAAGGAGAGAAGAACACCCTATATGCAAAGAGAAGGAGAAAATCTACAGGAAAAAGACCCTTCACTTGGAACCAATTCTCCTCAAAAATTTACAGAAGAAGGAACCCTTACAAAGTCAAAAACTCGACTACTTATACCACTAGTTGCCTTGGAATTCTCTAGGAGAATGCAACAAGCTACGGACAGCTAGGGCTAGGGTTTCAACAAAATTTTGAAAACACTGCTAGAGGGAAAACTAGCACCAATTTTTCAGCAACAAGAATGATCTTCGCACTTGAGAAGAATCTCTGAGAAGGACAGGAAGATCATAAATTTACCACGCAAACCATACTGATCAGACCATCAAAACACCTCGAGCCAACAAAAACTGCCCATCACCACACGGCACAAATCCCTGCAAACCCTCAAGGCACCCTGGACCACACTGGAACGGCGGAGAAGTTCAATTTCACCAATGCTGGCCCTTTCTGTCATCAATTCCAGTCCTTACTGGTCGCTAGAAACATCTCTGAGATTCAAATTCAAACTCCAATGGCTAAGTCTTGGTGCCAGCAGCACATTGGCAGTCCTGATTCGATCGAAGATCGGCAATAAGTCCCGACCATAGATCTCTCATCTTCCCGGGCTTCAGATCCTCTAACTCATCAAGCACCACGGGTTAACCCTCCGCGAACTGGCGACAAGATGAAAACCTAGTCGCTGGATGAAATACTTAACTCCAGTTATACTCAGCGACCACACGATTGCACGTGTTAAAATAGCCCACTAAATCATCTGGTGAACTAGCGACAAAGGAACCCTCGCCAATTCACAGAATACTTCCTACCTCCACTAAAAACTCTAGCGACCCCGCGACCGCTCATCGCCAAGTTGCCAAACCAACTAGCGAACCACCAAATCATCTCGCGAACCCGCGACAAGAAGAAAATTTATCGGGCCGTTAAACTTTATCCACTCCGCCAACCACTAGATCTCACCTTTAACTCCGCAACCGCGACGCCTGATGCCACCTGTCACGCCTCCACTCGCTACAACCGCTGAGTCACACATGCCATAGGACCCTCCTGCAAACCCTTGGCCACCTCGGTACACCGGCAACCAACTGAAACCCAGCACATCACCATCTCCCACCGGGCCCCAACATCACGTGGCACCCGGTCGCATGATCGCAAGCCGTGGAAATGGCCCTTGCTATCATGCGACAAGGCCATAAGACCGTAACATCACCACCCTCCGGCCAATAGAAAACCGCCACCGCATTCGGAAGATGCCTCACCACACCACCTGCTAATGGGCCCCAAGGACATGTGGCAAGCGGTCGCATGATTGCATAGCCAAAAACTGGGCTATGCGACCATGCGACAGCCAATCACAGGCTGCCACATGTCCACCTCTGGGACCACTACCAAAGAAGCCTCCAACTGTTAAGAACCGAGACCCACACGGACATATGGCAAGCGGTCACATGATCGCATGTCAGAAAAGTCTAACATGCGGCCATGCGACAGCCAATAAGAACATGCCATCTGTCCCCCCTCTGACACCAGGACCACCGTGCTCTGCAAACAAAATCAACGGCAGGTGCATGATCGCAAGGGGAAAGAATATTCCTCATGATCACACGCCGACCGTCGATCTCCCTCCTCTACCACGTGTAGAATCGAGCCCACTAACCGCCAGGCATTCAGCAACTACGCGACAAACTACTCACCAAGTCATGAGATGCTAGCTGCTAACCGCCAGAAGAGAAGAGATCACGCGACTACACAGTCGCCAGGTCGCCAGAAGAAGACTTAACCACCAGACAGCCGAACACAATGAAAAGCTGGGACCACATGGACAGGTGGCAGGCGGTCGCATGATCGCATGTCAGAAAAGTCTGACATGCAGCCATGTGACAACCAATCAAGAAGAGCATTTGAAGGCCCAGGCCCACCTATCATTGCACTTGCGCACTTAAGGAAAGCCGACAGACAGGGAACTAGTGCAAGGTCGAAAACACACAATGTTTTCGGTGAAAGAGGATCGAAAACACACAGAGTTTTTGACGCCAAAGTATAAGCGCACAAAAGCAGGAAGCACAGGGTCGAAAATAATGAAGGCCGAAAACACACAGACCGAAAATATCATGGATTTTTGAAAACACTGTGAGTTTTCGACACTGTGGCAGATTTTTATATTTTATTTCCTGCGGACCCTGAAACTCGAATAACTTTCTGGATTTTGTGAATTAGCACGTGAAATTTGGACCAGAGCAAGGTGACAACATGAAGAACATAGGGCAGGAGGCAAAAATAAAGCTTGCAGAGAAAATAGGCCATACTCATAAGATTTTGCTATGATAGAAAATTGGCCTAACAACTTGGTTAGGGGTGAGTAGTAAGCTATTAGGAGTACAATGTGATTTGTTAAGATCTATCTCACTAGAGGATTTAAAAATCTTGATGTGAGTCCACCCGATTAAGGGATTTACAATAGAAGACCTGTTAAAGTGCACATGGTTAAGATGTTTTTCTTGTTGCAATGGTTAGGGAACAACAAGTAATGATCTAGATGTAGCACTCCTTGCCCGCCAAATACAATCTTCTCTCTATAATTTCTCACAACTCTGTCTCTATCAGAAATCACAAAACCCTTATTGCCACCTAACAACATCAATCCCTTTTCAATATGAGCAACTCCAGCTATATACACAACTTGCACCAATATCATACACGCCAGAAATGAAACTCAAATACTTTCCTATGTAAGAACTACAAGCCAAAATAAAAATATCGATGTAAAACATGTTTTACCACGAGTGTGTCGACCCAAAATAAGATCTGCAAGTTATAGCTATAAGGTAGTCAAACACATTTTGACTTCTCTAATGCATCACCCTAAATCCACCTCATACATTTGCATCAATTCTAAAACTGTCAACTCATCATTTCCATAACCTCTATTCCATGTCATCATATCATCAAATATCATCACACTTACTATATTGCTCACCGATCTGGGATCTACCAACTGTAGCTCAAGATCACAAGTGTTCTTACCTATCTCAATGTATGTGGCATCAAAAAATCTCTTACCGATCAACCAAATGAGTTGTGGTCGGAACCATACTGAAATCTGAACAAGTTGATGTTGTACCTGTGACTACTTCTCATGATTCCACTTCTACCAAGATCGCCACCAAAGTGTTTTCCTTACTATCTATCGATCTTCTAAACTTAGCTAATTTCCAGTATTACGATCACAAATCCTTCTTACTGATTGTGTCCTCGCTTCACCGATTGTATTACTTGACTATTCTGACTTAGTTGCCATCGATGACAACCAAACAAGTAACTCCATATGACTACACCCAAAATTCATCACAATGCCAACATGGTCAATAGTGCATTTTGTAGGGAGCTTAGTTGCGTCCATTAATCTCTCTCATCACTCATCCCCAAGAATCAATTTTGATCCCTAGATCTCCCATTCACCACCTTGACTTTAATTCATGT
This sequence comes from Chamaecyparis obtusa, assembly GCA_027943335.1. Classification (NCBI taxonomy): domain Eukaryota; kingdom Viridiplantae; phylum Streptophyta; class Pinopsida; order Cupressales; family Cupressaceae; genus Chamaecyparis; species Chamaecyparis obtusa. The sequence continues at coordinate 754,264 of BSBK01004423.1, forward strand.
GTGTGGAATTTGAGTAATGCCTATTGTGTGGACATAAAATTGAAACCCTAACTTGTAAAACCTATTTGTAGATTAAACATTCCCAATATCTTCCCTCTAATAGTTGCGAGTTGACCTAGTGCATATTTGCATGAATTTTGTGTTATATATTATTGTACTTTAGGACATTCCAAGTGGTTCATTATAATCACCTAGAATTAGGATCAAGGAGTGTCAATTCTACTTACGTTGGATTGCATTGTCTACTTACATCATGCCTTGATTCATTATAGGGAGTATAACTAGAGCGTATGGATTGCATTGTCCACTTACATCATCCCAAGCCTATTGCATGATTCCCTATTGTCCCTGATAATTGAGTCGATTCACCTCGAACACTTGATTAAAGGAGAATAAAATGTTTCTTAGTGAATCCCCAAATGATATATGTAACATCACTTCGTTTCAAAATCATTTTTATAAATATAAAGATCAATTTTGCTAGCACAAATCTAAAATAAAGTGAGATATAATTAGTTTACATATTTTTAAAGTATTTATCTACTAAAATTTTATTTTTTACATATTAAACTCCTAACATTTTTAACAATACAAGTTTTTCATTTAAATTTTAAATCTAATATCACATTTAATTTATTTAGGTTATATAAATTTAATCATACTTTTTTAATTTATTACCTTACCAAATATATATCTTAAATTGAATTTGTTTATCATTATAATTAATGGGTGGTACATTCCTCCTAGAAACATTTAGGATTGATTTGGCTCGAGGTAAATTATTAAGGGGTTTAGTATTACATAATAGCACTCTGAAATGGCTTACCATGATGGAAATAACAAAAGAAGTTAACTACTTAAAAGCCATGCTCTACGGTTATCCTTTATTATACTACCAATAGATACTTCTAGAAAAAGAAAACAATAGTAACATTAAAATGTGTTCTTCTATGCCACTAATGGATGCTTTCTTCTACACCACTAATGGATAAAATGGACGTGACTTTTAAAAGTAGTATACTCCATTCATCCACCACACATTTGGAGCTCATTTGTTAAAATCACCCACACAATTTTGCTATTCAAACATCCACATAATTTTGTTATTTTATTATTCACACAATTTTGTTATTTTACTATCCACATATATCATTATCTTTTATGGTTGGGATTTATGTGTCTTGTCGTCATTTATTTATTTTTGTTGCTATTATATGAGGTCATTTATTTTCTAACTATGAAGAGATGCATTGTGTTAGTTTATGGTTATTTTAGTTGAAATATAATTAGATATTGTTGGTTTGTTATATAAATTGTAGATAGTCATATTTATAGAATATTATTATTTTAAGGGAATTTCATTTTTAAAATACAAAACAAAATGTAAAAGAGCATATGTACTTAAAGTATTAGAAGAGGCTATACAATTTTAACATGAGACAAGTTTCTAATACAAAATATAGATATTTAAAAAAATAAATATTAAGTTTTGTTTGTGTAAATCTTATGTGTAGATTGTGTGACTCTAGTAACAACATTGAAGGAGATAAAATAATTTTAAAGTCAACAGTTAATTTTATTAAGTCAAAACTCATTTCATATTAATTTACCTGGCTACATCACAATTGAAAATAGCTATATGGTATATAATAGTACTCATAAATAATCAACCTAGGCTTAAGAAAATTTATGTTCTATAACAATATTGTGCTTATTAATATAATTTCTAGTGATATTCAATGTATATTATAACTCCAATTAAATTGGTGACATTACGTGAATTAATCACATATTATAGTTTTGTACCTTCATGAGGTTCAAATTTTATAGACTTATTTTCCATTGGACCTGTTGTGGGGATGACTATGACTCAATCTGCTTTGGGATATCTTTGGACAACTTTCTAAGGCATGGATGAGATTAAAAGATTGAAAGCGAGTAGAGAGTATGAATTTTCATCATCCTAGGCTCCTTGCAGTCTTTTGTTTTGATTAAGGTGTAGTGGTTATCAAGGCTAATATGAAATGGTTAGAGAGTAGAGGATATGTGTTATATGTATGTTCCTAGAGGAAGGGACAAGACAACACATTAATAGGCTCTTTTGATTGTCAAACAAGTTGGAAAGGGAGGTGGTCATCAACACTATTGGTCATGGAGCATGGTTAAATTGGCATCTTCATGATGAATGGGTATATGAAATCTACTTCTCTAACATTGTTTCATTCTTAGGGACTCACTATGGGGGCTCATATTTGGGTGATTCATGATGGCACAAAATAACTACGATGCAGTAATGGAGGTTATCTCCTCTATAGTTGTCAAGTTGATGGTTGAGTTAATTGCAAGAATTTTCAATGCTAGTTTCGTGAATTGTGGAATGGAAGTGCAACATGCATGGAGACTCTTGTGAGAAGGGGTAGAAAATAGGAACCTAAAAGCATTTTCTATTTATCTGAACAACAATGAGGATTTGTATTCCCCCCCTCAAATTGAAAGATTACACGAGCATGCTAATTGTTTGATGTATGTCATGTACATGGTGTTTTAATTTCTCCTTTTTGGTTTAACACGAGGAGCTACCCCCTCTAATAGTACTTACCTTATATATATTATAATTAACTAATCATATTTAAGAGTTTATACCATATACATAAAATATATAATCTCAAATCTATGAATATATTGTAAATTACTAATGGATAGTTAGAAAATTATATTATATGAATAAAAAAATCATCTTAAATTTATACATATTCACCTTGTAAATAGAAAAAAAAAGATTAAATATATTTACAATACTTATTGACACATCATAAATTTCTTATAAGATATTTACTTAGTTTCATCACTCTTTTGATTGTCAAACAAGTTGGAAAGGGAGGTGGTGAAAAAAAAAGATTAAATATATTTACAATACTTATCGACACATCATAAATTTCTTATAAGATATTTACTTAGTTTCATCACTCTTTTGATTGTCAAACGAGTTGGAAAGGGAGGTGGTCATCAACACTATTGGTCATGGAGCATGGTTGAATTGGCATCTTCATGATGAATGAGTATATTAAATCTACTTCTCTAACATTGTTTTATCCTTAGGGAATCACTATGGGGGCTCATATTTGGGTGATTCATGTTGGCACAAAATAACTACGATGTGGTGATGGAGGCTATCTCCCCTATAGCTGTCAAGTTGATGGTTGAGTTAATTGCAAGAATTTTCAATGCTATTCTCGTGAATTGTGGAATGGAAGTGCAACATGCATGGAGACTCTTGTGAGAAGGGGTAGAAAATAGGAACCTAGAAGCATTTGCTACTTATCCGAGCAACAATGAGGATTTGTACTCCCCCCTCGAATTGAAAGAATGTATGAGCATGCTAATTGTTTGATGTATGTCATGTACATGGTGTTGTAATGTCTCCTTTTTGGTTTAATACAAGGAGTTATCCCCTCTGGTAGTACTTACCTTAATAAAAATTAAAAAATAATGTATTATAATTAACTGATCATATTTAAGAGTTTATACTATACAAATAAAAAACATCATCTCAAATCTATGAATATATTGTAAATTACTAATGGATAGTTAGAAAATTATATAATATGAATAAAAAAAATCTAAAATCTATACATATTCACCTTGTAAATAGAAAAAATAAGATTAAATATATTTACAATACATATTGACACACATCCTGAATCTTCTTATTGACACATCCATTACACTTTCTAAAAGTCAAGAAATAATTTAATCAATAATCATAACCTATGAAAAATTCACACCCACAAATAATCAATTATCAAAAACAGAAACCAATAAACTAGAACTCACATTCAAGCCTTTCAATATATACTATATAAATAAAAAATATTATCTTGAATTTATACATATCTACTTTACAAATACTTTACAAATAGAAATATTGGTTAAATATATTTACAATCAATATCAACATATCCCCTTAATTTTCTTATGGACTCATTCACTACACCATCTAAAAAGACATAAAATAATTTAATCTATATATATAACCTATGTAAATATTTTAACAACTTTCTTCAATTAAAAAAAAAAAACTAATCAACCACAACTCACACTCATACGGTCACACCTTTCTCAGTCTACATATATATAACTACTACTCAACTAACTAGTTTACTAGGGCTTTGCTTTAATCCTAGACCAATTCCCTTTCTTCATGAGTCAAAGGCTCGTATACCTATTAATGACGAGTTTTGCGGGTCCAAATAGTTGTTTGGCCATTTCAAATTTTTAGAGGAAAAGTCGTGCCCACTCACACGTGTCGGCTTTTTACGGTTTGATAGTGATTGCACTAATTATGAGTTGTAGTGACGCGAAGGGCCCGCCCTTTCCTCCACTCACTCGGGATTTTCGTCCAACCTTCACAACCCACGGAGGAATAGTTTTTTTCTAATTCACGTCTCTGTCCGTTGCACCAAACAAGTATGTCCTTGGTTGAGGGGGATGTAATTGTGGCATTGTGTATGATAATTGATTATTTTAATATGGAGTTGTTGGAGGGTGTTTGGAAGAGCGGTATGATGGGCAGTTATTTATGTTAGTCTAAAGTTAGGTTTGATGTGTCTTTAGGTTGTTAAATTGTAGTTTCAAGTTGGGTTTGGGTTTGATAGGTCTTTGTATCACCTAATTGTATTTTAGAGTTAGGCTTGATGATTTTTTATTGTGTTAAATTTGTGGTGGGCAAGATTTTGGTTTTTTTTTTTTTTTTTTTTTTTATGTTGGGATTTACATCTTTTTTTGATAATATTTGACTATTCACGTCAGTTTAGAGGAAGAAGATCTAACCACGTTTGCTAATAAACTGTTAGGATTCACAGGGGACCAAAGAAGGTGCATCCTCATACATCAAGTGTCAGCACATCCTATAAGATCAATGGACTAGAAGTGGAGATTCCATATGCCTAACTACAGTCAACAATAGCAAAGATGAGTCTATCATTAATAGGAAAGTTTCTTGCCTTCAAACCTAACATAGATCAAGTAAGATCCTAAACCCCCTCTCATTGGAAGAAACAAAGGTAGTGTAAAAGTAAGTACTATGGCAGGGGGTTTGCTCTTGTTCAGTTTTGTGTCCTTAGTGGAATTGATCAAAGTTTTGACGAGATGCCCCTAGGTGTTTTGAAATAATGCAAAAAACTCTCTCTGGCTAGATGGAAACTAGGGTTTGACCCCTCTTTAGAGTTAGGAATGGTGGCCTCTACATAGATTTTCCTCCCAGGTTTGCCCCTGGATTTTTGGCATCTAAAAATCTTTAAGGGGATTTCTAACTCCTTTGGGTCCTGTGTGGTGCTAGACAAGGTCACTCTCCAAAAATCTAGATTAATTTTTGCAAGAATATGTGTAAATGTGGCTGCTAAACACAAACTTACCTTTAAGTATAACTCCTAAATCAAAATTTGGTACCTAGTGTTAAAGCATAGTCTATGAAAATGCTTCGGTTTATTGTCAGATTTGTAAAAAATTGGGACATTTGAACATTGATTGCAAAAATAAAGAGCTTTAAAGAAATATGCCTCTAAAGGATAAAATAGTAAACAACCAAGAACGATTAACTAATACAAAGGATAAAAGACTGGATACTCAACCCCTTAGCAACTCTCAAATGTCCTCCCAATTGGAGAATGCACCTCTAGTTTTAGATATGCCAGGAGGAGATCCCTCTACAAGAGGAGAAAAGTAAAGTGGTATGCATGAATAAAGAAGTAGAGAAGGAGAAAAGAGGAAAATGAATGAAAAAAAATAGAATAAATGATAAGGAGAGCCTAGTCTTGGGGAGCCCAAAGATGCTAAAAAAGCACTTAAAATTTTGATAAGTCCCATGAGAATGAAACAACAAATGAGACTCAAATCTCGCTTTCATGTATTCTCAACGAACGGGTCAATAGTTCAATCAAATTTTGATGGAGAAAATTAATAAGAACAAACCTAAAGAAAGTAGTGACTAGAAAAAAGAAAAATTAGGGAGTAAAGATCTAAGAGAAAAATTGGAACTTATGGGATTTGTTGCCACCCCTCCTTGACCAAAGAAGACTAAGGAGCATGAAGGAAAAGACTCAGATTCATATCGGTAAAAGGTAACAAGGAAGTCAAGGAAGAAAAAGAGACTAGATGTGGGGCATGAAAACAAATTAGGTCACCCCTCATAAAAAGGACTAGAATTAAAGATGCAACTAGGGATGTAGCAAATGAGATGCAAAAACATTTAGATGGCCTCTCGAGAACAAAAAAGATGAAAAAGTAAATACAAAACCCCTCCCTCAAGGTAGGTGGATTATAGAAACATCAAAGTTGGTGATGCCCTATCCTAAATCTATGAAGATCCTGTCACAAAATTTAAGAGGCTTAAATAGCCTCACAAAACAACATATCTTAAAATGCACTTTGATTTATCAGAAAGTTGATATCTTAATGCTCTAAGAAACTAAAATGAAGGAAGTTACTTTTGGTCAGACAGTGAAAAAATTATGGTCTATGAAATATTATTGTATTAGCGATCTTGAGGAGGCCTCAAGAGGTATGGCTACTCTCTAGAACCCTCAAAGCTTCATAGAGGTTAAAGGGGACTCATAAAACAAAATTCTTCAGGTTTAGATGAAAGAAAAAAGAACAAGCCATGAATGGAACTTAATCAATATTTATTTCCCTAATGTAAGAGGTGCAAGAGGTGGGTTGTGGAAATTTTTAGTGACCTTATTGACTAGTAAGGGGTTAGAGATTTGGATGCTTGGTGGATACTTTAACACCCCCTTTTACCTTCATAGAAATAAGGAGGTATTGAATATTTCTCAGAATGTATGGTAGACCTAGCTGATTTCATAACTAAAATAGGTTTAATGGATATTGAGTTAAAAGATTCCCATTACACTTGGTCTAATAAAAGATAAGGGAACCACCTCATCCAGGTGAAACTTGAAAAATTTGTTGTTTCAAGTAATTGTCCAATGTCTTGCCTATCTTATCTTTTTCCTCCCTTCCAAGAATAACTTTAGATCACAATGCCCTTATCTTGACTTGAGAATATCAAGAAAGAAGAGGCCAGTACCCTTTTAGATTCAAGATAATGTGGCTAAAGCATCTAGAGTTCAAATATCTGGTTAGAGATTGGTGGAACCAAAAAACTAAAGGAACCCTAGTGTTTTAGCTTGCCCAAAAACTTAAAAAGGTAAAAGATAAAGTTAAAGGGAACTTGAATAAAATTTCTTTTGGAAATATATTTCATATAAAAACTTACATTTCCAATAGACTCAAAGAAATTCAAGAGAAAATGGAGAGGGGACGTCCTATTATTGAAACCATAAAGGAGGAGAGAGATCTTAGAACCGAATGGTGGAAGTTATCTATGGAAGAATAAACTTTTTGGAAGCAAAAATCCAAATTGCAATGGCTCATTGAGGGGGACAAAAATAATAACTTTTTCCATCAATCAATTCTCAAGCATAGAGGAAGAAATGAGATAAGATGCTTTCAAAAGGATGATGGTAAAATAGCTAAGAAGGAAAAAGAGCTAGAAGATACTACTATCTCCTTCTTTACAACTTCCCAAGAATCAAGGGAGGGTCACTAGAAGGTCAGCAAGCTTTTACAAGCTATTCCAGAGGTTATTATAGAGCAAGTCTTGGAAAATTTGATGCAAATGACTACATTGGAGGAAATTAGGGAGGTGGTTTTCTCCCTCAGATCTTATCAAGCCCCTAATCTAGATGGGTTCCCCTTCTTCCAATAATTTTGGGATCTAGTGGCTCCAGACCTTTTCAATGCAATTAGGGAAATTTCTTTAGCACAATAAAGCTACTTAAAAAACTTAACACCACCTTTATAGATTTGATCCCAAAATCACAGAATGTTGTGTCAATGAATGATCACAGACCAATCAGTTTATGTAATTCAGTAAAAAAAATATTTCTAAAGTTTTGGTCAACCACCTCAAGACAGTCTTGGACAAAATGATTTCTCAAAATAAAAAAAGGCTTTGTTAGAGGAAGATGTATCATGGATGTAATGATAATCACTCATGATCTTATTCACTCAATGAATCAAAACAAGAAGCCAAGAATGATCTTTAAATTAGACATATCAAGATCCTATGATAGGGTATCCTAGTCTTTTTTGATTGATGTCCAAAAGAATTTTAGATTTAAAGGAAAAATTGTCAAGATGTTGATCTAATGTATGAAAACTCCCACTTGCTTAGTGTTGGTCAATGGATCACTGAAGGGTTTACGTCTCCTTCTGTAGAGGCTTGAGATAAGGAGTCCCCCTCTCTCCCTATTTGTTCATCATTGTTGCTGAACTGTTACTTGTAGAAATATCCAAAATTCCTTAGACAAAAAAATGCTCAAAGGGATCAAGGTTGCTTGCACCATTCCTTCCATCTAACACTAGCAGTTTGTGGATGATGTCATTATGTTTGGAGAAGCCTTTGTTGCATAAGTGATAAGATGGAGAGACATTTTGGTGGACCATGCTAAAGCCTCAAGTTAGTATTTTAATTATAACAAACATAAATTATATTTTTTCAATGTTGATCCCCTTTTAAAATTTGGGATAATAAGAATTATAGGGATTCAACTTGTTGAACTTCTAGACAATTATTTAGGACTTCCCCTCAATGTTAAAAACTTAAGCATTCAATACTAGAACCAACTCATTATTATTATTTTGAATTATTAGCTGGGTGGAAAGGGAAATTACTTAGCCAGATGGGGAAAATTCAGCTTCTAAAGGTGTCCTTGCAAAATATACCTATCTATTACCTTTCCCTCTTCAAGATCTCAATTTCATGTGTGGATACGATATAAAAAATTTAGAGAAAATTCATATGGTCAAGTACTAAGGAAAAATCAAGGATTACCTTGGTTAGTTGAGATAGAGTTTGTCAACCAAAAGAGAGAGGAGGTTTGGGACTAATAAAATTGAGAAGTTCTAACAAAACCCTCATCGAAAAGCTAAGTTGGGACATCATAAATGATTCTAAGGACTATGTGAAAATAATGAGAGATAAATACTTGGAGAATGGGGATAGAAACAAATACCTTTTTGCTTCTAATCTTCCAAACAACTCTATTCTTTGGAATAACTTGCAAAGGACTAGGAATAAGATAAAAATAGGGGGCTAAAAAATTAATTGGAAATGAAAGGAAAACCTTTTTCTAGGAGGATCGCTGGGGGGAAGATGCCCTAATAGCCTTAAGAAATGATTTGAATTTAGTTATAAATGCTCTAAGCAACATAAATAGGAGATTTTTATCCAATAACATTAATTGGGAAGAAGAACAATCCAAGTGGAAGGGCTTCAAAAAGCAAATAAGTGAAAAAGGTCTAATTGAAGAAGAAAGACAATAAGTTTCAAACAAAGAAGTGTCAACATTGATTGAAAAAATTGGAGATAAAACCTTCGTCTCCAAAGCTAGAGATGATAGGTGGATATGGAAGAACAATCCTTCATGGATATATATAATAAGATCTGCCTATGTTTCCCTTGAGAATATGGCCCAAAATTCATTTAAGTGGAAAGAGGTATGGATGCCTAAATTGACTCCTAAGATCAATTTCTTTTGGTGGCTTTGCAAGCATAAAAACATCTTAACTATAGATGATCTTAGTAAAAGAGGATTTCACTTTGTGAATTGGTGTATTCTCTACAAAGAGAGTGAAGAAATCTTAGATCATATATTGATGCATTGTTCCTTCTTTAGGGAGGTTGGCTGTCTATACTTTATATCCTCATGACTGACTAGGTGATACCTAATAATATGAAACATGTAATGCAAGCTTGGTTGTTATATCCCTTTATTCATATGGTTGTAAAGGAGCTATGGAAATAGGTCCCCCCTTTTGTAGTATGGGAAATATGGAAGGTGGGGAATGATAGAGTATTTAGAGAGTAAGAAAAGAAAAACAAAGACAAAAATTAAAAGAGAACATCAATGTTGCTACTTTTGGTTCATTTAAAACTCTCCCAAACTACAAAGAATCAAGGGTCAATCAGAAGAGGGAAATATGCCAAGACCTCACAAAGGTTAATTGGAACAAACTTCTAGCAAGGAAAAACTGCTAGTGGATACCCCCAGAAGGGGAATGGATAAAATGTAACTTCGATGGGTGTTTAAAAGGGAACATGGAATTAGTTGTTGCTGGTGGAGAACTAAGAGATAGTAAAGGAATTCTATTATAAAGCTATGAAAAAACCTTAGGTGTGACCACCAATAGTAAAGAAAAGGCCACAATAACCTAGATGAGACTAAAATTACTCGAAAGGAGGAAGGCTAAAAAATGACTATAAGCTTATCATCCCGATTCTCAATGAGGAAGTGGAGAGCCCATGAGAGTTAAGGAAAATCTTAGAGGATTGCAAGATGATCTTAAGGAGCTTCCCTCAATATAAAGTCCAACATACTCTTAGAGAAGGGAATAAAGTTGCTAATCAAATGTGTAATCTAAGCCTTGCATTCAATCAATATACAATCCTTGACTTTAACCAATGCACACAAAGATTAATGGAAATTCTATCTGAGGAAAGAACCTCTTCAAAATATAATTAAATCTCTAATAATTCAAGGTTTTGTTTACTAAGGATGTAGAGGACTCTGAAGAGGAAAGGTGAAGAGGTGAGGAGAGATGGATTTAGGTATGCTAGAGAATGACCTTCAGGATAGCTGAAGTTTAAAAAAGTGCAAAAGATTGATTTCTTATTGCTAATCTTCAAGACCACCATGCTTAGTTATAGAGGAAGGTTAATAATCATGATATAAACTATTGGTCACCTCTCTTCAAAATTATATTCATAGAACTATCCTTGTTGTTGTTTGGATTCTTGATAGATGATCAAATTTTGCTGGTATGGGTGACCAACATGCTAGTTGTAGCTTCAATGTTTGTTGGTCTACTGGAAGCTTATTTCTTGTTGTAGTTTTTGATGTTCTAGATTAAGTTGAGTGGCATTGTAAGTGACAACCTATGTTTTATCATGTTTGTTGATCCTTCCTTCTTGTACTTTGGGTCAAGGCTCTATCCCTGCCAACCTTATAAAAAACATGATAGTTTGAGTATACAAAACATAGCATAAGCATAATAAAACTAGAAAAATGAAACATTGTGTACCAACATGGTAGTTTAATCATTAAAAATCTTGATATAAATTTGTATTGAGAAAATTCAAATAAGAATAAAAGTCATGCTCATTATTGATTTTTTATAATTATTGGTTAATTTCCTTATCGTCCAAGGAATTTATCTCTTGACTATCCATCTCTTCTTCTTCCTCTATTATTTCTTCTTTTTGAAAGTGAATGCTTTGTACTTCTCATTCGAGTCTTTGTTATTTATCCTTTGTTTCCCTCACAAGATAATAATTTGTAATCTTATTGACAGTACTAAATAGGTAAGAATTCTTTCAAAAATATTATTGTCTAGATGAGGCTTAGATTTCACCTCCTTAAGAGGCTACCCCTATTTCTACCTCTATCTAAATTTTTTCTTGGTTTTGCCCATTTTCTTTAGTATTAGATTTTTTATTCCAAACAATGTTTTTTGCTTTTTTTGTCGATGATACTTTGAGTAAATACATGGAATTGAATATGGAAACAACCAAAAATGCTTATACGATCCTATGAGTAAAATTTCTCTTATTTTTGTCCTAAGTTGTATTCTCTATTTTGTATTTCTTTTGTTCTTTTTCCTATGCCTTGCGTTTTTGCTTTTTGCTTTTTGATATTCATGTGCTCATGAGTTATTTTTAATGACAATTTTATGATTTTTTTGCACTTTAAAAAAATCATTTTTTTGAAACCATTAGAACACTTACAAATTTATTTTAAATACATCTATTAAGAAAATAGAAAGATATTAGTCTATTATATTTATATTGATTTTTAAAAATTTAAAATAGACAAACTCCTCAAGACTAGTAGTTAGAAACTTCTTTTAAATAAACATATTAAAATATCTATACAAATTTAATGAAATGATTTTCATACGACCTTATCAGTTTATAAACTCTTTTAATAATACCTTAAAACTAATTTTTATACTATCTAATAATATAATTAAAAAGTGGTTTTAATACAACCTCCCCAAAGTTAACTCTAATTATAATTTTATTTTTAATGGCACATTAAAAAAGACTACAATAAAGCCAACTAAAGGTACGCAATTGCCCTAAAACATTTTTAAAGTGAACAAATTAATAATATTAATATAATTTAAACTTGATCATGGGGGCTTGTATGGGGTACAACTTTGTTCATTGTATTCAAGAGAGAATAAGAGTCTGAACACCTTTGCATAAGACAACAAGGTCATGTACATCTAATAATAGACAAACATTAGAATGTACTTTTTTCCTCAAATACATTTAATATTTATTAATTTTCTTAAAAAACTAACTTATAAGTAAAATATTATAAATTCTTATTTTGTTAAATGAATTCTAATGACAGGCATCATAGGACCGAATTTAGAATTGTTGAATTAATTGGCATTGAAAAAATAAATGTCCAGAGGCCAAACACGTATAATGGAATGTAAATATTTTACTAATAATTCTTGGACTCTTAACTGTTTATTTTAAAATAACGGTATTTATCTTCAAATGTAATAAAATATATGACACCTTTTGGAGTCACCTATTATTAAAAAGTCAATAATTTGATAATTGTACACATTTCAAAGAATATTATTTTCCTTGGAAAACTGTACATGGCACGCGTAAAGAGTTTTCCGAATCCTTCCTTGGAGAAAATAAATTGATTTAAAACAGAATAAATAAACACAGAAGGATTTTGTACAATATTTTGTTCCCTTACGGTCCCTACTATAATTATCAACATGACACCTGTGTGTTAGCAGTTCAATGAAATTGATATTTATGCTAACGGAATATTACATAGATTGACGAACAAGTTTGAGCAGCAGTTGAGAGGTTGAGTGTAAACCAAACGTTCAACTACAGGAAGGAATTTTGTACCCGCGCGATGACTAAAGTGTCGTTTAGCTCAAGGTGGGTTGGAGAGGGTTACCATTGACATGATTGATTAATGAGTGGACCATAACTTTGTAGAGGGTCTAAGATTTTATTGGGAAGGGTTTTTTAAAAAGTCCTATGATGTTTAAAGTTTTTGTTTTTCTTTCTATTAGATGAGATGGTTCAAGGTTTTTCTTTGGTTACAGGGTATGTCGATGATGGAGTATTGTTTTGAAATTTTCTTCCATTAATGATGAAGTATAGTTTTGAAATTTTATTTGATTGTAACTCATGTCGATGATGGAGTATAGTTTTAAAATATTCTTTGATTATGACTCATGTTAATAATGGAGTATGGTTTGAAATTCTCCTTGATTGTAATTCATGTCGATGAAGTATGATTTGAAATGTTAACAGAGGAAAACATATTTTTTACTAGATCAAAACAAAAAATATTGCCAAGTACAATATCTATGTCTATCCATATTGGACTTTATTTTCAATTGTAGTAATGATATGACACCGTCTTTAATATTCTAACTAATCTTGTTAGTTATTCAAAAATTGTGAAAAGTTTTCTAATATGCCCATCAAATTCTTAATCAGGTTTATATCACATGACTAAATTTCCCTATTAACTTTGTAAAGGGTCTAAAATTTTATTGGGAAGGGTTTTTTAAAAAGTCCCTATGTTGTTTGAAGTTTTGTTTTCTTCATATTAGATGAGATGATTCAAGGTTTTTCTTTGGTTACAAAGTTATGTCGATGATGGAGTATGGTTTTGAAATTTTCTTTGATTATAACTCATGTCGATAATGGAGTATGGTTTTGAAATTTTCTTCAATTAATAATGAAGTATAGTTTCAAAATTTTCTTTGATTATAACTCATGTCGATGATGGAGTATAGTTTTAAAATATTCTTTGATTATAACTCATCTCAATAATGGAGTATGGTTTGAAATTCTCCTTGATTGTAATTCATGTCGATGAAGTATGATTTGAAATGTTAACAGAGGAAAACATAGTTTTTACTAGATCAAAACAATTTTTTTTGCCTAAGTACAATATCTATGTCTATCCATATTAGACTTTATTTTAAATTGTAGCAATGATATGACACCGTCTTTAATATTCTAACTAATCTTGTTAGTTATTCAAAAATTGTGAAAAGTTTTCTAATATGCCCATCAAATTCTTAATCAGGATTACATCACATGACTAAATTTCCTTTGTGTTCTACCTCATAGTTAACTCATGTTGATGATTGAGTATGATTTGAAATTTTGATAGAGGAAAAAATATTTTATTGAGGTTAAAACCAAAAATATTGCCAAATATAATACTTATGCATATCCATATTAGACTGTACTTTCAATTGAAGATCAACATGTAGTAATGATATGACACCATTTTTAATATTTTAAACAATCTTGTTAGTTATTCAAAAATTGTGGAAATTTTCTAATATGCCCATCAAATTTTTAAATTGAATTTATATCACATGACTATTTCCCTTCTTTTTCTACCCCATAGTTAACTCATGTTGATGATTGAGTATGATTTGAAGTGTTGACAAAGAAAAAATATTTTACATGGTTAAAGCCAAAAATATTGCCAAATATAATATCTACATCCATTCATATTAGACTTATTTTCAATTAAAGCTCAGTATGTAGTAATGATATGACATCATATTTAATATTCTAAGTAATCATGTTTTCGATTAAGAGCAAAAGAAGGTTTTGAGGGGACTTGAAACCCCAAAACAAGAAGTTACATTTAAAGATATTAAAAAAGAGACCCAAGACAAAACTATGCCGAGAACCAACAAAAACAACAAAGAAAAAAACCAACAAAAATAACTAGTCGAAAACTAGGACCCAACAACCAATCAAAACACTAGAAACATCAGGCCAGCTCCATTATAGAAGCCACCATATCCTCCTTGTGCTCAGACATTTTATGCACAAAATCTTTGATGTCAAGAAGGTCCAAAGAAGTATTCACAATTGACTTCTTCATGTTGGCCTAAGTACATTTACCAGGGCCAGAACCCTGCCCAACCACATCGCTCACATCTACATCCATGATCACTGGAGAGCCAAACACAGCTTCCATCTTGCCTAACATATTTTTGATGGAATCAATAGAGGTACATAAGATATCATAACATTTATGGAGAACGTTCTTCATATTACGTTCCATTTTCCCATTCTCTTTGCAAGTCATGCACCATCTTCTTGAGACCATCTGCATCATTATTCTCCCATTCCTTTTACCAACATGAAGTTGTGTGTGAGAAAAACGCACTCTAAACTACAACACACTTAAATGAGTCATTATTTGGCTAATCTAAATTAATGAAAACTAATTAATCTAATCTAAGAAAGACCAATGCAACTCATCGCCTTCTAGTAGACTTGAGTGTAGGTTTTCTTTCAGATCATTACAAATCCAGTGATAACAACAAGACCTAAATGAAGGATTTAAAATGTAGATTTGTATGAGAATGCAAAATTTATCCAATTATGTCTAAGATTAATCCAATAATAACAAAAGATTAAATGTTCCTATGTGATGTTTGATGCAATAATGATAAGCAAACTAGATTATACTATGCTATCAACAATGATCATTTAGCTAATGTTAATCCATATTAAACAAGAAATGAAGTGTTCCTATTAATTGCTTGCAATAACTAATTCAATTCAACTTAATGCAAAAATAGCTCAAAAGATTGTAAATGAAAACAACATTACTTTAGCAAAAATTAGGATCCTTTGTGAAGAAATGAAGCCTGCGTATATAGAATCCATTTGGGAATGAACGGTTGAGATCAATCGGAGATGAACGGTGGAGATTGCTTTGAAGAATTAGTCGTAGTGGAAACTTTCCAAATCAACTAGTAAGTTCACTGAACTATTTGTGAGAAATTGCAAAATGACTAATGAGTCAACTAGACTGGTTTTCCAATTAACTAGCTTGTTTCCAAAATGAGATTGAGTTAACTAAAATGCTTCCAAAATTGATATTTAGTTAGTTGGAAATGATGATATAAATGTATTTTTAGGATTTAATTAAAAGATTTAATGCATTTTCCTCAAAAGTGATGAAATAATTAAATTAAATTCCTTTTATGATTAATTGACAATTTATTTATTTATTTAATCAATATTTAGAATATTAATTAAATAAATAATGGAGATCTGATTTAATTGTTAGGATTTAATTAATAGACTTAATGCATTTTCCTCAAAAGTGATGAAATAATTAAATTAAATTCCTTTTATGATTAACTGACAATTTATTTATTTATTTAATCAACATTTAGAATATTAATTTAATAAATGATAGAGATTTGATTTAATTGTCAATAATGTTTAAGCTTTAGGAATTAATTAATTAATATTGATCAAGTGCAATAATCGAGTATGATATTGGTCAGATCAAATTGATGAATTGGATTGCCTTAGATTGAAATTAGGGTTTTATGATGAACAATTGAGATTAGGGGCTTATGGTTTAGGTGACCATTTTTAGGTGATTACATTTGCTACTCTTTGAATTGATGTGTGATCAACGCATTGATTCAAAGAATAGTTAGCGTTGAGACTAGGAATAGTTTGATGTGAAGTGATGAAACTATCCTTGAGTTAGTTGATTCAAAAGATGTCAATTCTAAGCTTGATTGAACAAGAGCCATAAGGAAGACCAGAATGTTTAGTTTGATGTGATGCGATAAAACTAAACACCTATCTGATTTGATGATGACAACTAACCAATTTGATGTGAAGCGATGAAATTGATTAATGTCAAAAAGACTCTTAAGCTATTGGTTTGGTTTGAATGAGTGACTAGTTTGATGTGAAGCGATGAAACTGATCATCATTAAGAGATCGATAGCGCCACTTGACTTGATTTGATGCGATGAAGCCAATTAGATTGACGAGGATAATACCAGTTTGATGTGAAGCGATGAAATTGATGTTACAAGTAGTGGTTGTTGTTGCACCAAAAGATTGACCTGTTAATGCTCGATACAACCACTAGACTTATAGAAGACACAGGAGGCGGTTAAGCCATGTCATGAATCCAAAGGGGAGTGTTGACCATTATGCCAACAATCTTCCCCTCAGTGTTACTTGAGGGGATTCAAACCTATGACCAAGATTTGATACCACTTGTTACAAGTAGTGGTTGTCATTGCACCAAAAGATCGACCTGTTAATGCTTGATACAACCACTAGACTTATAGAAGACACATGATGTGGTTAAGCCATGTCATGAATCCCAAGGGGAGTGTTGAAGATTATGCCAACAACTGATAACATGCCCCTAGAGACTTGATGACGAGGAATCTCAACTTGATGTGATGTGATGAAGCTGAGATGCCCCTAGCAATGATGTCTTGTTTGATTTGATGTTTTGATTTCTTGATTTAAGGATTCTTGATGTTTGATGATGTGATCACTGACGTGTTGATGTTAAGGTTGTGCCCTCTCAGGATCAAAATTAAAATATGGCGAGGTGCCCTAGTAATCATAAGTGATTTTGATTGATAAAATGATGCAATGAAAGAGTTAGATCTGATTCAACGAGGTTTAGGTCATGTTTTGGATTGATATGAAGGTTGGTTGACCAAGTTTGACCAAAATTTGGGTAAGCATTGACCAAGATTATGACACATTGATGACTTGAAGAGAGAGAATAACATTGATTTTAATAACAAAGGATTGATTGCACAAGCAGTCAACTACAAATAGGGTTAAAAGTCAAACTACAATTTTGACCAATGAAATGATGTTAGATTTCAATTTTGATCTCAAAAATGGAATCAGGGTGGTCAAATTAGGTAGGGGTGTGATTTTTACATCAATCGGAGCAAGTTGAAAAATAGGTCAAGAACCTATATAAGGGCCAAAAGTGTCATTTTCAAGTCATTTTAACCTCTTTGAGTTTGAAATTAAAAAACCTCCTTTGAGCAAAAATGGTGGTTCTAGTAGCAACTCATTGATTCGAGTGACAACTGGTGCACAATAGGATGAGGAACTATGGTCTAGCAATAAGTCATAATAAACCGACCTCAATTGATTAATTTCCTTCCATTTTTAGGTATGTTTTGTATATTTTTAAGCCAACAGTCTTGTTTGCTCATACGAGCCAGTGAGAAGGATTGTACAAGTAAATAGAATCAAATATTTACTCATATGGGCCTCTAGGAGTGCTTGTATAAGAAATACCCTCAGCTCGTACAGGAAAACAACTTGAAGCCCTGATGCTCGTACTATTTGGTGTGTTTTCTCGTATCAGACACTTTACTCATACTAGCCAGTGAGAATGCTCGTATGAGAAAACTTCACTGTCTCTATTTTCTCATACTGAAATCAGTGAATGTTTTGAAGGGTGTAAAAGTCCAAATTTCCTTTTTTCATTTGCCTGTTTATAATAATGAGTATCTTCTTGACTTGCTGGATATACAGTGCTGACATGGTACTAATAATTTCTTATTGATTTCTTATAGGAGGTGCTTCCAGAAATTTAGTTTAGGATCACATATCCATCAACTTCAAGGTTATTGCCACACCTTTTAGAGGATGAGCTTGGTATATCGGCTAAGTGTGGGTTTGGGTGGTTAGGTGGGATTCCTGATATCCGTGTTAATCATAGACTGTTGACTACTCTTATGGAGAGATTCCATAGTGAGAACACCACATTTCATTTCCCAACAAGTGATATTACCGTGACCTCGAAGGATGTCTATTGCATCCTTCACATTCCTTTTGGAAGTCCCTTAGTAGAGTATGAGGCGTCACGTTAGCCTGAGATGTTGGCCATTTACAAGATATTCCAGGATGATGACATCCTAGAGAGATGGGTAGGATGGGATGCCATGATGGCTAGGTATAGCCAGGTGTCTCCCCTAGCATGTGTGATGGCTGGGTATATAGGTTTCTTTCTCATGCCTGACAGAGGACAACGGGGATTATAGAGTGGATGGGGTCTCGTGTTAGAGAGCTTGTTGGGTAGCTCAACAAAGCTAGGGTGGGGATCTTGTATTTTAGCACACATGTATCAAGAGTTACATGAGATTGTCTACAGGGGAGCGAGGACCTTAGCTACAGGGGTCATGATTCTTCAGATATGGGCTTGGGAGCATCTCCCTATCTGCCACCCTGTGTGCAATGATGCTAGGACTATAGGGAAACCTTTCATTTATAGATATACAGGTTACGTCGTGCAACCCCACTTGGGGAAGATTGCCTACTAGAGGTGATAGATCGATGATATGATCATGGTCACATGGCGACCATATCTAGGGAAAAATTCATGCAAGGACTGGCTAGTGCAACAGAGAGAGATGTTCATGACTTGACCACTGATTGGTCAGAATCATGCTATCTTGGAGAGGTTTGTAGTATCTCAGGTTCTACGATAGTATGGTCGCTAGTAGGTTATATCAGAGGAGTTCACTACCTATGCCCATTTTGTAGATGAGATCAGACCTAGATGGGGGCTAAGATTAGTTCCTATGACCACTTTACAATATTTGGCATTAGTTAGGAGTGCGAGATGGGACTACTTAGAGTTCGTATTGGATGAAAACATGACACCATATTACATGGAGCATTTTGTGAGAAATCCCTTCCCACGATTTACAAATCCAACAACTCCCATTCTACTGATTGATGATGAGGGAGATGCATTGACACCACCTCCACCACCACATGGTCAGAGGGATACAGGGAAGAGACCGACAGGGGGAGATGCATGGGCTAGTTTGAGAAGAGTGGTACCCCAGAAACAAAGGAGAGATAGTGGAGGTGCAGGACCTAGCAGGAGGCCAGATGTATAGGGTGGATAAGAGAAGAGGGATCCACCAGGAGGGGGAGGAGACTGATTGTATACACCTAAAAATGGTCATCTAGACTATTAGCCCCTTTCTAGCATTATTTGCTAAAATCATCAATTGCTTATTCTTGATCAAATCCTAGTTCTATCATTTATTCGATTATTTTCTATGGGCTAACCATCTTATCCTAAGTCTTTATTTAATTAAAAGGAGTTTCCTCCTCTTTTATTAAATAAAAAGCCCCTCACTTTTCCTCTTATCCTAAGTTGCACAAATAAAGCATTATTCTTATTTTATAAAAAGGGCAAAAACACTTTTTGTCTCATATGGACACAAAAGTCAACTCTTATTTTCTCATTGGAGGATACTTGTGCACATGGATTGCTCCTCTTTGATGCTCCACCATTGATTAAATCTTTTTCCTCTTAATCTCCACGGTCCATTCCTTCTCATTTCTTATAAAAGGAGAGCTCTCTTCTTCATTCTAGATCCCCAACTTTTTATGCTAATGTTATGCTGCAGGTTTTCTAAGTCACTTTGGAGCTTTTGAAGATTTGGAGCATTCTTGGCTTTTGCATCTACATGCTATCATAGTTTCATTTCTTGCATTGTCATGGCATTCATAACTTCATATTAGCTTAGTTTCCTTTATGCTTTAGATTAACTCATCTAGCTTAATTAGGAGGCTTTGTAATACTTGCATATTTCCTTTCATAGCATAGCTTGCATTTCCATTTCTAGCATAGTTGCATCGCATTTGCATTTCCATTTGATTCTTGGGGATATTGGCATTCTTTCCCTTGTCTTCATTTGAATCTCCCATTGCATGGTTTACTAGCAAGGTCATTAGCTTAATAGCTCTAGCTGAGAGCATTCTTAAAACCCTTGCAATCCATGCCTAGGGAGCTCTAAATTGCATTCTCAAGGTTTCCAATCCATGGACTCTCTTGGCAGTAATGATTTAGAGAAGTGCACTATTTAGAGTATACATTTTTGGTGCCCACCGTGGGGCAGAACATTAGCGTTTTGTCCTTTAATTTTTGCATTTCTGTCAATTTTTTGGCAAGTTTTTAGCTCATTTGCAGTCTCTAATTTTTTTGGCTTAGAGTATCATGCAATACTTTTAGAAGTATCGTGCGATAGTTCTTTGTATACTGGCGCGACACTTTACCAGTTCAAAGTATCGCTCAGATATTACAGGAATTATCGCCTGGTGTAAGGAGAAGTATCATCTGGTGTAAGATGAAGTATCGCCCAGAAATATATTATCACCCTATTATACTATAAAGTATCGCGCAATATTTTTGGTGTCTGTACTGTCGCCTATACCTGGCAGTGAGTTGAGTTTTGGGTTTTTTGTTTTTTTTGAAAATTTTAGTTGGCAGTGAGTTGAGTTCCAGCAGTGAGTTGAGTTTTGGGTTTTTTATTTTTTTTGAAAATTTTAGCATTTTCAGAATCCGTGCCACTCTAGAAAACTGACACCCATTTTTTAGAAATTTTCACATACGGGATCGAAAATTTAAGTGTGATACATCATTGGAAAGCTCTTTCTGAGCCTAATCCAACCATGTTGATTTCATTTTTGAATTTTTCCATTTGATCAGCTATTTTCCTTGTAGATTATCTAATTTTTGATGTGCTAACCATTGTGGAGCTAACAAGTTGTGCTTGTAGGTGCTCTCATTGCTTGAAATATTTTGCCAAAAGAACATATGTCAAAGCTTCAAATGCACAAGGGCTACTAACGGTTTTTGTAGGGCTGCCCAAAGCATAAAAACCCAATCAAGTGCTTGTTGTTTATTTCATTTTCAAGTGTGGCAATTACTAGTTGTTTCATTTCATAGGAACATAATATCTTGTTGTAGGAATTCTTGGGTGGTAGGAGAAGTATGCTCTTCACCCTTGTGGTGAACCAGAAAATATTGACCCATCTTTGGATTTTGAAAGCAAGAGGGTAATTGAACATTTGCTTGGTGTGTTTGGGAGAAAACTTTGAGATAGGGGAGTATGCTCTTCACCCTTGTGGTGAAACAAAATCCTTGAATCCCATAAGTTGATCCACTCTTTGTTTAGATCTTTAGAATCCTTTAGCGGGCCTGCTCTTGAGCAATCAAGAGGAACGACCCAAGTGGGGACAAGCTAATACCAAGCTATTCCAACCCACTATAATCTCAAGGCTATCAAGGACACAAAACCTTGGTAGACGTAGTGCTTGTCTTCACTTGATGTGAGTACTTGTGGGATTGTGACCATGAGGAAAGTATTGAGCAAGAATGCTTAAGGTACTCTTGAGGCTACGAGGTCCGTTACTTGCCGCAAGGTAAGGAGTCCCTTTGGGGAGCAAGAGGGGTGCTATGAATGGAAGCCACCCTTATTAAGAACCATAGATAGAGGCCACCCTATTTTTCCGCTTAGCTTCTTGGTGCAAGGATTGATCCAAGTGGAATAACTCAGATCACCCCAAGATTACTCACCATATGTGTTCCTTTGGTTGTGTCTTTGGCACTTACATGACAAAGCCAATATCTATTGTGGGTAACCACTTTGTGTGAGGCAATGGAGCATCAAGTTGTGGGCCAAGTTGTTAAGTATTAAGCCTTGTCTTTTTTGTTAGGAATAAGGTGTCTCAACCTTGGATAATTCCTATTCTTATTATTTGTTTTGTAAAATTTATTTCTTGCAAATAATGTTGATGTGTCAGCATCTTGAATTGTGTGTAAGGAGATCATGGCTAAAACGGTTATGACGGATTCTTATGACATGTAAGAGCTATATCAGGAAGATTCAATGACAGGTGAAGACATGTGGCAACTAATAAATTTGAGTACTGTACACTCTTCCCCAATCGTGGGGTTCCTATTTTCTCAGAGAATGGTAAAACCCTAATACGGTTATCTTTGGGAGTAGCCCTAAAAAGTGAAGCGCATGATATAAGATTTTTTAGAGTTGCAAAGAGAGATGATGCGAGTGTATTGTTGGAACATTTTATGCTGCTGTGATTTGTCTTCAAGGGTTTAGAAATCTTCTGAAAGAACTTGCATTGCAAGTGTATTGTAAGCTGTAATAGTTTTGATCAATACATTGTGCAGGTTTTGGAGTGCTGGGGTTTTTACCAAAAGGTTTCCCCAGGGTATATCATTGTGTCATTATCTATTTTTCTTTATGTATGGTATGTGGTTGCAATATCTTTGTTAAAGTAGTTAGCGAATCTGAAATTGTAAAGATTTAAAAGAATTTGCACAATACTCTCCTATAGAGATTAGCGTAGGAAGCTATTTTCGCACCTGAGTTTCCTTACATTTTTATGATAGTAAGTGCTTGAAGTGTTCTTATTGTGCTATACCCGTGTAAACGTTCTTGCATACTCAACATCTCAGTAGCATTCATAGGATTTTATTGCTTTGATATCACAAATTGTTTGTCTTGGCAAGGTTGCTTTTGCCCTTGTGCAAGTGTTCTATGACATGTTTGATCCCCTACTATTTGCAAACCTATTAATTTACTGCTGTCATTGTGATTGAAATTGAAAAAATCAACCCTCAAACTGAAAATTTTGAGCAAACAGTCCCAAAAATTGAGTTTTTTATGTTCACTGGTCAAAGAGTCATACAATTCTGCAACAATATCGCATCTTGTGGAGAGAAATATCGTGCAATAGTTTGCCCCTGCTGGACTATCGCCCTACCTACCTGGAAAGTATCACCCGAGCTTATTGAAAACTATCACCTGGTTTAAGGTGAAGTATCACCTCGCTACAAACTATCACCCTGCTTGCCTGGAAAGTATCGCCTTGAGTCATTCTGCTGTCCTGTCGCTATTGCAATTCAGAGCTGTTACACTTGCATTTTAACCTGCTATAGAGTGTCTTTTTCTATTCTTATCTGAAGCTGGTTTGTTACCTACATGCTTAGGATTGTTTTAGAATGAAACAAATGAGCTAAAACTATTGGATTTGAGCCTATCGAATGTCATTTTTGATCACTTGTCAAAACATGGTTACCTATCTAGCTACTTGCTAATCGAGCTTCTTGCGCATATTTAGGCTTGTGTCAATTGACTGCTATAAGTTCTTGAGCACTTTGACCAGCCATCTCTATTATTCTATCTCGACAAGTGATCATCATTGGCTTTTTCTTATCTCAACATCTAAGAAACTTTGTCTCATTTTATTGGTTAAATAACATTCTTTTTCATACCTGTTACAACTCGGTCTCAATTTGAACAAGGGAGTCACTCTTCGTTCAATTATACGTAGTTACCTTCTCCCACTAGATGCTCACAAGCACCTATTATCAACGCTAGTTCTAGTTCTGAAGATTCTAAGGCTACCTCGTGGTACAAAGGAGGCTTTCTCTTTTCTGCATTTAAGTCCTCCAAAAACACAGACAATGTCTCACCCACTCTCACTAAACAAGAAAAGTTTCATCGTTTGCAAGAACACTTTGAGCACAAGGACAACCAAGCATGCTTAGACAAAGAACACAACCAAACCATAATGGATGTTGCTAGGCGCATGGCTTTTAGAGGAATGTCTCACGAGCAACCTGAGACTAGTAGTTATGAGCATAGACCACTTTTTGGTACTAATGGCAACTATGGCAACAACACGCCACCTAGATCCCCTCCGAGATGAAATTTTGTTGTACCTTCTTCACCTCCTAGACCACCTCCCTCTCACCATGAGGAAGAGGCTGTTGATGAGATTTCTAGTGAGGATCTTATTGCATTTGAACAAGATGAGGAATCCCAACGAAAGATGCTTAAGCTTTTAGAGTGCAATGGTGACCAATATTTCCAATATATGACTTCTAAAGGATACAAGCTTCCTCCCGGCTATGATGTCAAAAAAATTGTCCAACAAAGAGTACCAATTGAATTGGAAGTCCTTCAGGAAGAACTATGTCGGACAAATCAATGCCTTACCCAAATGGTAATAGAATGAGAGCCTCCAAAGGTCTCTTTTGTAGAATCAATTTGTGCTCTTCCTTTTGATAAAAGTCTATACATGGTCCCATTTCCTAGGGATATTGAGGTTCCTAAGTATGAAACGTATGATGGAAATAGTGATCCCCATGACCATGTGCATCACTTTTACGCTCTTAGCATGGACTTCCTTCACGAAGACACATTTTTGCTATGATTATTCCCTCAAAGCTTAAGAGGACAAGCTTTAGAATGGTTTGCAAAGTTGACACCTCCTTTGAAGACTTTTGATGAGTTGGCTATGCGCTTCACACAACACTATTCATACAATATCCAATAGCCTATCACCATGATAGATCTTGGTGCTTTGAGACAAAACCAAGGAGAGTTATTTGCTACTTACTTGCAATGTTGGAGGTCATTGTATTCTCGATATCCTCGTCCACTGCCTGAGAGCAAAAAGATTGACATTTTCATCAACACTCTTGTGCCAAAACTATATTATGATCTAAGGAAACATCTGTTCTCCTCTTTCAATGACATGGTTGAAAGTGCCTATCAAATCGAAGATGTGGCCATAAGAAAGGGGGATATTGTTATTAATAAAGATACTAGAGGCAATGGCAAAGACAAGAGAAAACCTTGGAATAGGAATAAGTATGTTGTCAATGATGGGGTTGTAGATGTCCCTAAAGCTAAAGAGCCTGCTTTCAATCTCTCTAATGCTATCTACGCAGCAAAACAACAAGAAGTTGCCAACACTCAAAATGCTCCTAAGCCTCAGAATGCAGACAAACCTAAGAAGCAATACCGACGATGAGTCTATACCCGATTTGATGAACCATATGATGTGATTCTTAAGACTTTGGTTGCCAATAATTATCTTATGCTTCCTTAGAAAACTCATCCCTATGATCCACTAGTTAAGCCAGATTGGTGGAGAGAGGATTATTATTGCCACTATCACAGAAACAAGGGACACAAAACTGACAATTGTTTCACACTTAAAGATGCTATACAAGATCTCATTGATGGAGGCACAATTCTCATAGATGGCTTAGTTAAAAACTCTGATCACCAGGCTTTCACCAGGCTTTCAAAGATCCTCTACCTAAGTATGACAAAGGTGAAACCTCTCAAGCACATAAGAAGAATCATGATGCTAAGATCAACTATACATATACTTCTGATTCGCCTGTGATCAACATGATAGAGCCCATTGAGAGTGTTCTTATGATGAGACCTCAAGATGATAATAAGGCCAATCATGGTATACCAAAGTTGGTCTTGCAAACACGAGGTAGTTCATCTTCCCAAAGTGAGGCACTGAATGTTGTTACTAGGTGGCAAGCTAAACTGGTCCTTAAAACTGGGCCTGATCCTAAACAAGTCTCATCTTCCAAACTAGTAGTTCCTTTAGCTTTGTCTAGCTATGATCTTGTCCATCAATTGCAATGCACACCCGCACAAATATCTATTTTTGAGTTGCTTGAGCTATCCCCTTTGCACAAAGAGATCCTTGAAAAGGCTTTGCGTATAGCTAATGTCCCTAATGACATTGACCTAGATAGGTTCCAGGCTATGGTCAACCACATCTCATCACCTCATTATCTATCCTTTTCTGTAGAAGATGATGTATCTATTAGTCACCCTCACAATCTTGCCTTACATATTGAAGTTATGGTCTACCATACCCGAGTCCACCGAGTCCTGATAGATAATGGTGCAGGGTTAAATATTGTTTCTTTCAATGTCATATAACAACTGAGTTTGTCAGAATTTGCTGTCGATCCTAAGCGGAAAATTACTATAGAAGCATATGATGAAGTTGAAAGATCTTCCAAAGGTCTTGTCACGCTACCTGTTTGAGTGGGCCCTGTCACAAAAGATATTATGTTCCAAGTATTGGACATCCCACTTGCTTATAACATTCTTTTGGGTCATCCTTGGATCCATGACATGCAAGCTGTGCCTTCTACATACCATCAGTGCGTCAAATTCCCTCATAATGGAGCTGAAATTGTTATTCCAGGGGATCATTCTATTTCTATTAATGCTCTTGCTGCTGCTAAAATGTTTGTTCCTCATAAAAAACCTTCTAATGATCCTACTACATCCCTAGTTGCTACTGAGAAAACATTCAAGATGATGAGCCTTGGTATGGGTGAATACACACTGGATTCCCTTGCTGCTATGCCTACTTCTCCTAGATCATATGGGAGACCTTCTGATAAGACAAAGCCTTCTACTTCTGCCATGACAATTTTTGGTAATTTTGTTCAAGAATCTATACCCCTAGAGGTAGAAAGAGAAGAACAAGTTGTTAGAGAATGGATCTATACAGACGAAGAAGATAGTACCACTATTGCTACTCCTATTTCTCCTAAGTGCTATGGTAAAGGCTATAAATTTTTGCAGAAAATGGGCTATCAAGGTCAAGGACCTATAAATGATAATGGACACGCCCTAGTCAAGCCTTTGAGTCATACTAATGGCTGACCCTCTAAGATTACAATAGGTCTAGGATATGGTGCCGATGATGACATCCCTACATGTTCTAGAAATGCTCCCATGATTAGTGATTCAGACACAGATACAGATGAGTCACCACTACACACTATGGCTCAAATGGGAGACAATCTTCCTTCTACTTCACTCCTTTGGGAAGGAGAATCCATGTCTACTAATGATACAGCTGAAGCCTCCACATCCAAAATTTTTATACCTAATGAGTCATTGAGCTTTGATAGACAATGTAGAAATATTGCACGCTTAATGAAAAGAGGAGATCTCACAAATAATGACGCTTAAGCCTCTACTTCTAAAGGTCCTAAACCTTCTTGGTGTAAGCATCCCAGTAGAAGCGTAACAACAGATTCAAATTGTATTGTCTTAAAATGGAAGCACTTCCATTTGGATAGGTTTAGCACTCTCTTTTAGTGTTTTTGTCATAATAAACCTCAATTTAGGATGCATTTGTATGTCCTGGGTGAAATTAGGGTTAGGATCCTAAGGATTCTCCTTAATTCCCCTCTTCTATGACTCTAATTTCTAGGTAAGATACATAAATGGGTCCTCTTAGCCTTCATCATGTCAATCACATGATCTTTTACCTATCATAGACATTCTATTCTTATCCAGCTTCATTTCTAAGTTTCTGGGCATCCTCGGGGCCTTTAAACTGCATCCTAGCAAAAGTTAGGGTTTCTGGTCAAGGTTGACCTCGACCCTGACTAGGTCAGGGATGACCTCAACCCTGACTAGGTCAGGGTCAACCTCAACCTTGACCTCATCTTGCCGAGATTTCAAATGTTCAAGTAACTATTCTATCTCCAAGAAATAGTACTCCTCCTGAGGTGCTCTTTCTATCATCCATGCAACTTGCCCAATCTGCATCTGTATACACATGAAGCTCTACATTTTCTAAATTAGGATACCATAAACCATAGTCTATAGTTCCTTTCAAATATTTGAATATCCTCTTTACTACTATAAGATGACTTTGTTTAGGTTCTGTTGCAAATCCTCCAACAATACCAACTATATTAGAAATATCTGGTCTAGATTGAGTAAGATATACGAGTTTACCAATCATAGACTTATACAAGGTCTTTTCTACTATTGTAGAATTATCTTCTTTTGAAAGCTTGCTTCCTGTTATCATAGGGGTACTTACTAGCTTGCAATCGTCCATCTCGAATTTTTTCAATATCTCTTTCACATACTTAGACTGATTAATGAAAATACCTTTGTCTATCTACTGCACATTCAGTCCCAAAAAGTACTTGATAGGTCCAATCATGCTCATTTCAAATTTTCTCTCATCTCTTTAGAAAATTCTGCACTAAGCTTGTCATTACCACCAAAAATAATGTCATCAACAAAAATAG
Source organism: Chamaecyparis obtusa (assembly GCA_027943335.1). Taxonomy (NCBI): domain Eukaryota; kingdom Viridiplantae; phylum Streptophyta; class Pinopsida; order Cupressales; family Cupressaceae; genus Chamaecyparis; species Chamaecyparis obtusa. Next base: position 782,934 of record BSBK01004423.1, read on the forward strand.
CAACTAGTAATAATCCTTCAGGTGTCTCTCATATGAATAAGTTATAATCTACTGCTCCTTTCTTGAATCCAATTTTAGTCAAGTAACCATCTAGTCTTTCATACCATGCTCTAGGGGCTTTTTTCAATCTGCATACTATATCTAGTTTGTTTGATAAAGTAAATCCTTCAGGCTTCTCTATGTAGACTTCTTCCTTCAAATCTCCATTCATGAATGTTGACTTGACATCCATTTGATATACTTTAAAGTCTTTGAATGTTTCATAGGCTAGAAATAACTTTATGTCTTCCTATCTTCTTACAGGGGAAAATGTACTTGAATAATCAATTCCTTCTCTTTGCGCATATCCTTTACATCATAGTCTTGCTTTCTTCCTTACTACTGTACCATCTTCATTCATCTTGTTTCTGAATATCCACTTGGTTCCAATCACATTCTTGTCACTAGGTCTAGGGACCAATTCCCATGTATCATTCTTAATTATCTGATCTAGCTCTTCTTTCATTGCTCCATGCCAATCTGAATCATTATATGCATCTTCAACACTTAACGGTTCAATTTGTGAAAGTAAACATACCACTTCATCAACTGTTGAATTTTTTTCCTTTTATCTTGTCATGACTTTGATGTTCTGATCTCCAATGATATTTTCTTTTGAATGGTATCTAGATGTGAATTTTGGAACATTAGGTGTGACTCTCTCATCTGTCTTTTGTGATTCTTCTTCACTTGTTTCAGGATCATTGAATAATACATAAATGCTATCAAACATTTCTTCAACAACTATTTCTCTATTGATAGGAATAGGTTCTTCTTCAATCATAGGTGCATAATCATGATACCTATTGAATCATAAACTTTTCATCAATCTTTACATAGGCACTTTCAATGATCTTCTTCAATCTTAAGTTAAAACATCTATAAGCTTTTCTTTTAGTAGAGTAACCAAGAAAAATACCTTCATCGCTTCTTGCATCAAAATTGCCAATAGCTTCATCTCTCTTGATGTAGCACTTGCTTCCAAAGATTCTGAAGTATTTTACTGTAGGTATATTCCCAAACCATAGCTCATAAGGTGTCTTGTCTATGCTTGGCCTTAATTGAATTCTATTGATAGTATAGACTGCAGTATTGACCACATCTCTCCAATAGGTGTGTGTAAATTTTCCTTCAATCATGATAGTGTGCGATGTGTCAAGTATGATCCTATTTCTTCTTTCTGTAATTCCATTCTGCTAAGGTGTTTTAGGTGCACTTAGCTATCTCTTTATCCCATGTTCTTCGTAATACTCATAAAATCTATCAGAGGTGAATTCTCCTCCTCTATCTGATCTTAGACATTTTATCTTTAATCTAGACTCATTTTCAACTTTAGCTTTGAATATTTTGAACTTCTAAAATGCTTCAGATTTATCTTTTAATAACGCAACCCACATCATTGTAGAATAATCATCAACAAAAAAAAAAAAAGTACCTTTCACCATAGTATGATCTTCTTTGATTTGGTCCACATAAGTCTATATGCACTAGATCCAATTTGTTCTCTGTCAAATTATGCTTACTTCTGAATGAATTCCTCACATGTTTTCCCATCACACATTCCCTGCATATTGTATCAACTAGTTTTACAATGTTAGGAAGGTCTCTAACTACCTTTACATTAGTTATCTTTACTATATTATCAATATTAATGTGACATAGTCTTTTGTGTCATAACCAACTGTCATCTACTTTAGCAACAAAACAACTTACCTCTGAATTAAGCTAAAAAACATTACCTTTTGTCTTTGAACCTGATGCAATCATTACTCCTTCTTTGTTATTAATGATGCACTTGTTGTCTTTGAATTCCAACTAATATCCTTTGTCAAGCAACTGTCCAACACTTAGTAAGTTATGTTGCAAACCATCAACATATAGAACATCATCAGTGTTATTCTTTCCATCCAAGGTGATAGCTCCTCTACATATGATAGGTTTAGGAGTGTTGTCTCCAGATCTAACCATGTCATCTTTGTACTTATCCAGATGTACAAATATATCTTTGTCTCATGTCATGTCATGTGAACAACCTCTATCAATGATCCAGTCTATTCTGATGTCTTCTTGTGAAATTAATGCTAACTCTTGTGCTTTCTTTTCATCTTCAATACCCATTTCATCAAACATTTTCTCCATATCTTCAATAGAAATGAATCCAATTTCATCTTCTACTGAATCTTCATCTAATACTCCATCTCTAGCATAGTAACATTCTTTTGTATACTTAGGCTTGTAATTAGTTTTGAACTTCTTGACTCTTGTAGGACACTTGGATGCAAAGTGACCAATCTTGTTGCATGAAAAACATTTGAATGGTAACTAACCTTCATATTTTCCTTTTCCTTTTCTTTCTTTCTTAGCAATCATAGAAATGAAATCATCTAGTTCTTTATCCTCATCATCATCATCATCATCATCATCAAAGTTACCAGAAGTGTTCAAGGATTTCTTACCATGGACTGAAGCTTTGAAGGTTGTCTCACTTTTAGGCTCTGTCTTCAAACTTGATATCTCGAATGCTGAAATCTTGCTAATTAAGATCTTGATACAAAGAGAAATGGATAGTTCCAAATTTATTTCTAAGAGTCTCCAAATCACTGGCTTATTTCAAAAGATCACTCCATAGGTCCTTCAACAAGGATCTAAGAGAAGACCCAACCCACTTGTATAGACCAACCAAGGGTCAAAACATTAACTCTCACCTGCACTAGTCTCCACACCATTTAAGTGCTTACACTTCCATACTTCAAAATCTGATTCCAATTCACCCTTAATGTTTTGAGACACCTTAAAATTAATCCTAAGACTCTATTCAAAATTAGTAGACCCTATCCAAACATAACATACTCCTTTCATCCATTAAACACAACCTTGAAAATAAATACTCAACAGTATAACTTCTTGTTGTCTTCTTTGACATACTCATATATAGAGATATATAACTCTTGAACCAGACCAAAAAATTTTGATCGCTCTAGTGAGACCATTTAAAATTAGATTCTAACTAACATATATGAATAGTAGAAAGATCCAATTGTTCATTTTCAAGATAGGTCCCCCTTATTGAGACTATTTTTCCTGAGACAGTCTTTCATTCTTCTTTTGACATCCACTACCTTCCTCTATTCAAACTTGTGCCAAAACTTGTCATGATTCCTTGCAAGCATCAAATTTCCTAAATAATTTTGATATCTTTGCATGGATTCATAAACCAAAACAACCTATTTATTATTTCTTATAAATAAGTCAAGGAATTTGATTCCTTTTCCCATTAAATCTTTTCAGACAAGTGAAAACAAGAAATACGTAACAATCCATAGATACAAGACTCTTTGGACCCGAATGCACAAGGGAATAATGTTATAAATAATGAAATGAATTAATGAAATGTGTAGACACCATTGAATCACAAAATATTGAAATCCATTTGCATTCAGAAACATGAATACATAATATTAATGGCTCTCTGACTGAAGGCCAGAGAGCTGACTCTTTCTCACTTTTTCACTCTTTTCCTACTTCCTGTAACTTCCCTCTCTTTTCTCCCAACTCACACTATTCAGTTACATATATTTCTCTTTTAAAGAGATTCTAGGGTAGTTAGACAAAACATTTATCTACCCGATATTCCCATTCCCACATGTGGTTACAAATTTCATTTAATCCATTTATGAATACATCAAATGCAAATGACTTAATAAATGACCCATTTCTTGACATGAACCTCTTCAACATAAAATTTACCCATTTCACACTTCGTGATTACATTTGGGTATAATATTAGACAAATGAAAAACATTTCGTGGGTGCCTCTGCACCATACTGCCGGACTTCAAAGATTTCCATGTCCCATGGAAATACCGAGGATATATTAGGAACAAAACTTCTTGGGCACGCTTCTGCTGCTCGTTATGATGCTGCAGCTGACTTCCACCACTGGAGTGCTTATTGGTTTCCTCCAAGGTGCTGCTTCTCATCCACTTGACAATGCTACTACAACTCACCAACAACGCTGCCTCACCTAGGAGTACTCTCTCTGGACTCTCACCCCATGTCTTTTGGCAACCATGGACCTTCTTCTCAAGTCCTTGGACCATCTCCTATGGCTCTCATGATAGACTATCTGTCTAACTTTCTATAGCTTGTGGACTTACACCTACAACCACATTCTCATTAGCACATTCAAATACCCAATCCACTGCTTCGTCCAGATCTTTCATTGGCTCTGATACCAGTTGATGCAGAGAGAAATGGATAGTTCCAAATTTCTTTCTACAAGTCTCCAAATCACTGGATTATTTCCAAAGATGACTCCATGGGTCTTTCAACAAGGATCTAATCTAAGACCCAACCCACTTGTATAGACCAACCAAGGGTCAAAACATTAACTCTCACCTCCACTAGTCTCCACACCATTTAAGTGCTAACACTTCCATACTTCAAAATCTGATTCCAATTCACCCTTAATGTTTTGAGACACCTTTAAATTCATCCTAAGACTCTATTCAACCTCATTAGACCCTATCCAAACATAACATACTCCTTTCATCCATTAAACATAACCTTGAAAATAAATACTCAATAATATAACTTCTTGCTATCTTCTTTGACATACCCATATACAGAGATGTATAACACTTGAACCAGACCAAAATTTTTTGATCGCTTTGGTGAGGCCATTTGAAATTAGATTCTCACACATATATGAATATTAGAAAGATCAAACGGTTTGTTTTCAAGATAGGTCCCCTGCACTGAGACTATTTTTCCTGAGACAATCTTTCATTCTTCTTTTGACATCCACTGCCTTCCTCTATTCAAACTTGTGCCAAAACTTGTCATGATTCCCTGCAAGCATCAAATTTCCTAAATAACTTCAATATCTTTGCATGGATTCATAAACCAAAACAACCTATTTATTATTTCTTATAAATAAGTCAAGGAATCTGATTCCTTTTCCTATTAAATCCTTTTAGACAAGTGAAAACAAGAAATACGTAACAATCCATATATACAAGACTCTTTGGACCCGAATGCATAAGGGAATAACATTATAAATAATGAAATGACTTAATGAAATGTGAAAACACCATTGAATCTCAAAATATTGAAATCCATTTGCATGCAGAAACATGAATACATAATATTAATGGTTCTCTAGCTGAAGGCCAGAGAGCCGACTCTTTCTCACTTTTTCACTCTTTTCCTACTTCCCATAACTTCCCTCTCTTTTCTCTCAAATCACACTATTTAGTTACATACATTTCTCTTTTAAAGAGATTCTAAGGTAGTTAGAAAAATCGTTAATCTACTCGATATTCCCATTCCCACATGTGGTTACAAATGTCATTTAATCTATTTATGAATACATCGAATGCAAATGACTTAATAAATGACCCATTTCTTGACATGAACCTCTTCAACATGACATTTACCCATTTCACACTTCATGATTACATTTGGGTATAATATTTGATGAATGATAGGAAATGAAAAACATTTCATGGGTGCCTCTGCACCAGGTCTCTCTTCTGAAGTCTTTTAAAAACTGCATAGTCTCATTTAGGATGTTTATCTTGCTCTCTTATTCTGTTGTCAGAGTAGTCATCAACTTATCCATTATGTCTTCTTCTGAAATTCCTCAACCATTATTTTTGATTCCTACAACTACTTCATTAATTCTTTGATTATAGGTTCTGATGTTCTCTTCAGGTAGCATCTCCAATGTATTGTACTTTTTCTTCCATGTCTTTCTACGTGCATTCTTTTCTTGGATGTCTCCTTCAAACATGTCTTCTAGATACTTCCATATCTTGTAGGCTTTATCTAATTTCTTGATCTTTAAAAACTCACTATCAAACAAGACACTGATAAGGGCTTCTTTGGCAATAGAATTTTGAGTGAACATCTCCTTTTTCTTAAGAGTTGCATCTTCCTTTGCAAGATATGATAAAGAGGGAATCTGAACTTCTTTAGTAGCTACTTCAAAAATTTCAAGAGCAATGCACTACAAATGTGTTGCCATTTTGTTCTTCCAGTCTAGATAATTCTCTCCATCAAACTTAAGACTTTCCTTTCTAAAGAATGCCATCTGATCAACCTCAAGTTGTTAAAATTTCTCTTTGAGGCACTTGGCTCTGATACCAATTGTTAGGAATAGTCCCAAGAGATAACTGAGAGGGTGGGGGGTTGAATCAATTATCTACAAGATTCAATTCTTTATCCAATTAAGTATAGAAGAACATTAAGCACATACACAATAAGATAACACTTAACAAAACACCACAATTTTGGTTATGGGGAAACCCAAATAGGTAAAAGCCCCGATGGGAATTAGCACCCACCATAAACTACATAGAGTATATAATGATCCCTGTTAGAAGATCTTACAACCCTGTTAGGAGTTAATATTTACAATGCATAAAGTATGGTGATATGGTCAAAGGTTAGACCTTGTTAGGAGTCTTTTACAATTAACCTTGTTAAAGGTGAGGACACACTGTTCGGGAGCACACTGCTCAAATGGTGAAGGCTACAACCTTCTACATAATAGATATACACGATATCTAGATCATGGTGAATTGGAATGTAGACCTACTATCTTGGTCAGGTATAATGAATAGCATATACTCTCTTCTTCTTCACATAGATCTTAAACTGATGACTATCTCAGTACATTCACATCTTCTGCTCTACTCTTACAATCACAATCCGACTTAGCAATCACAATTGACTGGCTATAAGTATCTTCTTCCAAATGATATAATCAAGTCGGCCTATTAGAACCTTCTTGAAATCCTATTAGAAAAATAATATAACTCTTTTCTAACATCTCCAATGGCTATACTAAGCACACAACACAAAATAGGACCGCACAACTCAATATGAGTAGACGCGTCGCTTCACACAGTTGGCTCCACCAAATTAACTAAAATTTTATTCTCATGATGAAATATGTTATTTGCTCTTAACAAAAAATTCTTAACTCATCACCAAATATGAAACCAAAAACGCATATCAAAATGATAGACATAACTTCTAAAACAATATAAACACTATTGGCTCCATCAGATAAGCTCAGGAAACTATAACTGGCAAATATCTAAACAACATAACTCAACTTCAACTACACAACTAACTCTACGTCCATGAACATAGCATCATAAACACATCTTCAACATAAATATAAACTCACAAGGATCCATCATAACCATACTAAAGAAAATGAAACTCGTAAGGAGTTTTCTTAGTTCTCTTGGATCCTGGTGCTATCTTTTTTGGGGTTTCCTCGGTTTTGGGTGGTTTTTCTAGTGTCTAGTTTTGTGGCTATTTTTGCTGGTTTTGGTTCTGGTAGACTGGGTCCCATTCCTATCTCTCTTCAGTATGCTTAACATTATTATCTTTTAAACTCTACTTGTATGGGGTTTCAGGTCCCCTTTAAAACCTATTTTTTCCTGCAGTAAAAAACCATACTGAAAATCACATGCAAAACTTTGTCTGTAACACTGTTAGGAACACTACTGATACAAACAACTACACAACTATCTGTACTCAAAATCAACCTCACTGTGTCCATGATATCATGCTGATAACATATATAAGAAACATATGCTCAAGGCTCTCTCCATAAGACTTCAATGCACGCTGCTTACCATATGTTGTCATCAATGACAATCATATAGTCAGCACTAGCTTGTTGGAAAATCTCCAACACTAGATAGGGAAATTTGAGACATTGATGGGAGGTTGAGGGTACAACCTACATTTCATGGATCCATGGCCTTCCTAATAGGACATTGTAAGTCAAATTTAGGTCAAGGACTTGGCAAATGGTCTCTTTCTGCATTGGACCAACTATGATAGGAAGTACTATGACACCTTTGGAAGCTCTTTCTTCATCATTGTAGGATTTTATGGTTATCTTTTTCTTTGGGTCAATAGCCTCCTCAGAAAATCCCAAGGCTTTTACCAAGTTTAGGGTACAAATATTCAAGCCAGCTCCCCCATCAATGAGGACTCTTTTCACTCTATGCTTGTGGATTAGGACCTCTATATGCAAGGGAAAATTTTGCGGGTGATTTAGAGACATATTATCTTGTGTCCTAAAAAGGATAGACAATGGGGTGCAACAAGATGTCCTACCATGTTTTGAAATTTATCCGCATCTAAATTTAGAGGCACATTAGTTTCTACTAAGGCTTTTTCTAGAATATCCTTATGAGTTGGTGAAAGCTTGAGTAATTCTAGAATAGAGATCTGCGCATGGGTTCTTTGCAATTGGTCTACCAAATTATATTTTTTTGAAGATGAAGATGAAGTTTGATTTGGTGGGACAATTAACACAGGGGTAGGGTAGATGCAAGCAGAATCAAGCAAAATTGACTCCACTTGAATCAACAACAAGCCCTGCTCATAGTTACAAAATGAAAGCAATATAATATCACATGAAAGAAATGAAAACAAAATGGATATGAGACAAGCAACTGGCAGAAACAACAAAGAATTTATATTATTTCTTTCAACATGCCCGACTGTGAGGCCTTCCGGGTTTCGGCCTTATACAATGAGAATTATGAAATTAGAATCACAACTTGCATCCTATCTTTTTCTCCAATGATTTATATTGATAATACTTCTTCTTAATTTCCATACTAAATCAATCTAGACTCCTTATATAGCCAGCTAAGCCACAAGTCGGCTAGTCAGGCATTTAATAACATTCTAGGTCCAGTCTGGAAGATTTAAATCAAAACTAATGAAAGAGTGATCACAAATTGATGCACCTTTGGATTTAGGTCCACACATGACCCAAGAACATGACCCTAACTTCTCAAGCCCCATTTCATCACATGAAACCACGCAAGATGAAACACTCCACGTTTTGTATGAAAATTGGCAGAAAATAGGTCCCCGAGCAAAATGGGCATAAATTTTTACTCATACTAAATTAGGATGTGCACTCTTGGGAAATGATATAAATTTAGGTCCTCTTAAATTAATTAAGAGAGAAAAGGCTGATTCCTTAAGGATGAATGTCTCCACTACGCGCAATCAACACCAAAATTACAGGAAAATATGGCTCTGACGGCAAGGAAAACAACTGTAACTTTGGAATAGTTCATCCAATATTTATGTGCTCATAGGAGAAGGTTCCAAAATAGGTCCTCAACATCATGTAATATTAACACACCATGAAACCAAAAAATGCAAATATTATAAAGAAAACAACAGAAAATAGGTACAGAAATTAGGAAATGTTTTTGGTTGATGCAAGATTGCTCAAAGACCCAAGATGCTCCTGCATCAACAATCCTTGGGGAATTTCCTGGAAAAGTAATCTTTGATGCTTTGCCCATAGTTACAACATTAGATGTTTCTTCCCTTGGCTTTTCTTTCACCACAATTACATTTATGGTGTTTTCATCACACGTAGAGAATTGATGGTATTATCATAAGTATGAGCAAAATTAACCTGTTCATTACCTCTTTTGTTGCTAGGGTTGGTGTTTGATGATTCCCCTTTTTCATGATTTAAGAAAGGGTTTTTAAAAGCCGTATGGTCTTCGTTATTTTGAGGCCCTTCCACTTTTATTGTTCCATCATCAATTAAGTCTTGGACAAGATATTTCAATTTCATGCACTCATTCATTTTATGTCCCTTATTATGATGGTATTCACAATGGTGAGAATCATTCCACCAATTAGGCTTGACTAGGGGTTCATATGGCCTTGATTCAGGTAAGGTAATGATTTTTTTAGCCACCAAAGTCCTTAATGCATTTTCCAATGGTTTACCTAAAAAGGTGAATTTTCTCTTTTGGTATGTGGAAAAGAAGGGTTTAGGTTTAGAGGCATTGGAGTTATTAAAGTGATTGTTGTTGTTAGCATTGTTATTTTTGTTGATGGGAATGTTATTATTGAAAGGGGCTTTGTTTTTTTGATTTACGTTATATGTTGAATTTGCCCCACTTGATAAATTAAAGGGGGGTGGCGGCCTTTAAGTTGTGTGCTTCCACAACTCCATCATTCACAAGATTTTATTATTGTTCTTCAACCATAGTCTAGGTTTATCATTGTGATTGTTGGCCCCTTTATTATTTTTATAATTAGATACATTATGATTGTTATTAGTGTTGGTATAGGGTTTATTATCTTTGAATAATTTGATTTATTCTCTCTTAACCAACACATATTCAATTTTGATCCCATTCTCAATAATTTTTTCAAAAGTAGGGGGACATTGAAGTTGGAGCCTATAGTTCATCTCCACATTTAAGTTATTCATAAATATTTCTATTTTCTCCTTTTCAGGTATGCTTCATGGATATCTTGTGAAAATTGTTCTCCACCTTTGAAGAAACCCTAAGAAAGATTCACCATCTCATTATTTAGTGTCACATAGGTTGAGCATGGTAATCTCATGTTCAATGTTGTAAGAATAATGGGTTACAAATTTGGAGGCTAATTCCTCAAATATCTTTATCCCTTGCAGAAGTTTTGAGAACCATTCCATGGCTTGACCTCCTAAACTTCTTGGAAAAAGTCTCATTAGATAAGTTGTGTCATGCATAAATTTAATGCTTAGAGCACAAAACTCTCTAAGGTGATCTTGTGGGTCTGATTTACCCGTGTATTTGTCATACTTAGGAATGTATTTGTCGTACTTAGGAAAGACTACATTTATCAGAAAAGGTACCATAACCAAGATTTTGTCAAAAGGAAAGGGGCACAAGGCATCGATAGAAAATATCTTAGGTTCAACTGCCTTCTTCATTAGATCAATTTGTGCTTGGAACATTTTCAATTGTTTACTCATCGCACCCATCAGATTATCATCTTCCTTGTCTTTCTTAAGTTGACCAACATCATAATCATGTGGAAGTTTCAGCCCTGTTTAGGCTAAGTTTAGGAAATATTTTTCCCTATCTCTTTCTATTAGTTTTTCCATGACTTCAAGAAATTCAATGTCTTGAGCCACCCTATTAGCTTTATCTTCAAGCATTTCCCTAGGCCCTTGATTGGCATTATTAATATGATCATTGTTTCCTCCATGGAGATAATCATGAAATGTGGAGTTCCTATCCATTGGATCAGTTCTCTTTTCAAAAAGATTTGGGAGACTATCCCCTTGGTTGTAATTTATGAAAGAGCTTTGAGATTCAAATTCGGGGACCTCTTTTGCAATGCAAGTGCCATCTTCTTGTAAAGATAATTTGAGTTTATGAGAGCGTGTAGAAACTGACATTCAACAAGGTTTGGTTTGAATTGTTTCCCAACAAACTTGGTAATTGTTTGATTTTATGAAGAGATTAAAAATATAAGATGAATTTTCAAATAGATATCTCTTACTTGTTGTATGTATTTTTCAAACAAAGAAATCACAAATACACTTGTTCTTTTTAACCCTCTACACAAAAAGTGTTTGAATTTTCATGGACGTTATCACGGGTTTTTGCACAAAAAGACACTTCAAGAAATCTACCTCCTTCACAATTTGGTTCATAAACACGGCTCTAAAAGGTAGGTTTTACTATTTTAACAAGGTATTTAATCAAGATTCTGTTCAAAATGGACATTAAACTTTCATCCTCCAAAATTAGGAGGCTTCCCACCACCGGTATGTCATATTTTTGCATAATCCCATAGGACTACTTGAGGAAGTTCAAAAGATTAATATCCTTTTGTCACACACCTCATTAAGGATGCATGCATTTTATTTTAGAGTGGGTTGGATTTTTTTGGCAAAAGAAAATGTATCCCACTTTGGGCTGTCCCTCTCACTGACCTCGTTAAGGAAAATCTCAGGAGGCAAGCCCACTATGGATCTAACATGTTCATATTGAAAGCAATAAAGTGGAATGAAGAGATAGGTTTTGGGTGTTTGATTCACCAAAAGGTGAAGAGCATATCCCTATCTATTTCTTGATTCCTAAACACTTCTAACAAGGTTCAATTTCCAAACCCACTAACTAATGGGAATCAAGTATTTCTACTCTTTTCCACAAACAAGGGGTTGTTCAAATTAAGTTTTTGATCTATTCCTTTATGATATTTTAATTACTAGATGATAATGAAAATAGCAAGGCCAAAATTTAAACAAAAATTGACCAAGTTGAGGCTTACCTTCAATGGAAGCTACCAAAGGCTAGGGGCATTTTTGATGAATCTTTCATTTTTTATGCTTACCTAGTGGCGATCGTTCCTTCCCTTTCACTTCTCCTCCAACAAGTTAGTCAACACAACCAAACAAAGAGAAGAAAAACAAGAACAAATTGGAATCTAAGCCTTATTTATCAAATTTGACAGAAATCGATTAAGGAAAGTAAATCCAATTTAATGAGATGAATTTTAATTTGTAAGATTCTAAAACTCTCAAATAATGTTCGTATATCTCACTTTCCTATTGTGAATTCTCCAAAACTAGCTTGATATGTGCAATATTCTCCTCAATCTTTTTGGCCAAGGCCTTTCCCTCACTGTTAAATCTAGTCTCTGGTTATTTTATTTTTCTATGACCAGTCATCCTGCAGACACAGAGAAATCATTTTCCGTATGTTAGATTCTATAAATTTTCAATTTAATTAAAAGCACAACAAAATCTATTGAATGCACTATTAAAAATATTAAAAGCGCTATTACAAATATCAAATTCATTGAAGAAAAAGATTGAACCTGTAGGAACCGAATTTAAATGTGCTAATAAAATGAGCAAAGGTGTTAAAAGAAATCCTTGAACACCCTGCAGGGTATATTGTACACACTGGAGAGTTAGGGTACACGCATTGAAAGAATGAAGACAATAAAAGAGAAAGATTAAACGCGCTAAAAATTTGTGTAAATGTGTAACACTTTGTCATAGATGCGCTATTTTAGGCCTTGTACACATTGGAGAATGTATTGTACACATTGGAGAATCTGTCAAATGTGTTGAAAAACCTTTAAACAAAGAGAAAAAAAAAGATTTGCAAGAACAAAAAAATTACTTCTTTGAATTTATAAATTTATGAGGCCTAAGGCCCCACGGTGGGCGCCATTTTGTGTGCTAAGAAAAGCACCTTCATAGGGTATCATCAATACATTGAAATGAGCATTAAATAGCCACAAAAAGCAATCTAAATAAGAAAATTTAAAGATGATTGAGCACTCTATGGTTCTCTAATTAGGGATGCTAATGATGAGCTCTCAGCAAGCTCTCACTAGTGACAATCCTAATATGAGAAAATTAAATGATATGCAAGCTAAACAAGATTAATTCCCAAAAGAAATACTAATTAGCTCTAGATTTTCCTTTTCTAACTCAAATTTTCAAGAGGTTTGATGCTTCATAAAATTTGTGGATGATTAATGCTTCAATTATGCCTTGCTTTTATAGATTTTAGCAAGGGTAGGGGGTGTGGTTGATTTGATCATGATTGAGTTTGAATTAAGACCATGGTTCCACCTTTGGAGACCATTTAAATATTTTGTCCTCAAAGCTTGGGAAAAGAGGACAAAATGGGTGGACAAGATGCTCTCTCCTTATGGGTGATGGAGATTCGATTTAAGCTTGATCCATGTGAGCTTGATCCTTCAATCCTATTGGTTGAGATATTTTCTCTCATTTGGTGGTTGAGGGAAAATATGATTTTAATCAATTGAATTTAATTAATATCTTTAGCCATGTGTACCCCTTGAATGGGTTGATTTGATTTAAATGAACTATGTAATTAATTAGATTAATTAATTTGATTTAAATTGAATTTATGGATTTTGATTTTTAATTAAATTTGATTTATGGCTTGATTGTAATTTTACTTTGATTCTAGCTTGATTTGATTTAATTGCATTGATTTTTGCCTTAGTTGCTCACTTGATTGATCTTGTCCAATTTCAGGTGATTACAGTAATTTTTGTTTGTAGTTTTGGAACATCAATTAGGACATCAGTAGTAGAAGATAGAAGATAGAAGATAGTTTCAGATCCTTGCATGTTGGAGGACTTCTGTACTTGAATTGTAATATCTGGCCTAAACCGGGAAGGCCTTACAACCTGACATGTATGAATCAATTTAATGAAAAAATAAGAAGTTGATTTGCATTCTCTCTCTCACTTGTGTATTTTTTGCTTCTGTGTGTGATCTCTACAAGGTAGATCTGGTTAGGGTGTGCCTTTGACCCCTCTCCACGTCCTCCCTTGTGTTAGGTGGTATCAGAGCAAGGTGAGATCTGGATCTAGGTTTGCAAATCTAGGTTTGAGGGTTCCTTCTTGTCAAACCCTAGTTGATTTGTTGTGGGGTAGAAGATTGCAATGTGGCTTGCAATTGCAAAGGGTTTCAAGATAGTTCGTGGGAGGCAAGATGCAGATCTAGGATTGGCAGACATGTTGAGAGAACTTATTTCTAGATTAGAAGCTGTTGAAACATCCCAGCAAAAGGGAAGACATCTTGAAGATGTTAGTGATGATGAAATTGAGGAAGAACAAGGTGATGTAGAACCTACACCGATGATGGATCGAGGTGAGGAAAGATTATTGAAAGCTTTGACAAATTTGAAGTCTGCACCACATTTCAATCCTTCAGAGTATAGTGGAAAATTGGATTCACATGAATTGGTGGACTGGATCACCGAGATGGAAAAGTACTTTGAGTATGAAAATGCCCTTGAGGAAAAGAAGGTGAAAATTGCAAGCAAAAAGTTGAAAAGTCATGCATCCTTTTGGTGGGAACATTTGCAGTTGGACAGAAAGAGGAAAGGCAAAGAAAAAATTAAGGTATGGAATAAGATGGTGAATAAGTTGAAAGGAAAGTTTTTACCTTGTGATTATTAGATTAACCTAGTCAGGTGAATGCAAAGTTTGAGGCATAAAGATAGCTCGGTAAAAGAGTATAATGAGGAATTCTATAGATTAGATATCAGATTCGGACATGATGAAGACGATGCGGAAAGAATTGCTAGGTACCTAAATGGATTGAGAGTTTCCATCTAAGAAGAAATCATTTTGGTTAAATTGTAGAACATTGAAGAAGCTTATCAATTTGCATTGAAAGCCAAGGAGAAATTGAACAAAAGACATGAGAAAAGACAAAGATGTAGAGGTCACTACTATATTTGGGGCCAAATTCTGACAGAAACTTCTGACGGTCAATTCCTTTTTTATGAATTTGGTGTTTTTTTTGTAATAGTACCCAATGGTGTCAGTATTCTGATGGGTTTTAAATAGACCATCAAAATTCTGATAGTTTTGGGGTATAGATGAAAAAAAAAGTGAAACAACCAAATCATTTTTATTTCAATTGTAGAGAAAAGGAGCGGGTGAAAGCTGAGCATGAGAGAAGGTATGTGATTTCTTCATCTTTGATTGAAATCATATTCGACCGCAAATTGCAAATGCATTGCATTTTATTTGATCATGAATGCTCACCGAAATGACCGCATTCTACTGGTGTCATGCCCTAGCCAGTGCTTTATCTCCATTATTTGATGTTATTGGTGCTTGTGCTCAAGGATATAATTCACTGTTTTGAAATGTTTGGATTCACGTTTGTTGATATTACTAGCACGACCATTGTATATTGTTGAGATGCTCATTGAAATGACCGCATTCTACTAGTGTCCTGCCCTAGCCCGTGCTTGATCTCCATTATTTGATGTTATTGGTGCTTGTGCTCAAGGATATCAATTCACTATTTTCAAATGTTTGGATTCACATTTGTTGATATTACTGGCACAACCATTGTATATTATTGAGATGCTCTCTAAAATGACCGCATTCTACTGGTGTCATGCCCTAGCTCATGCTTTATCTCCATTATTTGATGTTATTGGTGCTTGTGCTCAAGGATATTGATTCATTGTTTTGAAGTGTTGATTGTGGTTATCAAATGGATAGCCTGTGAGCTTCTAGCTAGGTGCCATTTGTATTGATAACTTAGGGCATGAAATGTATTGTATCATTGATAGTTGAGACTTTGTTAAAAGGAAATAGGACAAAGAACGATTTAGATTTATTTTCTCTATTTTGATTCCTAAGTGGCTGCCGCCATGATTTTTATTTTGAGTGCAATTTTGATCAATAGAAAATATGATTCGTACCTTATGAATTGGTTTTTGAGGTGTACGATCTTCATCAATCTCCTCAGAAGAAGACCCCTCCTCACTGCTACTGCTTTCTTGTTTAACAATTGGTTTGGAAAAATACATTTAACACAAGAAAAATTATAAAACTGAACCAATGGCATGTTTACAACAAAGAAATAGAATGATAATAATATGCTGAAAATTCTATTATGTTTAATACATGCCAAAGGACCAGTCCCAACAATTCTTAAACATACTTTATCTGATATGATGAATTGTTAATAAAGGTCTAATTCTGTAGATTGCTAGCACGAAGGAAGATTTGACCTAGCCAAATCTTCCTTGTACCACACAAAAAACTATGTGATAACTATGTCTTCTCCAACCTTAATTGTTTAAGAATTCATCATATCAGATAAAGTATGTTTTAGAATTGTTGGGAGTTCTATTACACCTTTGTTGTAAACATGCCATTGGTTTATTTTTGTAATTTTTTTTTTGTGTTAAATGCATTTAAATGGAACATTAAGCATAGTAATAATATGCTTAATCTATTAGTAATTGGCAGATTAAATGCAGATAACATCTTTATTAGTTTAGCATGTTATTATAAGATACTAAAGAAGACCTGCTATTTGTCAGAAAAATCCTCATTGTCCCCCACAATGAAGACAATGAAGATTGACCTCCTGCCCCATAACAAAGAACATTGTAATAAAACCTTTTAATCCTATTGACAAGAACATAGAAGCATTCTAACTCATTTGTAAAGAAAACAAGCTTTCTATAAAATGAAACATTCAACCTAATTAAAACTAGCACTTGCACTCAAAGGATAGTGATCTAGTTGAAAGACTTAAGAGAGACTTTGACCCAAGAGCTTCATCATCAAGCTCTACAACCTCTTGTAGCTATCTTCATAGCAACAAGAGTCATTGGATATGTCAAATTTCTTGGAAGTTTGTACTTAGTTTGTAGGTTGACTTTGTACAAAGTAGATTGTAATTGACAATTTAAAAACTATTTGCATCTAGTCATTATTTATGCACTATACAATATGCATTGTGCAACGCAATGAAATCAACAATGTGTATAGAAATGACAAAAACTATATTCCACAATTCTTGGGCTAAACTCTAAATTTATTTTCTTTTTATATCTCTATGCTATTGAGACCACTTCCATTTTATTAAACACAATTTTCCCAATTAAAAATCTGAATTAGAATAAGATATAATATAGTGTTAGAATAAACTTTGTACAAAGACATGTAATGCTTATGTTAATGATCAACCACACATATGGATTCACTATTCTATTCAATGTTCCACGGGATAGTGGATTACTAGAGTTGCAGAGAATTTAATCTTTTATTGATATTCCTCTTCTTTGTTTCATACATCTTGATGCAGAGCCCTCTACTATCACCTTAAGGAGACCAACTCAACTCGAGGATTCAACAAGTAACTTGGAATCCACTCAAGGAATTAGCCTTGTTGGTACCTTGAAAAATCTATAAAGTTTTGAGTCAATTATCATAAGGTTCTCCAATGCCAAAGTTTGTGACCTTCAAAGAATAGTTTAAAGACTTGAGTTCAAATAAGCATGCAGAGATGGGCCTGATGAATTTCATGTGATACAGCTTGGGGAATGGGTTCAACACCTTTTGTTTGACATACGCAATGGGTTCCAACTCCTAAATGAAGAATTTGAAGTGTTTAGGGAGTAGCCATTTTGAGGTGTTCACCTTTATCTGCATTTTTGCCTAAGTGTCAAATCACTATAGTAGGCCCTGTTTGCATTTGAATATCTTGTGTCTTGTTGAGTTTCATGACCCGCCACTTTGAGGATGTTTAGTATGCATATCAAAGAACCTATGTTCCAATTTTCAAGTCATTTCAAATCCATTTGATTAGGTTTCGAACCCCTCAAAGTTGGTAGTTTGTTGTTGTCATGCACTTGTGTACTTGTTCAAATTTCTGGAAGGGCCTGTTTGACTAGTTATATCTATGATCCAGTTGACCCTATTGACAAAATTCCTCTTGTACTATTTTCCAGTGGTCAAATACTCCTTGTGTTTTAGTTTTCAGGCCATGAAAAATCCATTTGCCCAATTTGTCAATTTGATTCCGTTTGCAGTTTCTAACATTTTAATGAAGATCAATTGCACAGTTTAGTCAGAGGCCCTGTTCAGATGAGTGCATTAAGTGCCCTTTGATTGATCATAATGAAAGGGTTGTTGCATCATGTTTTAGGCATAAGAAAGAATGTTCATGTCAATTTTTAGCCTCCCATGTGCCCGTTTGACATGATTGCCAGGGCCATTCAGTTTGCAGATTGCTAAGTTTCTTCAGCAGTGCACAATTCAGTTTTATGAGTGGCTCACTTTGGGATCTTGCCATTTGCGCCTGGATCAAGGTCAACCATAATTGAGGGTTGTTTCATAATATAGACATGGAAGTGATTCTTCATGATAGGTTTCAGATCATGACGAATCTGATTGATCACTTTGCTCGATCAATTCCAAATGCAATTTCTACGAATTTGATGGTTTTCAGTCCAGAATGTTCTAAGTGGCCGATTTTGAAGATTAATAATTGATAATTTGTTGATCACTTTGGGAATCTGATCGAAGCCTTATTTTCTATGCATAACAAAGATCATTTACCCAGAGTTTTAGGCTATGAAGGTCCTGTTAGGTTGCAAGGATCAGTAAAAATGTGTTTATAATGTTGAAAAGTGCGGATAGAAAACTTTGCAAAGTGGCTATTTTCAGAAATTCGTAGCTTTTGAGCAGGTGATTGTCTGCAGTTGAGGATTATTTTTTCACGATCTTTGTTGATGGTTCTTCTACCAATTTCAGTGACTCATCTCCAGATCGCTGTTTGATATTTTTCATTCATCTTTTTCCAAGGCAGTCGGTAGTGTTTTCAGTTTGCAATCTACCGACAATTTTGAGCGGCGTTTTCAAGTTTTAAAATCTCTTACTTTGTCTATCCTCAGGCTAAGCCATTTGGCAGGATGATTGTCTATGGTACAAAGTCTGTGTCTGCCAACTTTTAGCTTCCAGCAACAAGTTTTCATCAGTGATTTAATGGCACGATTAAAAGCAATTTATTTAGTTTGGCGACTGGCAAAGTGATAAAAAATGAAGTTTTTAAAGTTGCCTAGTTGTTCGGATTGGATCCAGTTGTTGTTGCAAGTCGCTCTAGATCATTTTTCAGGGCCGGTTGAATGAAATCAAAATTTTTTTAGGCCGGACCCACTTGGGGCTTGACCTGCCTCATTATTTTAAAGGCCAGTGCCGTCTTCATCATTTGCAATTAGAAAATGATCTTTTCAGTAGAGGAAGGTTTGAAAGAAAGTACACTTCTTTTAAGTCTTCAAATTCAAAGCTTTGAGAAGGCAAATAGTATGCTGATACCCTCTCCTGCAAGTCCAAGTTTCATAATTGATGTTACCAGAGACAGCTACAGGCGCGTTCAAGATTATCTCAAGACTAGTTTGGTTGCTTTAGTTTACAATACAACTGCAGCTCTGTCATTTGGCACAAAACAAAGGACTACACATTCCCTCAAGTTTTTGACCGTGTATGCATTAGATTGTGTGCATGTTGTGTTTGGAAGTGCTATCTCTTTTATGACATTGTATGCATTGGCATTGTGAATCAAATTTTAAATAGGCTAATACATGCGTAGAGAAGGCTACACATGTTCATTAGGAGTGTGCTTATGCCTTGTGTTTGTTGAAAGCACTCCAAATGCTTGCACATTACATCAAGACTACTGAGCGCATTAGCTGGAGGCTCTTACATACCATTTGGAGAAAATGCATACACCAGAATATGCTACGCAATGATTGGGGGAAGGATGTGATTTCAAAGAATTGATGTGTGCACCCTTTGCATATGATGCACCTTACGATAAAGGAACTACAACTTCTGTCTACAAAGCCTTTGATGAGATTTC
This sequence comes from Chamaecyparis obtusa, assembly GCA_027943335.1. Classification (NCBI taxonomy): domain Eukaryota; kingdom Viridiplantae; phylum Streptophyta; class Pinopsida; order Cupressales; family Cupressaceae; genus Chamaecyparis; species Chamaecyparis obtusa. The sequence continues at coordinate 802,999 of BSBK01004423.1, forward strand.
AGACATTTCAGTGCCAGCATGCCATGGTAATACTAAAAGAGGACTCACACCTAAGATACCAATCAAGTGAATTAGCAGCCAGCAAATGAAAAGACTGCTTGAGTGCTATGAGGATGTCCACACAATAGTGGGAATTCACTAAATATAAATCAGAGAACAAATTTGTTGAGGCCCTGCATTGAAAAGAGACTGACATTGGTGTGGATGCTCGCTACTCACACAATAAGATGGTAAATGACCAACACCAAATACCAAGTGGTTGCCAATGCAAGAATTGAAGGGGCTTGTGCTTAAAGCTTTGAATGCCAAGAATGGCACATGACAGGTAAGCCTAGAAAGAAATGTCCTGCACAATGACTATGTTGGGAGCTTGCAACATGTAATGGGATGCAATGTTGGCATAGAGGAGACTCACGCAGGTGTGAGTATAAGGGATGCATTTTCTTATATGCAGCCCTGTGTAAAATGAAAGCCAACGTCCAGGTGAAAGGAGTCTACGTAGTTTAGAGGAAGTTTTTGATGTTTTAGGCTCTAGATGTATATCCCACATTTAGCCCATTATATGTGTATCATTCGTTTAAAAGAAATGGCACTCACTTATGTAGTAAAGAGAGAAAGAGGGAAGGCTCGAGGTGGGCCTCTCAATTTTTGGTGGGCCCAGTTGGGCGCCTATCATGGAGGAGTTATTTTTGAAAAGGAAATGTATTATTCAATAAGAGACTTAGTCCCACATTGACGCTTCTAATAGAGAATGAGATGTTTATATAGAATAGCACACACACTCATAGTATCCAAGTGAGGACGACTGCTTGAAGGCCACTCATACACATGCGCATAGACCGGGATGGTGATATGGATTACAAACCCCACCCACGTAGGTAAGTATATTTTGATGGAAAATATAGGCACATATCTCATGCATTGGGATGCATGCCTAGCATCCAACAGACGTCACTAAAGTGCTAAGATGGAGTTGCAAGGAAAATAACATAGCAGATTAATGAGATGGCGACACCTGTCAATCTGATGATGTGGCCCACGAGATACAAATTGGCGCCAAGTGGATCCACGAATAAATAAGAAGGTGACATGTGGCACCAAGCAGAGGATGGACAGATGGTCGGCTACATTGGGATGCATGCTGATCTGACAGTCATCGCTATTCCAAGGATGAAAGATGCTCACTAGTTAAGCATTGCGGTATGATGACAATGTGACACGTGTCCTGAGGTAAGCTATCAAGTAGGTGCTTGGTCAAATGGAGGACCTAATCACAAAGTGACAAGTGGCATGGGTATGCTGACAGGTGTGACATGGCAGATGAGGTGGACCAGTGAACCAATCAGAGGGTGCCATGTGGCATGTGGGCCCATTTCAAATTTAAAATGTTTGCATAAAGATATTAAATCCGAATTTATATAGTTGGGACTATATCACAAATTCAAAATTTAATTAATATAGTCTGTTCATGGAAAATAAGGTTTGAGGGTTTTATTTTTATTAGAATATATCAGTATAATATGTTTTTGGAATTTCTAGAAGATGAGAAACATAATGGTGGCATTTATTTTTAGTTCTAACAATGTTGGTGAGAGCAGTAATGGACTGTGTTTTCCAGTTTCAGATTTGGGTAAGAAATGCAGATATTTTGTAAAAGATGTTTCTGGAATGTAATTGAAATCAGATTTGTCTAGGATATTTTTGAGAGTCATAGGGTTGACTATGTTACCCTAAAAGTTCCCTAAATGCTATTTTCTTGTATCCTTGTTCTTATAAAAGGAATTTTGTGATCATTTAGAAAGGGCTGACTGGAAATTCTTGACACAGGAAGCTGAAAAGCTAAGTGTGTATCCTCAGTTTAGATTGTAACATGTTTTGCTAGTTGTATCAATACTAGGGAAAAGCTTTTTGTATCCTTTGCATATTGTCTAGGTGTTGTATTCTGGAATAGTTTTTAATACAGGAACTTGAGTTCTCATACTTAATATAGTTTTTAGTTTTCAGATCTCTCCTTCTATTGTGTTTCTTGGGTTTTGAGTTTTCTGACTCTTTGCACAGGGTTTACTTGTGTATATGTTTTATCTCTCAGTCTTGATCTAGGATCAGGTTAAATGTCTCTGAGTGAAGCATAGATTCATTTGGTTCAATCAGGAAGGATGTTTGTAAGCAGTGTATGAATTTGGTTTATTGTGTTTATGGCTTGGAATCTGTGTTCTTGTATTCTGTGTCTATTTCAGATATATTGCCCAATGGATAAGGCAGTGATAAAAAATTAGTATCTCTTGTACTAGTGTATCTTTGGCATGGTTGTTTACATTCTGCAAGAAATTAAATTCAAATCCTTTCTATCCTTTCTATCTTTTCAATTTGATGATTGTGGGTATTAGTTGTTCTACCTAGTGATGGAGAGTCAATGAATAATAGGTTGTTATTTAGTACTTTCTCACTATCATCTGTTGTAAGATCCAGTATTGAGTAAGGAATAGAGTTATATCTATTGGATTAGGTGTACCCGCCTTGGTTTTGCAGAGCTAGAAGTGAAGAGGGCAGTCTTGTCCCTATAGTTGGTCCAGTTGCTTATAGATTTCTCACATTTGGAAGTAACCACTCCTTAACATCAGTCATAAGCATATTGGTATCTCATGGAGTGTAAAATATTTTAACAAACCAAAAATCCTCAACTCAAGGATTAAGTACAGCTCCCTGCCTTTGTTAATCACTTCCACAACCCTACTACACAAGTTCACTTCCTCATTTCTTGGCAATTCCTCCTAGCACCATCTCCATCCTAGGCCACCTAGTGCACCTAGTGCCTCCACCATGTCAAAACCTCAACTAGGCTTTTCACCCTGATCCTAACATCAAGTATCATCTCATCATGGTCTATTCACCATGTTTTAACACCCCATTCACTCTGATCTATTTAACTTACACCATTCTTCTTCTACAACCCTTCTAGGCCTATCTTGCCTGCTGTTATTGGTCAAATGCAAATATTTTTTCAAGTTGAAAGGGCAAGAAATCAGTTTGGTGTTTTCGATTTATGTTAAAAGTTAATTTGGTAAAATCCTCAGAAAACACACTACATGTTCTAAAATGTAAATAAGTTGAATCTTAAATGTAAGATATATATCTCATCCATAGTAATCAAAAGAAAGGACATGAAACTAAGGAGATTTACCAATCCAAAAATATAAGCGAATAGAAAACATGATTGGTACCTTATGAATTGGTTTTTGAGGTGTACGATCTTCATCAATCTCCTCAGAAGTAGACCCCTCCTCACTGCTATTGCTTTCTTGTTTAACAATTGGTTTGGAAAAATGCATTTAACACAAGAAAAATTAAAAAACTGAACCAATGGCATGTTTACAACAAAGAAACACAATGATAATAATATGCTGAAACCTCTATTTTGTTTAATACACACCAAAGGGCGAGTCCCAACAATTCTTAAACATACTTTATCTAATATGATGAATTGTTAATAAAGGTCTAATTATGTAGACTGCTAGCACGAAGGAAGATTTGACCTAGCCAAATCTTCCTTGTACCACAAAAAATAGTGTGATAACTATGTCTACTCCAACCTTAATTTTTTAAGAATTCATCATATCAGATAAAGTATGTTTAAGAATTGTTGGGACTGGTCCTTTGGAGTGTATTAAATAGAATAGAATTTTTAGCATATTATTATCATTCTATTTCTTTGTTGTAAACATGCCATTGGTTCAGTTTTGTAAATTTTTTTTGTGTTAAATGCATTTAAAATAAAGGTCTAATTTTGTAGACTGCTAGCACGAAGGAAGATTTGACCTAGCAGTCTACAAAATTAGACCTCTATCTATAGCTTTGTCTAATTCTGTAGACTGCTAGGTGTGGTATAATTTCAAGATTTATTTGACAAATAGAAGGTCTTCTTTAGTATCTTATAATAACATGCTAAATTGATAAAGGTGTTATCTACCAATTACTAATAGATTAAGCATATTAATACTATGCTTAATGTTCCATTTAAATGCATTTAACACAAAAAACAAATTTACAAAACTGAACCAATGACATGTTCTTCATGTGGTACAAGGAAGATTTGGCTATCAAATCTTCCTTCGTGAAAGCTGAGCACGAGAAAAGGTATGTGATTTCGTAATCTTTGATTGGTATCTTTGATGGGCAATGTCTTTCGAGCCTCTGGCATCATACTCAACCACAAATTTCAAATGCATAACATTTTATTTGTTCATGAATGCTCACTGAAATGACTGCATTCTACTAGTGTCGTGCCCTAGCATGTGCTTTATCTCCATTATTTGATGTTATTGGTGTTTTGTGCTCGAGGATACCGATTCAATATTTTGAAATGTTTGGATTCATGTTTGTTGATATTACTAGAATGACCATTGTATATTAGACCTTTATTAAAAATTCATTATATCAGATAAAGTATGTTTAAGAATTTTTGGGACTGGTCCTATGGCATACTGGATTTAATTCATAACTGGATTTAATTTTATTTTTTATGTGAAATTTTGGGAGTTGCATGAGAAGTTTTAGTGTCTAAACACTCAACTAATCCCTCTAACTAATTAGGAGTGGTTGGGGAAGTTGAGAGGAAAGTTTTCAAACATTCATATTCACTTATTGAATGCTTTGGAGACTACTGGTTTGACTCTCCATGCGTTACTAGTGACTGAGATTCATTAAAGGATACTCAACCATTCATTTTGGGTTATTGTGTGTGGATTCAAATGTAGGTTTGATTTGGTTAATGTTTAGAAGAGATCAATAAAGTATTTAAAGACAATCTTACATGTTTGGAGAGGTTTGAGAGGCACTTATCATGACTGTACCCTCACAAACAACAACATAGACTGGTTTTACTAATTTTCCTTTCTCTATTTTGAGGTTTTCTTTCTCTGCTGCAGGGGTACAATCATAGGGTTTATTGATAAAATGATCCTTTGAATAGTTACTATAAATATGAATGATTTGATATAGCATATTGCTCATTTTACTTGAATTTTGGAATAGCTTGTGCAACAATGAAAGTACTTTTGATCATTTTGGTCGTGACTGTTCCTCTACACAGTCAAGAAATATAATCATCTAATGATTATATGTAATGTTGAATGGCTTAAATGCTTTATTCTTGGTAGAAGTGAATGGAAGGAATAGTGTTGGTGTTAGGTTTCATTTATTATTGAATTCAATGATTTCCAAGATGTATTGAGGAGTTGCTCCTTGTTTAATGTTAACTGTTCCTGCATAATATATCCACTCATACAATAGTGAAATGCTATGTAGAAGGGATCATTGATAGTGTTCCTTGAGGGAAAGAGGATTTTGAAAGACTTTTTATCATTGTATTGTGTATTTCCAATATGTTTGGATGCAGGGCAGACCAGGAGAATGAAGGATCACTCACTGATTGCATGATAACCTAGTTTTGAAGGGTCACTGGTTGAGGGGACAATCAAGGTCTGGATGATTGGGCCATTGGAGGACCCTATTTATTTGTATGAATGATCATGATATGGTCATAATATGGTGTTTGATCCATTATAAGGAACTAGGAAGGTGTGGATGTGGATGTTTGGGAAAGCCCTAGGTAATTAGGCCTTAAAGGGAGGGTTTTGTGAATGAAACCTTAAAACTTGTTGATGGTTCTTGAAAATGTGAAAATCCTTGGTTTGGGATGGTGTAGGAACTCTGCATATGGTGGAGAAGTTCTAGTTGGGTAAGGAGTTAGTGGTTGTGATGCAGACCAAGGCATGGAGGATCTAATTAAGGACAATCCTAGCCTTGCAGCTTCAGAACAATGCAACAGAATAACACAACACAACAATTGTTTCAAAGAAATTCCCATAAACATGCCCAACTACAAGGCCTTCTGGGTTAGGGCCAATTATAATCAGAAACAATTCTGCAAGATCTTCAAGATCTAATACAATTCTAGCTAGTTCAGTCTTGAAAACTATCAGCAACTGATGGAAACCCTAAGGCAGATCTAAAATTGAGCTCACAAGCCTCCAAGCAATCTCCTTGTCTCCAAGTATGTAAACCACTAGCTCTGCTATTACAAAACCATTAGATAACAATCTGATCTGCAAGATCTCGTAGGATCTTTTCAACAACTTCACTTATCTGCTACCCTCAGATCTAATTTCATGATCTATCTATAAGTCCTCTCCTAAAACATCTACCCAAACACCCCTTAAATACTAATCATTAGCCACAAGTCAGCTGGATGAAACCCTTAACTCCTACAAAAAAATATTAAATTCCATACAAGTTGGCTCTCAAATAGCCTTACAAACATTTAATTCAACATGTCATCCTATAAAAAAAGCTACCAACAATAAATGCACCAAGTTAGCCTAACAAATCACACACAACTCTAGTTAGTAAACTAGAACTACCGAGCTCCAGAGAAACAATTGAGCATGAGTGAAACAATCGACCATGCTAAGCAATACCAAGAAATGTAGGCATTACCAAGCACCAGTTCCACTGAGCACCAGAGGTTTCACTGAGTCCCTTTAATGACTGAGCTTCCTTCAATAATCTAGACCATCAGTTAAGGCTGTAATCGAGTAACACTGACCAAATAACATACCACCATGCAGATTCACCGAGGACCAAGAATGCCCCTGTATCAGACACCCCAGGTTTGAAAAGATGTTCATATGTGAAAAGAACATCTTCCAGGATTCAACACATAAATCTTGAATTGGTTCTTCACATACAAGTCCTCCATCTTCTCAGCTTGCATACTCTTCCATTTCAGCTTCCTCTTTCTTTTCAAGTCTTTTCTTGACAACACACATGTATGTTCTCCAAACTGATCATTCATTTTCTCAGGATCCACCAACTCAACTTGGCTACCGATACTCAAGCTTCTCCTACTGAGCATTGTATCTAGCAAAGGCATCAGGGAAAAATTCCTATCATCCTTGTCAACAGTAAACACATTCTTCACACTATCAGACATAGCTCTACAATAAAATTGCCAAGGTCTACCGAGCAATATATATATGACAACTATTCATCTCCACAATGTCACATAACATAAGATCCTTATAATGGCCAATCTGAACATCAATAAAGAATTGTTCTCTTACTTCCAGAGCATGATCATCTTGCAACCAGCCAATCCTATAAGGACAAGGATGCTTCATTCTATTCAAACCAAGTTTCTAAACCATGTCCTCATCAACAAGGTTATCAGTACTACCACTATCAACAATTACATCATAGTGTTTACTTCTAGACTTGCATCAGGTCCTAAACAAGTTACTCCTCTGAAAAGGTTCCTCCTTTGTACCGAGCAATGTTCACCAAAGTAGTAAGTTATTAGATTCAGGTTCATTCTGAATGTTCTCATTTACCACAATAGTTCATTGGTCACCAAGATTCTTTTGTCTACACTCAAAAGAATAGTGTCTTTCCTCTCCACAGTTATAGCAAGTATCCTTAAAGATAACTCTACCTATCTTCTTCTTCGGTTCTACAGGTTTCTGTTCATCTTCTGCATCATTCGGTTTATCCTTCACTGATTGATCAATCTTCTCCTTCCCTCAGGAGTTACCATGTTGTTTCCTCTTCAAATTATCTTCTACCTTCAGAGCATACTAATAAGCATCTTCAACAAAATCAATCTTCATCATACCAAGCTCATCCTGAATATTGAATCTCAAACCATTCACATACCGAGCTACCTTTTCCTTACCAAGTTCTCTATGTCTAGACCAAATAGTAAGTTTGTAGAACTCCTCGGTATAATCTTCAACAGAAAAATCCTTCTGCTTCAGATTATACAACTTCTTAAACAAATCAAGCTCATAGTCAGCAGGTATGAACTTAGCTTTCAACTTAGTCACCATCAACCTCCACTGATTGATCTTCATTTCACCTTCATCTTCTCTATCTCTTTGTAATTCTTTCCACCAAAGAGAAACATGTTCTTTCAACTTAGTTTGTGCCAATCTCACTTGAAGAAGATCTTCAATTTCTTCTAGCTCAAAGAAATCTTAAAGTTCACCAATCTATTCAATCAAGTTGTCGGGTTTCAAGGTACCAGAGAAAGTAGAAACTTCCATTCAGTAACTATTACTTAACTGAGCTCCAAATCTATGCAACTGAGCAGTTCTATCTTCACCAGATCTATCCCTCTAGTCATCACCACTAGATTCAATAGCTTCAAATTCTTTAACAACTTCTTATAACCATCCTCAGTACCAACATTCCAAGGTACACCAGTAACAACTCTCATGATCTCAGCGGCCATGTCATTCTTCATCAGTTCCATCTCAGATCCGAAATCTGATTTCACCTTCTCTATAATCCTAGTGTAATGCCCTGTGGAATTTTGTACACCTAGATTCCATAGTATCACAGAGATCAACAATTACTCTATGGTCCCATCTTCTTGGAGGCATCCTTAAATATTAAGAGAAATCCTCTGCAACAAAACCTACACCGACCAACTTGTGATAATCTCCAAGTTGCAAGCAAGTCAGATCGCAATCTACCACCTTGTAAACAACTAGGGCAAGATTCACAAGTTCAGTGCCATAGATCTGCAACTTAGATCATACGATCTCTTCACCAACAAGATTAACTTCGAAAGATCAACCTTGCTAGGTCAACCTTCACTCCACAAGATCAACTTTGTTCTGATATCACCTGACATAGACCAAGGCAGGGAGGATCTAATTAAGGACAATCCTAGCCAGGTAGGGAGGATCCAATTAAGGACAATCCTAGCCTTGAAACTTCAAAACAACACAACAGAATAACACAACACAAAAGTTGTTTCAAAGAAATTTCCATAAACATGCCTGGCTATAAGGCCTTCCAGGTTAGGGCCAATTACAATAAAAAACAATTCTACAAGATCTTCAAGATCCAATGCAATTCTAGCTAGTTCAGTCCTAAAAACTATTAGCAACTGATGGAATCCCTAAGGTAGATGTAAACTTAAGCTCACAAGCCTCCAAGCAATCTCCTTGTCTCCAAGTGTGAAAACCACTAGCTCTGCTATTAAAAAACCATCAGATAACAATCTAATCTATAAGATCTCATAGGATATTTTCCACAACTTCACTTATCTACTACCCTCAGATCTACTTTCATGATCTTTCTCTAAGTCCTCTCTTAAAACATCTACCCAAACACCCCTTAAATACTAATCATTAGCCACAAGTCAGCTGGATGAAACCCTTAAATCCTACAAACAAATATTAAATGCCATAGAAGTTTATTCTCAAGTAGCCTTACAAACATTTAATTCAACATGTCGGCTTGTAACAATAGCTACCAAAAATAAATGCACCAAGTTGGCCCAACAAATCAAACAAAACTCTAGTCGGTAAACTAGAACTACCAAGCGCCAGAGAAACAACCGAGCACCAGTGAAACAACCGACCATGCTAAGCAACACTGAGCAACATAGGCATTACCGAGCACCAGTTCGACTAAGCACTAGAGGTTTCACCAAGTCCCTTTAGTGATCAAGCTTCTGCCAATAACTAAGACCATCGGTTAAGGCTGCAATTGAGTAACACCAGCCAAATAACACACCACCATGCAGATTCATCGAGGACCAAGAATGCCCCTACATTAGGTTTCTTTGGAAAGTACCAATTGATGTTCTCTAATTTTTTTTCTTAATCTTCACTTGATGTTCTGTAATTCTATTTACTAACTTATCTCATTCTTCTTCCGACTTAGTTTAATACATAACTCTTTTCTCTAGAGACTGGTTCAAAGGGAGCCATACTAATTGATTTTTTAGGACTAGTTATGTCTACCCATAAAGCTTCATATAGAGTCTTATGCCAATCTCTAGCATTATCATGTACCAACGTCTTCATCATGGAAATTAGGTTCTTGTTACTTGATTTCGCTTGCCCATTACCTTGCGGAAAATAATCTAAAGAATTGCTAGGGTGATACTATTTTTGTAATAGAACATTACCAGTTATTTAAAAGAAAAATATTTTTCATTATCTTTAATTATCTTCAATGGAACTCCAAAGTGAACCGGGATATAATCTTTCAGAAAATCACAGATTACCTAGGAATTAGCCTTCTTTGTAGGAATCACTTCCACCTATTTAATGAAGTAATATTTTTTTTTAATATGTATGTATGTCCAGTGCTAGAGAGAGGATTTAATGGCCTTATGAAATCTAGCCCCCATTGTTTAAAAGGTTCATCCACTACTACTGGCCTCAGTGGGAGAGTTGCCAACTGTGCCTTGTCAATAAAAACTTTACATTTCTCACAATTCCTAACATAAGAGTATGCATCTTTAAACATACCAGGCCAATAAAAGAATAAATAGAGAATCTTGAATGATGTAACTATAGAAGAGAAATGTCCCCCACATGCTTCTTCATGAAATATTTTTAGGATTTTTGGTTGTTTATCCGTATCCACATATCTGAAAATTGTGACATCTAGGCCTCTATTATATAGAGTGGTTTGAGATATTACATACTTTTCTAATTTCAACCTTAAATTTCTCTTCTCCTTGGGTGAAAGGTGTTCTTGACAATCACCATATGTCAAATAATAAAGTATATCAGAGAACCATGAATCTTGCAAGCTTACCAATAGTCCCTAGGGTAATCCTTCTATTTTTTCTTCTTGATTAGGTACATTTTCTACAATCAACTTGCATAAACCATGACCTCTCACCAATTTAGTAGGTTTAATGCTTAAATAATACTCTTTAATTTTGGCTACCCATGTTTTCCTCTTGTTGATCCCAACCTCTTGTTGCATCAATATACTTTTCACTACTGAATCCGGTACATAAACCACTAAATGTGAATGTAGAATGTAATATCTAAAATGCTTGACAACCTTGTCAACCACAAAGGCTTGTTTCTCAATAAGTGAGTATTTAAGCTTGTGATTCTTAAGTGGAATTCTCATAAAGGATATAAGAGCTTCAACTCTAGATTCATTCTATACATCAATATACTAGATAATGTGTGTTCGGATGCATAGCAGTAGATGACAAAATCTTTTCTAAAATCTAGGTTAACTAGAGTGGGTGCATGTGCTATAGCATTTTTGATATCATTAAAAGCCTTCTTACCTTCTTCGTTCCATTTGAACATTTGGTTTTCACTCATCATCTCTAATATATGCCTGGTTATCTCTAAGAATTTAGGTACGAAACTCCTTAGGAAGTCGACTTGACCAAAGAATGACTTAGCTCCACTCCGGCTTGAGGTAGGAACACTTGTGAAGTCCCTCATAACATGATTGATTGCAAGTCCACCTAGGGCCTCTGCAACAAGTTGTCAACTTCAAAAGAATTAGACCCATAATACCTTTATATCATTGATATAACCTTTTTAAAGTCATTTGGCATTGTGGGAAATAGTTCATTTGTGGCTGCTTTGTCAATTGAGCCTATTAGGCCTACTTGGGAAACATGAATCAGCAATTTTAAGGTGTGATGTTCCAAAAAACATAGTCTTAGTTTTGACATATGTTATACAACTTGAAAAAGGGTATTCAAATATATAATTAGTTTTCTGAGTCATTTGGAATGTTTTTGAGAAAACCATGAAAAATAGTCACTGCTGTAATACAAAGATTGGGGTTTGAAGGCCTAGAATGGACAAATTGAGTTTTGGAGTAAAAAGACCTAGTGTGAATGCATGGTGAGTGAAGATAGGAAAAAAAATAGGTGTTAAGGTCCTTGGAGGGTTTGGAATCACCATTTGAAGAGGTGATCAAGAATTTGGTTGATGGAACCAATTTGCAAGCTTAAACAAGCATGAACCAAGAACTTGTTTGATTTTTCTTGGGAAGCTAATTGCTCAGATCTCATCTACTTCATTTATTATGAAGCTAATTGCCGAAGGCTCTAGGCCTAGGATAGAAAGATGTCTTCCCATTCTATTGTGGATAGGTGTTTCATAAAACATACATACCTATTGCACGTGCATTCTCGATTCAGAGTGGGAAAATCTTATTTTGGATGCGAGGGAGAGAATCCAAACACATAAAGAGCATGCACATAAACATGATAGTTGAGAAACACAAATGTAGATATCACAACAACTGAGAAACATAAATGTAGGCATCATGGTCAAAATTATTTGGAGACACAACATAATTGAATGCTATACCCAGACGATGCAACACAACCACTACTCCTCCAGTTCTATGTTGACACCGCGGGATCCAAAAACCATATATAGATAAGGAATAAATTTATAGAGTGAAGGAGGGCCATAATGACCAAAATAATATAGGGGTCCCTATATTATTTTGTTATTTTGGTCATTATTGTCCTCCTCCTATGCTCTCCAAATTTATTCCTTATCTTTGGTTTTTGGATCCCGCAGTGTCCACTTAGAACTGGAGGAGTAGTGGTTGTGTTGCATCATTTGGGTATAGAATTCAATTATGTTTTGTCTCCAAAAAATTGTGACCATGATGCCTACATTTATGTTTCTCAACTATTGTGTCCCAGGACCCCTTATGACCCTTTATGACCCTTCAAGATCCCTAAGAATACATCTTAGAGGTCTTAAAGTGTTGTAAAGGGTCATAAGAGGCTCCTAGGAGGGTCCAGATGAGCTTCCAACTTCATGTGGTTGGCCCTATTAAGTAGAGAATGTTGAACTATTCTTGAAACAAATAGAAGCTCAATAATTTAAGGTCTTAGTCCATGGAGATGCTGAAAAAATGATAGGAATCAATGGAGAGTTTTTAGATACCGAGAAGACGCATATGCAGTGGAGGTCAGAAGGATTTTTGTGGATGATGATTCATTAAGATACATCTATAAAACCTTCACAAAAATCCCTTTTTTGGCCTCCACTCATACCTCTTCTCAAAATCTAGAAACTTTTGATACTGTTTCTCATCCATGGACAAAATGTGCTAGTGATCATATAAAATTACTTTTGCAAGACTGGGATCAATTATGAGAAGGTAAACAACAAGATAATATTATTGTATCTTTCATTTCTTTTATCCATTCATATTTTCTACCTTCTCTTATATTGCATACTGTGTAGTGTACATAAAGGCAAGGTAGTGATTATTCTCGACGATCGACAGGTATAAGTATTCCAGGCCTTACCCAGTAGCTAGGAGTAAAGATAACAAAGCTCAAGAGACCATCATAGTTGGTCTCTTTCTTTAGTCCATATTACTGACAAAATGTTTTACCTTTCATTAGCTCATCAAACGAAGGGATTTGAAAGAATTTAATAGATGATATTTTCATCACTAACGTACATTATTTTAGTTTGACACTGAATGAATTTATCTACTTCACACACTTGTAGACATCAAGCACAACCATAAAGAAGAATTCCCTCCAGTGGCTTGAGTAATGTAGGCCATGGGAGGAGATGCTTCTTTATCAATATGCTCATAGTCTACAAGTGCCCAGAGTCGATAAAATCATTCAACATCAACTTAAATAATATACGTTATCATAAAAATACTCTATTAAATTCTTTCAAATCCCTGCATTTGATGAGATAATGAAAGGTAAACCATTTTGTCAATAATATGGATTGAAGAAAGAGACCAACTACGATGGTCTCTTAAACTTTGTTATCTTTAGTGTGCATATCCATCGCTTTTTTGACATGCATGAAATTTTTTTTGATAGCAGTCTTATACGTTCGATGGGTTATTCATCGCCATTCTGACAAGTTAAACGTAGGTGAGAACTCATTTTCAATAGATATGTGTGACAAGAGTTCTATGCATCTGACAGTGTGTCTTGTCAAAGTTTTGATAGATACATCATATGAAATCCCATAGCAAAGTTACTATTTATGTGGCCTGGTCTAACGGGAAATGATGTCAGAATACTGATGGTTACCACTTCTTTCACAATTTCTAATGCAAAAACACTGATGGAAACATCTATCAAAATATCAAAAAATAGACATGGCAAATTGGACACATGGCCATCAAAATATGGCCTCAAATGTACTAGTGCATGGTAGATTCCCTAGAGGAAGAGGTAGATCTTATGGTGAAAACACTAGATCCGAAGCAGAAAAGACAAATCTGGATAAAGGAAAGACCAAGTGGAAAGGTGAAAGTTCATCTAGAGGAAGAGGCAATAACTACCGAGGTGGTTATAAGAGAGGTGGTTTCCAAGGAACTTGTTACAATTGTGGAGAAGAAGGAAATATATCATTTGAGTGTACACATGCAAGTAAAAAGGTCGGTAGCATTTAAAATTATTTGGTGCAAGAAGAGTCACTGAATGAACCTAAGCAGGAAAAGAACTTCATGGTAAGGAGAGCACTTTTGAGTGAAAGTAATAAGGAAGATCCAGTAAGGAAAAGTTTGTTCAAGATCAGATGTAGAGTTTCTAATGAATTATGGAAGGTAATCATTGATAGTGGAAGCTCGGAGAACTTGGCATATGAGGAAATGGTTACAAAGTTGTAGTTGAAAAGGTTGGAACACCCGAAGCCCTATCAAATTTTATGGATCAAAGATGAGCATACACTCTTGGTAATTGAATAATGTTATGTGAATTTGAAAATTGGAAAGTACTATGATAAGGTGTTATGTGATATCATGCCTATGGATTGTTGTTATATTTTGTTGGGTAGACCTTGGAAATATGATAGACATGCTATATATGATGGAATATTACATAAATATAATATTTGGGTTGATGGGAGAAGGCAAATCTTGTTACCTTTTATTAAAGAACATGTTAGTAATGTTTGTACATCTGTGAAAGTTTTCTTGATGGAAGGAAGAAAGTTTGTTAAGGACTTGAAGAATAATGATGTATGTTTTGCTGTGATTCCTAACAAATTGAGTAAGAAAACATAAGATTACATACTTGAAGAGATTGATAAGTTACTCATTGAGTATAGTTAGATCATTTCTGATAATGTACCTGATGGTTTTCCATCAAAGAGAAGCATTGATCATTCCATGGATCTAATCCCTGGAGCTAGTTTACCAAATAAGGCACCACATCGGTTGACACCTACCAAGAATTAAGAATTGAATCGACAGATTCAAGAATTGTTGCAGAAAGGCTTGATCTGAGAAAGTTTGAGTCCTTGTGAAGTACTTGCTATATTGGCACCTAAGAATAATGGAGAATGGTGAATGTGTACTGATTCTAGAGCAATCAATAAGATAATAGTGAAATATAGGTTTCCTATACTGAGAATGGATGACATAATGGAAAGTTTGACTGGAGCAAAGTATTTTACCAAAATTGATTTGAAAAGTGGGTATCATCAGATCAGAATCAGGGAAGGTGATGAGTGGAAGATTGCTTTTAAGACAAAAGAAGGTTTGTATGAGTGGTTGGTTATGCCTTTTGGTTTAACTAATGTATTGAGTACTTTTATGAGGTTGATGAATGGAGTTTTGAAAAAATTCTTAGTTAAGTTTGTAATTGTATACCTAGATGGTATTTTGATATTTAGTAAGACCGGAGAAGAACATTTGTTGCATGTTAAACAAGTATTGCAGAGGTTGAAAGAAGAAAAGTTGCTGATAAATCTGAAAAAGTGTTCTTTCATTCAAGAGGAGATTGCGTATTTGGGATTTTTGATTTCATGATGAAGGGCCACACCACCCTTACCAACTCATAAGCAAAGAATTAATAACATGGAGACAAAGAGAAGACAAAATACTTTACAAAGCATACATTAATACTTGAAAATAATTACAACTTGACAGATCTTACATTCTCCAAGCTTAAAATCCAAGAGCTTACAACTTGAGAGCTTCTTCTCCAATAGGAGATTCTACAACTTGAGAGCTTCTACAACTTGAGCACTTCTACAACTTGAGAGCTTGCCTATGAATGCTCCTATGCCTTCTTTATATAGGCATTTACCACCCAAGATATTACAACACAACTAATGTGGGATAAAAGATAGATACAACTACCTTGATACAAGTATTAAATACCCACCTAATTAATATTTAGCAGCACCATATGGGCCAATTAGAAAATTACATTGCCTTTGTGGGCCAATAAAAAAATAGAAAGTTGTAACTACCTAGCTACAAATATTAAATGCAAAAACTTTCTACAAATTTTTAAAATGCCACCTACACACCTCGATAAATGAAATGATTTCTTTTTATTTATTTATTAATTTATTTTTCTTTTATTCCACCTATGCACCTTAGAAAATGAAATAACTTTTTTTGTTCTCTTTCCTTTTTTTTTTCTTTTTTCTTTTTTCTTTTTTAATCATGTCCCCTTTTATTTTGTGATGCAAGATGCTCCTACATCAGACACCCAAGGTAGGAAAATTTTTGTGGATATGGATTCACAAAATGAAGTAGCTGATGCTGATAGTTTTTTTCTTCTCTTTCAACACCTTGTTGGAACAAGTATCCACTGCCGATATATTTCTTTTTTCCTTCTTTTCCAACACCTAGTTGGAACAAGTATCTGATGTTGACAATACTTCTCTTCAATCAACTTCATCCATCTGTAACTCTCATTCTCCTCCAAACTTGTAGGATCTAATACTCTTGTAATAAACTTTGTAATGCCATACAAATCTTCTATTGCATACCAAATATCACTTGCAAAGTCCTGATATGAAACATCATCATTATCTTTCAAATCCATCTCAAAGTTAGCATTCCATGATTCATAAAAATTTACCTCTTTCATATCTTCATATTTGTTTTCTTCTTTTGTGTATTCAACAAGGCATGTAACAACTTCTTTCCTTTGACTTCCAACTAAGATGTTCCACTCTCCCTCAACTGCTGCAATCTTCATTAATAAATCATCTTCTTCAATTGCAGGTTCATAAATCTTTTCATCTTCATGCTCTCCCTCTTCTTTTGTACCACTTGCATGATACTCCACTTTATCTTCTATTTTTCTTGCATCCAAAGAATTGCCATCATCTCTTTGAATCGCTCTTCTCTTTTTCAGCTCTGCTTCTAATTTAGCCACTTGCTTCTTCAAATCCAATATTGCAACTCTTGTCTCTTCTTGATATCTCTCTCTAATTTTCTCAAGTCTAAGAATTCTAAGAATCCATCCAATCACAAAAGTCATCTTCTTCTTTCTCTTCTCCATACTCACATCCTCTTAAGGAAAACTTCACCCAACCCAAGATCCTGGTACAAACTGCCTCACACTTGGTGATCTATCTACATGCTCAAGAACTCCTGCTCTGATACCATTGATGAAGGGTGCTCCCGTTAATACCACAAACACATAATTGAAATAGAGAAACAATAACAATTTGCAAGAACAAAAAATGAGCTTCTTATTATCTCCACAAGTGTGGAATTACAAATTTAAAAATTACAATATGCAAAACCACATGGGCATTCCCCTTACAATATTCTGTAGGATAAAGCCTCGAATCATTATCCAGATCTACCCAGAACTGCCTTGAACTGTCCTGAACTACCTAAGACAACACTACGAGCCTTCTTTAGATAGGCAATTTCCATCACCCAAGAAGGTTCCAGAAATTTAGCCCTTAGGGCCGACCATACATAGAATTATTTTATTTTCACAATTTTAACAATAGGGTCGGCTCAAAAGAAATATAAAATATGCTTTTAGGTAGCTCAACTTCCGGAGGCGATAACTTTTTAACCATAGCTCCATTTTTCTATTGTAACCACTTTTTGAAAACGCCATGATGAGATCTACAGTGCTTGACACATGCAAGCATTAGTCAACTGGGGGTTGATCACGATCTAGAGCCTCTAAGGCCTTCAAAATTGACCTAAAAGATTTCATACCCAAAAACCTCAATAACTTCACCAATACAGATGATGTGACAATGAAAATCAACTGGAAGGCTAATATGACTAAGATGAACCTCCAATAGTGAAATTAGAACATTCTGAGATTGTATGACCAACTTACTAAAAATAGCAAGTTTCCATAAATAGTAGCTCTGCACAAGATAGCCCTTATTGAAAAGAAACCAAAAATATTTTTGGGTGATGCAAGTTGCTCTTACACCCAAGATGCTCCTGCACTAGACACCTGAGGTAATTTGAGAAGTGACCCCATCATGCCTCAGGTGTGAAGAGGAAAACCAAGATAGTTAACCTCCTCACTTGTCAGCCATGATGAATCTTCAATAGGTCATCCTTTCCACTTGATCAAATATTATTTATATGTCCTGTTCCTTGTGCTTCTACCAACATGACTATACAATATATCCTCAATCTCCTTAGTATCTGAACTAGTTGCTGGAATACTCCACTGTGCTGCTGTGATGTCATCTTCAACACTTCCCTCATGATACTCTTTCAAATTTGAAATGTTAAATATTGGTGAAATATTCAGCTCAGTATGAAATTCTACGTCATATGCATTTCCTGAATCATGCTTCTTCAGTATCTTACATGGCCCAAACTTCTTCATTTTCAATTTGTTATATGTACCAACTAGAAATTTCTCCTTTCGCAAATGAACCATGACTTCATCTCCAATCTAAAATTCCTTATGCCTCCTTTTCTCATCTGCCTTAGCCTTATACTATGCATTCATCTTGGTAATATGCTTCCTCACCTCCTCATGGATGTTCTTCAAATGTTCTGCAAAATCTTTAGCTTCAACACTACTTATTTCTCCTTTATCTATCTTCCTCAACTTAGATGCATTTCTGGGATTGCTTCCATATACAATCTAGAATGGTGATTTACCAGTACTCCTATTCAAAGAATTATTATATGCAAATTTTGCCTATGGTAAAATCAAATCCCATCCTGTTGGCTTAAAACATTTCAACAAATTTCTCAAACTCCTATTCACCACCTTTGTCTGTCCATCAGTCTGTGGGTGATGTGATGAGCTAAACTTCAAATCTATCTTCAACTCTTCACTTTTTGCTAGTGTCATTTTGTGTGCTGCTTTATTTGGAAAACTAACTCCTGGAATCAAATCCATCTGATGATTGATCTTCCTTACTAATGTTAATCCATTAGGTACATTATCAGATACAATATCCTGAAACTCATTCAATAATTTTGTAACTTCTACAAGTACATCTTCTACTTCCTCTTTCTCAGCCTTTGAAATTAAGGTAAAACACATATGCTCATGCCTCATACCATCTAAGAAATTTCTTCTATCAACAAAAATTATTCTTGCATTACCACATACCTTTTCTTCAGTCTCCTTCAATGGTTTTAGCTTATGTCACACTCCATCCTTTGTCAAGGAATAGGTATTCGCATGCCCATTATGTACAACACATCTGTCAAACTGCCACGGCCTACCCAATAACATATGACATGCATCCATAGGTATGATATCACATAGTACCTCATCATGGTACCTGCCGATCTTGAACTTTACTAGGAACTGTTCACTGACCATGACCTTGGGGTCATCCTGCACCCAGACAATCTGATATGGGTGTGGATGTTTCTGCCTCTTAAGCTTCAACTTTGTCGCTATCTCTTTTGACACCAAATTATCAGTACTACCACTATCAATAATCACATCACAACACTTACCCTCACACTTGCACCTGGTGCGAAATAGGCTCCTTCTTTTCTTAGGTTCATTCTCACCTCTCAACAGGACTCTTTTATTAATTAGCATTTCTTCTCTTTCAGCATCTTCAAAATTTGATGATCTAGCATCTTCATCTACATGTGAAACTCTAGCCTAGCCTTCATTCCTCCTATCTATCCTTCCTTGGCATTGAGGACATTCAAATGTCCTATGACCTTCTTCTCCATAGTGAAAACATCTTCCACGGAAGCCTCCTCTTCCAGATCCTTGTCCTCTTCCTCTTCCTCTCTGATATCTATTATTCTGATCATGGAAATGATTAGAATTTATCTCCTCTCTAATTATGGCTGTTATTGGCCTCATCCTGCTATTTCAGATCTTCATTTCAATCTCTATATGACCATCCATCAGATCTTCTATCACGACCTCTTCCACTTTGTCTACTCTCAAACTTCTGGTTAAGTTTTTCCTCTACTTTTAGGGCAAATTGGTATGCCTCTTCAATACTATTTATTCAAACTAGATTTAGCTCTTCCTGAATGCTTGACTTCAACCCATTAAGGTAATGGAAAACTTTCTCCTTATTAGCTTCTGCATGGCCTGCTCTGATGATGATTCGATAGAACTCCTCTGTATACTCCTAAAAAGATCTTCCTGCTTGCTTCAAACTTTGCATCTTCTTTAGTAGGTCAAGCTCATAATCAACATGAATGAACTGTCACTTCAATTTATCTACCATCTGATCCCATCTTGTGATTTTATCCTTTTCTCTTCTATTTCACTCCAACTAAATCTCTTGCCACCAGATCTTCGCATGACCTTTCAGTTTGGCCTTTGCAAACTTGACCCAATCAGGATCCTCAATATCTTCATACTCAAAATATTCTTCACATTGATTGATCTAGTCGATCAACTCCTTTGGATTAAGATTTCCTGAAAATGTAAGAACCTCAATCTTAAGTCTTTTCTCAATCTTGGAAATGGCTTAGAAAAGTCTTTCTTCTTCTTGATTCAACACTTCGACTTCTCCTTCCTGATTAGAATTTCCTTCTTTGGCTTCATCCTCACTTTTATCTTTGGCATTAAGATTCATTCCTCTAAGAATCTCTTCTTGCAATGCTCGCACTTGTCTCTGGAGCTCTCTAACTTTAGGTGTCACAACACCAGCTCTTCCCCCACGTTCCCTTTGTGGAGGCATTTTCACGTGTATCTCTGAAACTCTAACCAGGGTTTTGATGCAAACTGCCTCATAATTGGCAATCTATTTACACAAAACCCCTAACCCATGGTCCTAGTGCAAACTACCCCACAATTGGCAATTTGTCTACACACTCAGAAACTCCTACTTTGATACCACTGATGAAGGGCCACACCACCCTTACTAACTCATAACCAAAAAAATAATAACATGGAGACAAAAAAAAGACAAAATACTTTACAAAGCATACATTAATACTTGAAAATACTTATAACTTGAGAGATCTTACATTCTCCAAACTTACAATCCAAGAGCTTACAATTTGAGAGCTTCTACAACTTGAGCACTTCTACAACTTGAGAGCTTGCCTATGAATGCTCCTATGCCTTCTTTATATAGGCATTTACCACCCAAGATATCACAACACAACCAATGTGGGATAAAAGATAGATACGACTACCTTGATATAAATATTAAATACCCACCCAATTAATATTTATCACCACTATATGGGCCAATTAAAAAATTACATTGCCTTTGTGGGCCAATAAAAAAATAGAAAGTTGTAACTACCTAGCTACAAATATTAAATGCAAGAACTTTCTACAAATTTCTAAAATGTCACCTACACACCTCGATAAATGAAATGATTTATTTTTATTTATTTATTTTTCTTTTATTCCACCTATGCACCTTAGAAAATGAAATAAATTTTTTTTTTCTCCTTTTTTTTTTTTTTTCTTTCTTTTCCTTTTTTTTTTTTTTAATCATGCCCTCTTTTATTTTGCATCTTGCATCATTTCAGCTGATGGTTTGAAGATGGATCGTGAAAAGGTTGAAGCTATTTTGAATTGGCCTACATGTGAGAATGCTAGTGAGGTAAGATCATTTCATGGTTTGACAAGTTTTTACCAAAAGTTCATTAGGAATTTCAATTCAATTTGTAATGCTATGACTGAGACTATGAGAGGAGATAAAAGAGAATTCAAGTGGACACATGGAGTTAATAAAAGTTTTGAGACTCTGAAGTAGAAGGTTGCTGAATTGCCTTTGTTAGCATTACCTGATTTCAATAAGGTATTTCAAGTAGAATGTGATGCAAGTAGAAGTGCAATAGGAGATGTGTTGAGTCAAGAAGGTAAACTTGTTACTTTCTTTAGTGAAAAATTGAATGATGTAAAAAGAAAATATTCTGTGTATGATCAAGAATTATATGCTATTGTTCAAGCCCTGAAGAAATGGAGACATTATTTGATATTGAGTGAATTTGTGTTGTATACCGATCATAAAGCTTTATAGTATTGGGTAGTTAGAATAATTAAATCAGAGACATATGAAATGGGTTGAATATTTGTAGAGTTATACATTTCTAATAAAGCATAAGAGTGGAGTCACTAATCGAGTTGTAGATGCATTGAGTAGAAGAAGATATTTGATGATCGAGATAAAAATTGAAGTTCTTGGTTTTGATGACATGGGAGATTTATATGAATTTGATCCTGATTTTTCTAAACCATGGAGAAAGTCTAGAGCACCTATTCAAGATCAATCGAGTACTAAATGGGAAGAATATTTCATTCAAGGAGGTATGTTATTTAAAAAAATTTAGTTGTGTATACTAAGAGGATCAATGAGAACTAATTTGATAAAGGATAAACATAGTAGTGGTTTGGCTGGACACTTTGGCATTAACAAAATATTGAATTTTCTTAAGGAGAAATACTTTTGGCCACAGTTATATAAGGATGTTAAGAAATTTGTGAAAAGTTGTGGAATTTGTCAAGTTGCAAAAGGAGTAAGTCAGAATACTGGATTGTATACACTGATTTCTGTTCCTGATAAACCTTGGATTGATATCAGTATGAATTTTGTTCTTGGCTTTCCAAAGACAGTGAGAGGTAATGATTCTATATTTGTTGTTGTGGATAGATTTTCTAAAATGACACATTTTATACCCTGTAGAAAGACATCCGATGCAGTACATATAACAAATCTTTTCTTTAAAGAAATTGTCATATTACATGGATTACCATGGGGTATCATCTCTAACCGAGATAGTAAATTTTTTGGATAATTTTGGAAGACCCTTTGGAGAAAGTTTTGTCACTGAGTTGAAAAATAGTTCTACATTTCACCCACAGACTGATGGACAAAAAAAATTTGTGAATAGAATCTTGGGTAATCTTTTGAGATGCTTAGTTGGAGACACACTGAGTAATTGGGATTCTGTGTTGGCACAAGAAGAAATTGCATACAATAATTCAGTGAATAGGAGTACTAGAAAAACACCTTTTGAGATTGTAAATGGCATACAACCGAGAGGTATATTAGCTTTGATGGATATTGTTGATGAAGGAAAGAGAAGTGATAAAGGAGTAAAGTTTGCTGAGTACATGAAGACATTGCAAAATATAAGTTGGAGAAAAGTAATCAGAAATACAAAGATAGAGCTGATAGATCTAGAAGGCATAAGACTTTTGCAGTCGGTGATGAAGTAATGGTTCATTTGAAGAAAGAAAGATTTCCTGTTGGAACATATGGAAAGATAAAAATGAAGAAGTTTGGTCCTTGCAAGATTTTGAGGAAATTTGATAGTGGAAATTCTTATGAGATTGAGTTACCCGATGACATGGATATATCACCTATATTCAACATTGCTGATTTGTATGATTACCATGAGTTAGATGAAGAAAGGATAGTACTGAATGATTATCCTAAGAAATAGATAGAAGAAGTTGAGAAAATTTTGGAACAAAGAGTTGGTAGAAGTACAAGAGGAAAATAGTATATAGAATATCTTGTAAAGTGGAAGAATAGACTAATTGAAGATAGTTTATGGATTTCAAAATCTGAGTCAGATTCAACTCGGATTGTATCTACTTCATGATTTAAAGAATCATTTCAAATAACCCTAGGTGTCTGATGCAGGAGCATCTCAGGTCCTTGGCAATCCTATATCACCAAAAACATGTTTGTGTTTTCCTATGTTGATTGGTTCCTTCTTTGGCTGAGTTGGCTCGGTAGTTGCTTGGTTTCCTTTGTTAACTAGGGTTGGTCAGTTATCTCTCTGGCACTCGATTAATTTCCTTGGTGCTCGATGATGCTTGTCTGGTGCTTAGTTATCCTTGCTTAGCAAGTTGTTTGTTTTAGTTTTATGTTGAGGCCAACTTGTACAATTAATTATGGTCACAGATTTAATGTTGGAATCTATCATTGGGAAGCATGTGGACCTAGATCAGGTCATTCATTCTATTGATGGTGGATCTAAAGGTCGACTTGTTCAGTAGCCTCTTGTATATATTGTAATATTTATTTGTATTTTTGGAATATCAATTAGGACATTAGTAGTAGAAGATTGAAGATAGTTTCAAATCCTTGCATGTTGTAGGAGTTCTGTACTTGAATTGTAATATCTGGCCTAAAATGGGAAGGCCTTATAGCTCGACATGTATGAATCAATTTGATGAAATAATAAGAAGTCGATCTTCATTCTCTCTCTCTCACTTGTGTATTTGTTTCTTCCGTGTATGATCTCTTCAAGGTGGATATGGTTAGGGTGTGCCTTTGGCCCCTCTCTGCATCCTCCCTTGCGTCATATACCCATCTCTTTGAAGCTATTCTATGCTATCCAAGTAGCTTTTGATTTAGGCAGGTGCTTCCATTTTATAAGGTGTTCCATGTAGAAACCATGCTTGGTTTGTTTCTTTACTCTTGAGTGTAGGATTCTCTCAGCTTGAGGCTTCATAGATACTGGTAATTTGAGTTATTTTACATCATTAATAACATCTAGACTATAATCATCTTCATTGACATCAAGTCCTTTATATCTAACCAAATCTTGGACACTGAAAACTGAAGATATGGCCAACTCCTTTGGTAGACCTATCTTGTATGCATTGGGGCTATAATTGGCTAGAACTTTACATTGATGAACTACAACTGATTTAGAACCTAATTGAATAATTTATGATTAGAGATTACTGAGCTGATTGATTAGATATGTAATATGATTAAATTAGTATTATGTTGTCATTGATGTCAACTAGCTTGACAACACTTATCTTGTAAGTTACTATACCAAAACATCTGATGAAAGGTGAAATAGATGAAGAACATAAATATCTACATGAGGAAGATGTATATGTCAGATGAGAATAAGGAATACATTGAGTAACTTGTTGATGAGTCTATGACCTTATGATATTGACTTGATTACGTTGCATTCATCTATGATGAGGAAAAGAGCTGATAAACACAAAGAAATGTTTTCGGTTAATGAAGCATTTGAGTATACACTGATGGAATGTAGTTCATACTGAGCATAGTGTTAACTAAGCTCTTGTTCACCGACACATTTCTTTGTTAACCGAGTAAAATAGAAATAATTAAATGACTAGTTTAGCCGATAGGATTGATGAGCTGGAAAGTACCTTGAAATTAGGGTAATAGATAATGTTTGTTACAAAGATTAACGGCTAACAAAATTAAAGAAAGATCTAATAGAGTAGATTGAAACATGTTATTGACACATCAGCCGAGGAAGGTTAAAGCGGCAAAATCAATGGATGAGATTAAGCAGCAAAATTTGATGGACAAGAAGAAAACAATTTACATGTCTATATAAGATACTGGAGATTTCATAGTGAAGGTTGCTGGAAGAAGAAGATGCTGCAGAGTTATCGTGTGAACAAGTTTTCATGCATTCTGATCATACAGGTTAGTGAGAACTGAACTGCAGAGCATCATCGAGCGATAGAGAGTAATTACCGATGGACAGTAAGTTGATACATTGTTGAATCATAAGTGTTACATTGATTAGAAAGATTTGTATGAGCTGAATATTGATCTATAATCTACAATTGAAGTTGTATTAAGGCATATCACCTACTGTTACATATTTAACCATTGTACATAGTCAAATCTCTTAACTGAGTGGAGTAAGAAAGTCTTTTATGTTTCATTAATAGAATGAACATTGTTATTCTGTCAACCCCATAGTGAATGCTGGTTGGACAATAACGGTTAGTGTTAAATACTCTAACAAGGTCACACCTAATAGTGTGTTTGTAACCTTTAATAGGGTTGGGTCTTCATCGACCTCACTTTAGAAGAGTGAATTTTTTTTGGGTTGCCGGTCCCAGGTGGTTTTTCCCTTCACAAAATTTCCACATTAAATCTCTTGTGCTATGTGTTGATTGTGATATTTGTTTGATGTCATATTTGCATGTTTCATATTTGATTTGATTGGTAACTACTATATATTTTAGACCGGTAATTGGTAAAAGCACAGATAGTATAGTATTTCAAGTTACCGAGTATCAGAAGTTTTAAGTGATTGTTTTGGATTATACACTTTGTATTGGGACATTGGATAACTGATTCACCCCCCTCTTAGTTATTCTAACAATTGGAATCAGAGCGTTGGTTGCTTAGAAAATATTTTTAAGGACTTTAGTAAAAAGATCTCAAAATTTATAAGAGGGAAGTGCCAAAGCTGAACAAAGAGAACTTCGTAGTATGGCAAAGCCGGATGAAGCTGCACATATCTAGAATTGGGAATTTTGCACTAGAACTAATGGAGAATGGCTATATAGAACTAACCACTGGTCCCCTAACACTTGATCAACTGAGAGATAGGCATGAACACAATGTTACTATGATGGAGATTGCTGCTACCTGTACCGATGCCAAATTTGAAGATATTAAAAGCTACACTATTGCAAAAGCTGTGTGGGATAAAATTTCTTAAGTTTACAGTGGAGATGTGAATGTCAAAAGAGCCAGAGAAAAAAGATTAAGGGGCAGATTCAATGATATGAAGATGAAGGAAGGTGAGAATATTGTGCAATACATAAATAGACTGAAAGAGGTAGTACATGCTATTAGAGCATTCGATGGAGTTATTAGTGGAGACAGTTGTAAGACAAGTCCTCATAACCTTATTGCCGATTTACACAATCGGAATATCTGCTATTCATGAAAAAAGGTCTGTAGCTAGTAATGTCCTTACACTCGACAATCTGATTGGTAAACTTACAACCTTTGAATTGAATAACTTTGACAATAGTGTTTTTCAGTCTGTGGAGTCTGCTTTCATGTCTTCTTTGAAGATTGGTAAGTCTAGTAGGAATAGTAAGAATGATGATAGTGATAGCAATACGAATGATGAGCTTGATAAACTTGAAGCTCTTATGGCCAAAAGGTTACCCAAAGGTAAAGGAAGGTATAGAGGTAAGATACCTTTGGCATACTGTAATTGTAAAGAGGCTAGCCACATCGTTGCTAGATGTCCACATAAGAAAGATGATGATAGATCCAAAGACCGATTTGAGGGAAGCTATGGGAGAAGAGTCAATAGAGGCTACTGAAACAACAACAGAGACAACCGAGATAGTAATGATCAAGAAAAAAATGAATGTTACATAGCCGAAGATAATGAATCTAAATCTGATTCTGACGATGATGTAGAAGTTGTATTTGTTTCTATAAAAGATGACGTAGAGGAAGAAGAAAAATATGTTGAAACAACACTGATCTCTAAAGTAAATAGAAATGATACATGGATCATAGATAGTGGCTATACATATCATATGACTGGTGATGTAGATAAATTTGATCAACTTGATGAATACAATGGAGGATCTGTGAAAATGGGTAATGATGCACCCTGAATGGTAAGAGGGAATGGCTCACTAATGATTAACGATAGGATAAAATGTGAAAATGCATACTAGGTAGATGGACTGAACTATAATTTGCTAAGTGTGGCACAACTAAACAATTCATTCCATTGACTTTCTTTTGAGAGCAAAAAGGTAAAGATTTATGATGATGGAGGAAGACTTGTCAGAACTGGTACACAATCCAGTGGTAATCTATTTTATCTTGATATTGATCAATCTTCTTGTTTGATAATGAAGGATGAAGATGCATGGTTGTGGCATAAAAGGTTATGCCATGTGAATTTTGATAACATGATCAAGATCAGTAAGAAGAAAAGAGTTAGAGGGATGCCTAACTTGTCAAAACCTAATCATACTATGTGTCATGAATGTCAGAAAGGTAAGATGACTAAGTCTAGTTTCAAAAGCAAGGACTATTCAACAAAGAAGATACTTGAGTTGGTTCATGCCGACCTGTGTGGTCCTATGAGAACTCAGAGTTATTATGGTGATAGATACTTTATTCTTTTTGTTGATGACTATACTAGACTGATGACTGTTATGTTCTTGAAAAAAAATCTGAAGCTTTTGAGATGTTCAAATGGTATAAAGAAAAGGTAGAAAAAGAGACTGGTAAAGAATTGAAATGCTTAAGATCTGATAGAGGAGGTGAATTTATCTCTGATGAATTTACTAATTTTTGTAATGAGCATGGTATTAAAAGATAGGTCTCTACACCGAGGACACCTCAGCAAAATGGGATTGCTGAAAGAAGGAATAGGTCAATAATTGACTATGCAAGAACACTGATGTTGCAAAAGAATGTTTCTCAAACATGCTAGAGGGAAGCTATCAGTACAACTATTTATGTTCTTAACTTAGTACAACTAAAGAATGATACTAAAAAGACACCCTATGAGTTGTGGTTTGGACACAAACCTACTATAAGTTATTTCAAGATTTTTAGAAGCAAATGTTTAATTTTGAAAGATGAGAGAAATGGGAAATTTGATTCTAAAGGTGATGAAGGGATATTCTTAGGATATTCTACTAAAAGCAAAGCATATAAGTGTCTGAATAAAACTACAAATAAAATAATTGAAAGTACTAATGTCCGACTTGATGAGTTTGATGGAAAGAATGCAGAGGAAAGTACAAAGGAACTGGAAGACTGTGGCAGATTCACCTACATTGAACATCCAAAGTATTTTCCGAAGCTAGAGCTCGTGATAACCGGTCAGCAGAAAAACAATGCAGAACAACAAGAAAGGGAAATCGACGAGCAAGATGGACCTACCGAGAAAGAAAATGAACATGCACATGATGAACAAGAAAGAAGAGACCAAGTAATGGAAATATTTGTTAGAAGACATCATCTTGAGACATAAATAATTGTAGATAGACAAGCTGGCATGATGACAAGGAGCAAAGCAAGACAAGGTACATGTCTAGTTTGTGAATTTGAACCAAAAAATGTGAAAGTTGCATTAGAGAATGATGAATGGGTTAATGCAATGAAAGAGGAAATAGAACACATAATGAAGAACAAAACCTAGTCCTTATTACCCCGACCTAAAGATAAGAATGTTATCGGTACTAAATGGATATTCAAGAACAAACTGAATGAGAATGAAGAGGTGACCAGAAACAAAGCTAGATTGGTATGCAAGGGATATGCGCAGGAAGAAGGCATTGATTATGGTGAGACATTTTCATCTACTGCTAGATTGGAAGGAGTTAGAATGCTACTTGCATATGCTGCACACAAGAAATTCAAAGTCTATCAAATGGATGTGAAGTCAACATTTCTGAATGGTATACTTGAAGAAGAGGTCTACATAGAACAATCTGAAGGGTTCATTGATCCAGACAACAAAGACATGGTATGTAGATTACATAAACCTTTGTATGGTTTGAAGCAAGCACCAAGAACTTGGTATGAAAGGCTACATACTTACTTGTTAAGTATTGGATTTGTTAGAACTAGTGAGAACAATAATTTGTACATGAAAGGAGACACCGATGATACTATTCTTATTGCAAAGATATTTGTGGATGATATTATTTTTGGAGGTCAAGATCATGTATGTAAATCTTTTGCTGATGAGATAAGGAAAGAGTTTGAAATGTCTATGTTTGGAGAGATTAATTTCTTTCTAGGACTACAAGTGATTTAGCAGAATGATGGGATATTCATCACACAATCTAAATACATAAAGGAAGTATTGAAGACATTTGGCATGGAAGATGCTAAACCTGTGGGAACACTGATGGCTATTGGATGTAAACTAACTAAGGAGGATCAAACTACAGAGGTAAACCATACACTTTACCGATCCATGATTGGTAAGTTAATGTATGTAGTTCACAGTAGACCAGATATAACACATGCTGTGGGAATTATTGCTAGATTTTCTACTAACCTTAGAGAATCACACATGATTGCTACTAAAATAATCTTAAGATACCTGAAGAAAATAGAGGATTAGGGATTATGGTATCCTAAGGAAGTCAAGTTTGAAATAAAGGTTTATACCGATGTTGATTGGGCTGGAAATGTGGATGACAAGAAAAGCACCACCAGAGGAGCATTCTTCTTTGGTGAAAGACTTGTTACATGGACAAGTAAGAAGCAGGCTTGCATTTCTTAGTCTATAGCTAAAGTAGAGTATGTTGCTACTACTACGAATTTCTCAAACATTGCATATATTAAGTAAGTACTGGAAGGTATGAATGAGGTAATCACTAAGCTGGTGATTATATACTGTGACAACACCAGTGCAATTAACATTTCAAAGAATCCAGTGATGCACTCTAAGACAAAGCATATATCTATTAAGTATCACTACTTTAGAGAATAAGTATAGGAGAAGCAATTGAAGCTAGAATTTGTTACATCAAAAGAACAACTTGCAAATATATTTACAAAGGCTCTACCGAAGGATACATTTGAGTACTTAAGGACTAGACTAGGGGTCCATCCCCTATCTACTAGTCACTAATGTGATCTGGATATTGCATCAGCCTAATCTTATCAGAAGATCATTCATGTTGATGTAGCATAGTTCACACTTTGGATAATGTTCAAGGTTGTGATTAAGTTTGGAGAATTGAAATAGATTGGGATATCAATATACAGAGATACAGAGACTGCAATGGACAATAGAGAGTCACTTGGCTACTGAAGAGTTGTTTGTTTATTTGTTTCTTTGGCATTGTTATCAAAGGGAGAGATAACCAATATGAAACATATGAAACAACATGCATTGATGAGAATACTAAGATATCTATCTAAGGGAGAGACAATCTAAAAGGAATAGAAACATAACATTGAAGATCAGTTACAGAGAACATAAGGTTTACAATGTTGTTTAGAAACGTAGTGATTAAACATATTAAGCTAGGGAGAGCTTGTACAAAATTTGTTCGCAGAGTTGTAGAATACATGTTTGGTAAGTGTATGGTACATTTCATATTACTTGAGTTGCCATCAATGCCAAAGGGAGAGATTGATGAACTACAACTGATTTAGAACCTAATTGAAGAATCTATGATTAGAGATCATTGAGCTGATTGATTAGATATGTAATATGATTAAATCCGTATTATGTTGTCATTGATGTCAACTAGCTTAACAACACTTATCTTGTAAGTTACTATACCGAAACATCTGATGAAAGGTGAAAGAGATGAAGAACATAAATATCTACATTAGGAAGATGTATATGTCAGATGGGGATAAGGAATACATTGAGTAACTTGTTGATGAGTCTATGACCTTATGATATTGACTTGATTACGTTGCATTCATCTATGATGAGGAAAAGAGCTGAAAGACACAAAGCAGTGTTGTTGGTTAATGAAGCATTTCAGTATACACCAACGGAGTGTAGTGTATACCGAGCACATTGTTAACTGAGCTTATGTTCACTGACACATTTCTTTGTTAACCGAGTAGAATAGAAATAATTAAATGACTAGTTTAGCCGATAGGATTGATGAGTTGGAAAGTACCTCAGAATTAGGGTAACAGATAATGTTTGTTATGAAGATCGATGGCTAACAAAATTTAAGAAATATCTAATGGAGTAGGTTGAAATGTGTTATTGACACATCAATTGAGGAAGGTTAAAGTGGCAAAATCAATGGATGAGATTAAGCGGCAAAATTTGATGGACAAGAAGAAAATGGTTTACATGTCTATATAAGAGACTAGAGATTTCATAGTGAAGGTTGCTGGAAGAAGAAGATACTATAGAGTTATCGCGTGAACAAGTTTTCATGCATTCTGATCATACAAGTTAGTCATAATCGAATTGTAGAGCATCACCGAGCGACATAGAGTAACTACCGACGAACAGTAAGTTGATACATTGTTGAATCAGAAGTGTTACATTGATTAGAAAGATTTGTATGAGATGAATATTGATCTGTAATCTGCAATTGAATTTTTATTAAGACAAATCACCTACTGTTACATATTTAACCATTGTACATAGTCAAATCTCTTAACTGAGTGGCCTAAGAAAGTCTTTTATGTTTCATTCATAGAATGAACATTGTTATCCTATCAACCCCATAGTGAATGCTAGTTGGATGATAATGGTTAGTGTTAAATCCTCTAACAAGGTCACACCTAACAGTGTGTTTGTAACCTTTAATAGGGTTGGGTCTTCACCGACCTCACTTCAAAAGAGTGAATTTTTTTTGGGTTGCCAGTCCCAGGTGATTTTTCCCTTCACATGGTTTCCACGTTAAATATCTTGTGTTATGTGTTGATTGTGATATTTGTTTGATGCCATATTTTCATGTTGCATATTTGATTTGATTGGTAACTACTATATGTTTTAGACTAGTAATCAGTAAAAGCATAGATAGTATAGCATTTCAAGTTACTGAGTATCAAAAGTTTTAAGTGATTGTTTTGGATTATACACTTTGTATTGGGACACTGGATAACTGATTCATCCCCCTCTCAGTTATTCTAACATACATGGTCCTACCCTCCTCATTTTTAGCTTGTTGGGTATGCCTTTCTAGAGTATAGCCTTGTTGAGGTGTGCCATCACCCAATCTGCTACTTCAAATTGTAAGTCCTTTCTTCTTGCATCCACTCTAGCCTTCAACTTTTTATTGGCTTCCACCAATGTTCTTCTCACCTTCTCATGAAATTCTTTCATAGACTGATAAAAGTCATTTGCATGACCACTAACTCCTCCTTGACTACATAACTTTTTGATTTCACACACACCCCTTTTGTGCATGCCATACACCACTTCAAATGTGCTCATTACGGTGGACCTATTTATGCTGTCATTGTAAGAAAACTTAACTTGTGGTAACACTTGGTCCCACATTTGGCCATATTCCTTTGTGAGACATCTCAAGAGTTTTTCCAACACTCTATTTATAACCTTTGTTTGACCATCCATTTGAGGATGATAGGCTGAACCAAATGCAATATTGGTACCTAATCTCTTTCATATGGTCTTCCAAAAGTGTCCCATAAACTTCACATCCCTATTTGACACAATAATGATTGTTAGACCATGAATCCTTACCACTTCTTTGAAGAAAAGGTGGGAAATGTAGCTGGCATCATGTGTGGTTTTGCATGGTATAAAGTGATTCATCTTACTAAACCTATCAACCACCACAAAGACACTATCAAAACTAGTAGTTGTCCTTGATAAGCCCACTATGAAATCCATACTCAGACACTCCCATGGCCTATTTGGGATTGGTTAAGGCTGATATAACCCTACATTGGAAGATGTCCCCTTGGATTTTTGGAAAACAATACATTTCTCTACATACCTCCTAACATATCTTGGCATCTTGGGCCAATAGTAAAACCTTTGTAGTAGGTCCAATGTCTTATTCAAACCAAAGTGTCCACTAAGGCTCCCATTGTGTTTTTCTTGTATAAGATTCTCCCTCATTGATCCCTTGGGTACACATAACTGATTACCCTTGAATAAAAAGCCATTTTATAAAGTGTAGTCAGAAAACTCACTATGAAAGTGGTTCTCAAAGTCATCACATACCTTATATGCCTTGGAGAAGTCTTCATCTTCTTTGTAGAGTTCCTTAAATCCCTCTAGACCAATGCTTTGAAGCTAGATTTCTTGGAGAGTTAGCAACCTTTTGCTAAGTGCATCTGCTACCTTATTGTTTAGACCCTTTTGGTGCTTAATAGTAAAGGTATAGGCTTGGAGAAACTCCATCCACTTGATGTGCCTATGACTTAGCTTTTCTTGAGTGTTGATATAACTTAATGCTTGGTTATCAGTGTAAACCACAAACTCTTTGGGCAATAGGTAATGCCTCCATTTCTTGAGTTCTTGAATCAATGCATAGATTTCCAAATCATATGAAGAGTACCTTTCCTTTGCCTCATTCAATCTCTCACTAACAAATGCAACTGATCTTCCTTCTTGATTAAGGACTTCTCCCACTGCTATGTCACTTGCATCACATTCCACTATGAATAGCTTGTCAAAGCTTGGTAGGACTAGAATGGGCTGAGTAGCCACTCTTTGTTTTATTTTCTCAAAGACTTCTTGAGCTACCTTGGTTCATGTGAACTTGTTTTTGACTTCTCCTTTGATTGTATCAAGTAAAGGTGCACATATTTCACTAAAGCCCCTTATGAATTCCCTATAGAATTGAGCTAATCCATGAAATCCCCTCACTTAAGTCCCTATTTTTAGGAGTGGGCCAACTTAGGATGACTTTAACTTTACTTGGTTCCATCTTGAGGTCACCTTGAGATACAACAAAGCCTAGGTAGACTAACTCTTGCTTTAGAAATTCACTTTTTTCTAAGTTGATAGCTAGTTTCTCTTCATGCAACCTTCTCAAGACAATTTCTAGATGCTGCATATGTTCCCCCTTGGTCTTACTAAAGATGAGGATATCATCTAAGTATACCACCAAAAACCTACCTATGCAATCTTTTAGGATCTCATTCATTAATCTCATGAATGTGCTGGGTGCAATTGTGAGCCCAAAGGACATAACTAACCATTCATAAAGACCCTCTATAATTTTAAAGGCTGTCTTCTATTCATACACCTCTTTCATCCTAATTTGGTGATACCCTCTCTTGAGGTTAATTTTGGTGAAATATCTAGATCCCCAACACAATCCATAGGGTCTTATATTCTAGGGATAGGAAACCTATATCTAGTAGTTATCCTATTGATTGCCCTAGAATTAGTACATAGTCTCCACTTACCTCCCTTCTTTGGTGCCAAGACCAATGGAACTGCACATGCGCTAATTCTCCTTCTTATTAACCCTTGATCAAGTAACTCTTGGATCTACCTTGCAATTTCTTTATTCTGGTTCGGGGTCATTTTGTATGCTTCTTTGTTGGGTAAAGATGCTCCAGGTATAAAATCAATTTGGCAATCTATTTCTCTTTGATGAGGAAGTGTAGCTAGTGTCCCATCACTGATAATGTCTCTAAATGGATCCAATAGGTATTTTACTTCCTTTGGTATAATGGTGTATTGAACCTTGATCTCCTCCATGGGTTTTATGACTATAGCTAGTTGAAATCCTTCCTCATCCTTGAGTTCATGCAAGAAATCCTTCCCACTCATCAAAAGAACATTAGGATCGCTTGAAGTGATAGTTACTTCCTCCATAAGTGACTAGATTTTGTAAGTCACCCCATCTTTCTTAAAGGTCTACATGTTCTTTTTACCATGGTAGACTGCATCTCAATCACATTGCCATGGTTTGCCTAACAACACATGATAAGAATCCATTGGTAGGATTTCACATAACATTTTGTCTTGGTATCCACAAATCATAAGCTCCAACCACACTTATTCATTTACTAGGACATTTTGCCCCTTGTTTAGGCAAGTCACCTTGTAAGGATGTGTATGGGGTATCCTAACATGCTTTAACTTCTAGAAAACCTCCTCTGAAATGATGTTGTCAATTGAACTAGAACCGATTATGACCTTGCACACTTTCCCAAGGACCTTACATTTGATCCTAAATAGAGCCCTCCTTTGGTTAGGTTCTTCTTTGATTGGTTCCTTGAGTAGTACCCTCCTAAACATGAGGTTTTCACCATTCTCTAAATCTAGATTGACCTCTGGTGACTTCACACTACTCACCTCTTCTTGTGCATAGGCTATCTTCTTCTCCCCTTGTGAACTTGAAGCTTTGTCTAGAAATCTATAGGTAGAGTGGCCTAATTGACCACAATTGTAACATTTCATATTTGCAAAGTGTGACCCTCTACTAAAATTTCTTGATCTGCCTCTTCCATAATTACCTCTTCCACTTGGCTCATTTCTTTACTCAATTAGCTTGGAATATCCTTGGTTTCTTGGCTAATTATTCCTTCCACCATATCCACCCCTATGTCCTCTAGAGTCTCTTCCTATTCCTCTACCTCTAGGATTAGAGTATTTCTTCTTCTTGTTTTTCTCTTCCACTTTAAGTGCTAATTGGAAGCACTTGTGAGCAAGTAGGAGTCCATAAACTGATCTCCTCTTTGATAGTCCATCTTAAACCACCCAAATATCTATCCACTTAGATACTTTCTTCTTCTTAGACCTTAGACGTTAGGAAAAGTTTTTGAAATTCCTCGGTATAAGAGGCCACATCCATTTATTTTTGTCTAAGACCTTGTAATTTCTTATGCATTTAGATCTCATGATCCTCCGGTAAGTAGTTATCTTTAATCTATGTTACCATAGCTCTCCAATTGGATATTGGTATTTTCCCCTCTCTTTCCCTCTCTTCTTGAAGGAACTTCCACCATGTTAGGGCTGGTCCCCTGAGTCTCACCTTGGAAACCTTCACCTTTTGTGCCTCTATGACACCTCCATATTAAAAAATGATTCTACATCCCTTCAATTCATTCCATGACTAACTCTGAGTCCATCTTTCTGGTGAACAAGGGTATCCCCTCAAGTGCCTTGCCACCCAATGCCTTAATGGCTTTAATGAAGGGTTCCTCCTACATTGGAAGATTAGGTTTTTAATGTAATCATCTTCATTCACTGCTTTGCCTTTGTCTTCTTCAATCTCCAACTTTTCTTTCATTTTATCAGCTACCTCTAAAACTTCCTCAAAGTTATCCTTCAGAGCTTCTAGGGTTTCTTCAAGGAGCCTATTCTTCTCCTTTTGTTTCTATCACCTCTCTTGCCAATTCAGCATTCATCACCATGGTGGATTCTCCCATTGATGTACTTCCACCTTCTAACAAATACTATGTCTTATCCCCAATCTTTTATTGGCTCTGATACTAATTTGATAGGGAAGTCTCTACCCTTATCCTAATTCACCCAGGACTTGTTCTAGGTCTTTCTCCTAACCTTATTAGGGCTATCTTATACCCTATTCAATGAGGGATTACTGACAATCACCTCCCACTCCTCTAGACCTCTCTACCAAGTTACTGTTTCCATTCCTTCTTGATATTGTGTGTGTGAGTTTGTGACCTACAACACAACACTTCAATAGGATAATAACATCATTTTTTAGAAGAAAACATGAATTCAATTGAAAGAGCTAACAAACAAAAATATCCTATTGCTCTCTATTTAATGTGAGTATGAAATAAGGGTTAGTTTTGCTCTCAAATTTGATCCTTAAACAATGACAATCTACACTAAAACAAGAGATTCAAGAGTACATGTATGCAACTACGATGAAGATTGAAATCCTAGCTCTTTCCATTTAACCAAATTTGAAGTGTTTTCTAATTAACCAAAAGCTTGAAAACATGAAAAAAACTATCAATTATGCATTAATGGGTAAATCCTCCAGGCTTGAGAGTCCAATAATCATGGATTATTGAAGCCTCAAATTCACAAGCATTAGCAAGAAATATCAAAGCATGTAGAAGAAATTCTAAGTGTCAAGAAGAAACCATAAGCCTTTGAAAATTCTATTTTATAGGATTTTGGAGAGATTCAACGGTCAAGATGCATCTATGAGGAGTGGTTAAGATGCACCCTAACTTGATCCATGATTCATGTGCAAACCTCTTTGATTCCATTTGTGTTTGTTGGATTTTAGAGGTATTTATGCATTTGTTTTAATTAATAACTCTGGCCTTTGCTTTTAATGGGATTGAATTAATTAAATAGGCCTAGAGTTAATACCTTTGATTTTTGCTTGAACCTTAGCGATGATTGTTTTATTTCAATTTTGATGGGGTTTATCAAATTTTTGGAAATTCATGGTAATGATCATGGATCAAATTAACATAATTAAGGTTATATACCAAATTAAGGGCAAATAGGGCCTTAGGTTCTATTAGCCCAATTTTAGGTGATTATATTTTCCCCTCTTTGAATTGCTTTGTGAACAACATAGGGATTTAAAGAACATTCAATTCAAAGATGTGATTCAGGAGATTTATAGAGTAGCAAGAACTACTCTGAATTTGAGAACTCCAAGCTTGATTGAATGAAATCCTACTTGATTTAGAAAGCTATCAATTGTGAACTTGATTGAACACAAACTGAGAATACCGATCCCAAGCTTGATTGAACAAAGATCGATAAAAGAATTCCAAGCTTGATTGAATGAAATTCTGCTTGATTTGAAAAACCATCAATTCTGAACTTGATTGGACAAGAATTGACAATACTGACTCTGAGCTTGATTGTAAGAAGGTCGATATGAGATTTTTGAAAAGAATTTTCAGTTGAAATTAATAGTCTCAACTTGATTGAAGAGAACTGTCGTGCCCTTGGTGTTGAAGAATTTGATTCAAAGCATTAGATTTTGGTATGATTATGCCCCCTCAGGACTGAAATTGGAACAAATCCAAGTGAACTCATTAGTTTCAACTAGTTTGAAAGATTTGCAGTGATTGAATTGATTCAGGATCAAGCCTAGATCGATTGGAAAGAATTTTCAAGCTATTTAGATCGATTAAAGTGCCCTAGAAGCACTGTTTGACCAAATTTGACCAAGAATTTGAGAGAGTTGACCAAGTTTGACTTTTGTTGAAATAATATCCCAGCTTAAAATTTGATTTGTTAACAAGAAAATCATTTCTCACGGCATTGTTTTTGCACCATTTGCCCCTATTTGACTATAAATTGACCATGTTTGACTTTTCCCTTCTGAATATTGACATTGCTTTGTAACTCTATTTTCACTATTTCTGGGTGATATAGATCACCTGTTTCAATTTTGGTCCCAATATTAAGCCTCTGTGATGTCTTATGAAGAAAGTTCCTTAAGGCCCTGGTGCCCCCGGGAAGCTTAATTAAGCCCAAAAGTCACTTTTTACCATTTATTTTCACTTTTACCCTTGAGATTTTACTGAGCTCTGAGCGATAATGGTGTTCACCATGGAGAAGCACTGATTCAAGATGGCCAAATGACATGATTGACTGAGACATTACGTAGCACCTGTGAGTATCTGATAACGAACACTTTCAATTTGAAAATTTTCAATTTCACGCAATTTTATGCATTTTATAGGCAATAGAGTTTTGCGTCGCATCCCAGAAATGGGATCGCATTAGGTCAAACCCATGTCACTTCCTAAATTCCAAATTGCATTCAGGATTTCAAGGATCACACCCCTTCAGGTCGCGTCCAATCAAATTTGAATTTCCCTTAGCTTTTTAAGTCATTTTTAGAAATAGGTCCACATCTGGGATACTGGATCGCATCCCGGATTTCTTGGCTCACTTCTAGGATTTCTAGGATCGTATCTAGTTTGAGGGTTGCATCTTGGATTTTTTGATCTGCATCTGGGATTTCTAGTCGCATCTAGTTTTCTTTGATTTTTGAGTCAAGTTAACTTGTTTTTCTGAACTTTGAACATTTCTTCGTCAATTTTCTTTGTCTGACTCTGACATAGGGCCCCTATTTTTTGTTGTGCAGACTAATTTCCCTATCGTATCATTTAGGTCTTTGAGACCTACACAGGTGTTAGAATTGTATGACTAGTTGAGTCCACATGATCAATAGGTGGTCTGCGATGTGGCTTATGGAGTCTTGTGTGGTTACCACATATTCCAGTAAATCGTGGTTTACTTACAGCGCTTGCTGAGAGATGGCATTCTAAGAATAACACCTTCCATCTACTGACCAACGAGATGATGATTACACCAGAG
Organism: Chamaecyparis obtusa; assembly: GCA_027943335.1. Taxonomy (NCBI): domain Eukaryota; kingdom Viridiplantae; phylum Streptophyta; class Pinopsida; order Cupressales; family Cupressaceae; genus Chamaecyparis; species Chamaecyparis obtusa. The sequence continues at coordinate 842,476 of BSBK01004423.1, forward strand.
GATATGTGGAAAATTTTACACATTTACGTTATCAGTCATAGGATCGAGTATGAGGCATATGCGCCCGTAGCCATTGTAGATGCTTGGAGAGTGTTCCAGGATGAGACTATTACCACCCGTTACTTGAGTTGGGACCACATGGTCTCTAACTATGCTCCACTACCTATATATTTGGCTGGTTTGATAGGTGGCATTATGATGCTTGATAGGGGCCATAATGGTTTTATGTGTGGCTAGTCTCGAGTGATAGGACAAATGATTCAGGCTCTAGGGAGGTACGCCTGGGGGAGCTATATCTTAGCTCACATGTACTAGGAGCTACATGAGATTGTGTACCAGCATTTGTGATCAATGATTGTAGGTACCATAGTTTTACAGATCTGGGCATGGGAGCATATCCCTGTGACCCATCCCATTGGTCAAAGGCATCATGATGCTAGATTTCCCTACATATACATGTATTCTAGATTTATTCAGCAGCCCCATTTGGGCAAGTTGGAGTATTAGAGATATCTCTTGGATGACATCATAGATGTAGAGTGGTGACCCTACTTAGGTTGCAAGGTCTGGCCCTTAGACATGAGACAAATGCATCTATTCTTGTAGTCTAGGTATCTTATGGGGAGGACCCACTATATTGTTGAGCAGTTTCTGGTTACATGAGTTTGTCACCAGTTTGACAGAGTACATGGCATATTGTAGGAGACATATGTATATGCATGGATCAGGAGTGAGGAAGTCTAGTGAGGACCTTGGCTTATATATGAGGCAACTATTCATGCCATATCAGAGATGCATGGAGTCGATTGAGATTATCAGGTAGGGGTCCATGATGCTGGAGTCACAGATGAGTACCATGTGCATTACTTGAGATTTCCATACCTGAGCTTCATTTCTCCAGATGATGATGTTCTACATATTAAGGATGCTTTAGACTATGATCTTGATGATGATCTTGTTGGCTGGGCTTGAGGTGGATGTGGTGGAGAGAGAGGGAGAGGGAGATATGGAGGGAGAGATAGAGGGAGAGGAGGAGATGGAGGGAGAGATAGAGGGAGAGGAGGAGATGGAGGGAGAGGAGGAGGTGGAGGAGATGGAGGGGACTATAGAGGTGGTGGAGGTGGAGTAGTGGGTGGGAGCAGATGGTGAGCCTCTAGGGGTGACACTAGTCATCATTAGCAGAGAGTATAGGTCACCCCTCCTCAAAGGGATAGAGGGCCACTACTGCATAGAGATCAGGATATGTAGAGGCCTGGAAGAGGGGACTAGGATTAGTAGTAGGCACCACAGAATCAACAACAAGCACCACAGGATCCTCCTATAGGTGGTGATGGTGACAGGCTTTCACAGTATGAGTAGGAGAGACATGCCTTGAGACTATAGGTTGCCACCCTCAAAAAATAGTTATCCGAGAGGGATTCACAACTGGCACAAGTGTGGGAAGAGAGACACATGTGAATAGCCCAACTGAGAGCAGATAGAGATGCTCAAATGACATAGTTGAGAGCATGGAGAGATGCAGAGCTTGCGCAGTTGAGAGCTAAGCGTGATAGGTATGTGCACATAGCTACCCATTAGGGATAGCAGGCTACCTATTACTTCACTTTATATTGCACTATGGTTCTTGCTGCTTAGAGGGCTCCATTGTATTCAATTATTGCATATCAGTTAGAGGGTGCCATGCCACCTCCACCACCACTGAGAAGAGAAGATGCACCCCCTCCCGATCCTCTAGCTGAGGACGAGGGGGCCAGTGAGGTGCAGACCTCTTATTTTATGCATATCTTGTATTTTTATACTTTGTTGGATATTATGTACTTATACCATTTTTGATCAGATGTACTCTCATACCTCTTGGACTCTGTATTTTTTTTTATATGCTATTTCATGCCTTGATATACTAATACTCTGATTCATTGATGATCTCTGATAAACATTCTCGCTCATGGACATTTCTGATTATTTATTGATGTTCATACTAATTCTGCCATTGATACTCTTTATGTTATGCTTCATGTGTTGTTTCTATCTGATATCTGATCTTTGATGGTTTCAATTTTTGCACATGTGATATATGATGTCTGATTTATGCCTAGGATATTGATGTGATAATCATACTTGGCCAAGAGTAGATTAGGTGATGATAAAATGATGTCATAATATATTTCACTGATACATGCTCATATTTTTGTTATTTTCAAAGTGTCATGAATGTATGGATGTATGAGATGAATTGTGATGTGATGTATGGATGATTTATGGATGTAGAATGCAAGTGGTTTCATGATATGAAATAAATTTATGAATGTAAATGGATATCAGTGATTTATACTTCATCATTTTAGTTTCAGTTGTTTCTGATTCCATGATGTACTTGTTCACATATGTCAAATGATTAATGCTTAATGCTTGGAATTGTTAGCTCATATCATAAATGCTTTAGATAAAATTTCAATTTATATCATTGCTCCAGATAGTTGAATCCACATTTTCACACTTATGCAAGATTAAAATGAATGCAATTTAAAATGAACTTCAATGTAACTAAAGAAAATGAAATGCATCAAAATGAACCTAATGCAACTAACATGAAATGCATCTAAAATGAAATGTAGTTAATATGAAATGCACCTAGACACCTAGGACAATCACTGTTTATTCAAAGTGGGTTGTTTTTCATCATAGAGCCTTTGTTAGTGGGACCTCACCAGGATAGTGCAATTTTCATTGATAGATTTGGCAATCGTGAAAATATGAATACATCCATTTTATTTCATCATGTCAGAAGACAACCTAAAAATTAAAGCACCTAACTATAAATGTCTTGTCAGTTACTTCCTATTTGATATAAACCATTTCTTTTCTAGTGTATCATATGTAAATGTATGCCTGCAATGACCTTTGAGTTTATATTCATATCCTAGGGTATAATCCGATTTACCATGCACTTTACTAAGAACTAGGTTATCTTTGTTAGTTTTTTAAATAGGCAAGGAAATAGATCCAACCTCACTAAGGCTTTCATAGGAAATAGGTCGAGGTATACATGGCGTTCCACTACATGGTGGAGGCACTTATAAGTAGACACCCATTCCCCATGATCACCTAAGATCATTTGATTTATTACCACAAAAAAAAGACAAAGAAAACATTATGCCTATGATCCTTGTTTCTCTTAGTCCGTAGACATCATTGAGTTACTCAAGGAAACTTAACAATCAAAAATTGATGATAAGAAAAGTTCATTGTCCCTTAACATGTTCATTGTATTTGCATAGTATAAATAGACAGTTGTGGTTATAGTGTTTAAAAACACTTTTGATTCATCTTGCAAACACGTGTTTTTAAGAACTATCATCAATCAAAGAGTCATTTCTTCATCCATAAATGTCCCACCTATTTTAGTGTTTAGAAACACTGATTTTATCATGATGTTGTGTTGAGAAACACATTTTTAGATCCAACTGATTGGTGTTTAAAAACACCATTTTTCATAGTTTATAGTCAATTGTGGACAAAGGTGGTATCGAGAAATACCATTTCTCATAGTTTATTGTCATTGCGGATGCATCATCCTATTAAAAAATGTGATTTGATCAATGCCCCCTAGGGAAAAAAGCCAATTTACCTAGGACCCTAATGTGGATAGATTCTAGTCTTAGGAAGGCACAATTCTCTTATAGTTCCCTTAGGATTTGGCGTGTCAGGAAAGTGACCAAAGGATATTTACAAACTGATATGTACATAGGCCAAAAGTGCAAGCGTTGTCTTGATGATCTCCATTTTTTTTGTTCTTTTTGATTTTCTATTTTTTTCTTTGTATTTTTCTCTTTTTTGATTTTTTTGTTGACACATGAAGGTGCCTATTACTAGGTCTTCACCAAGATAGTCATTTTTCAGGACTTTTTCCAATGTTTTTGATTTTTTTCAGGATCCATAGTTGCTATATAGGAGCTTCCTTAAGAATGTTAGGCATAAAACCTTTTCAGATGTAGAGTATTAATGGGATCTAGCAAAACATCTCCTTCATGCATAGTCGATTGATAGGCTCCTGATCCAAATGCTGCTATAATGACAAAGGGACCTAGCTAGTTGGGTTCAAATTTTCCCTTTTGTTCTCGATGTTGTTGGTTTCTAAGATTTTCTATGAGAGCTAGATCCCCTATCTGAAAGCTTCTAGGTTTTACCTTCTTGTTGTATCCTCTTGACATTCTTTTCTGGTAAGCTTTGAGATGATCAAATGCCTGTTGTCTGTGTTATATAAATTTTCATATGCATTCAAATTTGGCTAAAAACCATACCCAGGCCTCTTTTTTTACCATGTCTACCATCCCTAAAATTTTCATGAATTTATTCCATGTTCTCTGGTCTCTACAAATTTGTTATCCCCCTGGTCTGTAGTAAAAAAATTTCATAAAACTAATTGTTGGTGTTCAAAAATCCAAAAAACCCTAAGCCTTGTTATATTTTCATGTTACCTTTTTAGAAACTTAGGTTTCCAATTTTCACGTACCCTTTATTAACCCTTCAGTCACCAAGTCTCTGATTCCTGGTGGTTAACTCCTTAACACTCAGCGATCCCGCGAGCGGTTACCGTTTAGGTTGGCAGTCTTAGTTCAAACGGCCAGGACAAGATTCTTGATCTGACGGTTGTCACATGATCTCATAGGGTCGGAAGATTCCCTGAGATCTTGCGACGATCATCGATTTTCTCCTTCCTATAGAGTCCAATGTGTCAGTTGGACTGGTGCTACGTGGTCAGGATGAGTTGCTGAGTCCTTATTAGTCAATTAAAGAGATATGTCAGGTGGTCCCAGTGACACATATTGCTGGCATGCATGCTTTTGATTGGCTACCGGATGATGATGAGGATTTACAGGTGGATTGATGTGTTAGTGGGGTCCCAGATTAGATAAGGATCTAATGGCCGGTGTATAAGCGTAAGGAATATTCTGGGGCTATAAGATCATGCACCCACCATTAGATTGGTATCTCAAGCAGTGGGTCTGATGTCAGAAGGTTGCAACATGTATATGAGATGGCACAGTTTGATTGGTTGTTGACTATCGTGGTAGTGGTTGACTTGTCAGGAGGAGTTTTGACTATTTTAAGGGGTGCATCTGGGCCGTTCATCTATCAGGAAGGTTTCTCATTGACGGTCACATTTTAAAATGACCAGGCTAGCCGTTAACCTTTAAATTCAAATTTCCTACGAAGGTTTTTTGCTAGGGTTTTGATCTTTATGGCCATGCACGATGTTAGTTAGCTCAGGAATTGATTTCTCAGGATGGTTGTGTTTGAGAGGGTGATGGAGGTGACCATTGGCTGGTGTTGTAGGGTACCATGTCGTGTTCCTGTGCCGAGAAGTAATGAAAAGAGTTGGCACCACCTTTTGCCAGTGTTATTATTGAAAATATAGATATCTTCCAGATCAAATTTGGAGCCTTCATGGCTTAGTGGAGTTGTAGGTGGGTTGGTAAGTTGAGGTTGTTGTGTCTGTAGGTGAGCTCAGTACCGGATGGATGCCCATGAAGAAAGATATGATTTGATCACCGACATTCTTAGAGATTTTCATAATAAGTGATCAGTACCCTAGGGCTTGATATCATTGTTTAATTTTGTAACCCTAGTTTAGTTTTGACTCATGCCTGCGTGCAGTTGAGTATGTATATATTGTTTTGGAGCCTTTAGCGCTCAGAAAAGAAGGAATTGGATAATTTGTAGAAGAAAATTCACCTTTTTCTTAAAGGCTATTTGTGGTATCATTTCTACCCTCTAGCTCATACAGTTTTATTTCTCCCATTGATGATTCAAATATTGTAGAGGTATTTTGTGACAATCCTTAATGTCCCTATGCGTCCTTGTTTGGATTATCTCTAATTGGATCAAAGTATGTGCATGTTTTCAATGATAGTTTAGGGTTCCTGACCCCCCTCACTTTTTGCAATTTTGTGTGTTACTGTGTTTGATTTGATTTAGATGTTCTTGTGGGTATACCTCAACCCCCTTAACAGTCTTGTCTCAATCCTACACCGAGTTGTAGAAGTGAATGTCTATTTGCAGGTCATAAGTTGTGTCTTATTCTCAGGCCCTCTTATGAAATACTTATGCAAGCCTATTCAGTAAGTTGTGACCTATTACACCTAAGATTTTTATTGATTTCATTCCTACATACTAAGATCCAAACCCTAATTTCAGTACATCACCTAGTAGGTAGTTTTCTTTCAAGTCATTTCCCTTACAAGAATTCCTTCTATCCCTTTCCCTCAAAAAGATTTACTTTTCCTGTCAAGAAGCAAATTAAGGTGATTATCCAAGAGGAACCAGCCTAGAACCTAGAGGTTTCATCATAGTTAGCATAGGTCCCACACCTAGGGATGAATCCATTGTTATACTAGGTTATCAAGACCAAGAGAGCTTGAGATAGAGGTGCAAACTTAGTGTATAACAATTTTTGGCACACCCGGTGGGACTAGAAGTTATTCAAATTCAAAGATATGCTATCTCTAATATGCAGATTGCATAGTGCAAGCTTTTAGAAGTTATTCTATCAAGTATATCTAGTGACTCCACTGATTTCAAAGATCATGACTAATTTGTTCAAATTTTTATGAGAAAGATTGAGACTAGGAGCTCAAAGCCTACCTAATTTTCAGAGTTGCCCTCAAGAAGAAGTTAGAAAGGCAAGTCAACTCAAAGGACATACCCTGCAAGGAGAGTTCAATCTACACCTCTTGATACTTTAGAAAGGAGACCTCTTCCCTTTCATTCAAGAAGAAGAGGTAGATCTCTAACTAGAGATCTAGAGGAAGATTCCAATCCAGCAACAAATACAGCTCATATAGTTGTCAATCTTCAGATTCCAGCTCCTACAATGGCAAGACAGTTTGCTTTTGCACCATTCAACCAAGGCAGCCCATTGGCCTTTGCTCAAAATAATGATGTGCCTTTGGTAGCACTTAAGAGTATACCTGATTTCATAGGTGAGGGGTAGACAACTACTTTTGAGCACATAAGAGATGTGACCACCATATGTAGCATACACAACATTACTCAAGAAGATGTGGCCACAAAGTTATTAACAACCTCTTTAAAAGGTAAGGCTCTAGAATTGTTTTGAACCCTAACTGTTGGTTCTATTACTTCTTGGGATGAGTTAGGGGATGCATTAAGTAAACATTTTGAGGATAAATAAGATAATTTGTCTCTAGTTGAACAGTTAACAACTATTAAGAGAGACCCTCAAGAACAAATGATAGATTATAATAGTAGATTCCTTAAAACATGGAATAGAATCCCAGTCTTAGTGAGACCATCAGTAGACCACACCTTCCTTTACTACTTACAAAGCCTAAATGGTCAAATTTCTATCATGATCCAGTCTATGGGTGGTACTTCTCTACCCCAAGCTTTTGACATAGCTGTCAGGGCTGAAAAATATTTAATCCAAGCATGCATGATTGCTAGAAGGCCTCCAATGCCCATCTTTCCTAGCCTTCAACCCATTGCACCTGCCCAAGTACCCCCATTTACCCCTATTCCCACCATATTGGCACCCCAAGCTAGTACTAGTGGTCAAGAGTTGAGGACTACTTTCTCCCAAGAGTTGCAAGAGATAAAGAATAGCCAACAAAGTAGTCAGCAAGAAATGACTGACTTGTTGCAGACCATGACCAAAGAGGTCACAAATTTGAAGAAGCAAAATCAAGGAATTAGACCTCCCTTTCAGTCACAAAGCCAAGGTCCTAATCAACAATATCAAAATCAAGGACAACCTTATCAACAAAATAGGCCACCGTACTAAGGAGGCTATCAAGGACAAAGACAAAGTTTTAATCAGAGACCATTCCAACCATATAAACCTGCACCTCTAAATTCTATTAACCCAGTGAGGGACATGGTTCCTAGTCAAATCAATATGGCTATGGATAATGAATGGTGTTTTCCTTGTAATCAGCCTCATAATCAAGCTACATGTTCAAATGGATGGATGAACCAGGCTCTAATGGTTCAAAATGTCTCACAAGCTCAATCAGAGGTTTCATCCAGTGGGTCAGTTCCTCAACAAGAATCACAAGAGCATGAGACTGCTCTCTTTAATTGGGAACAACAAGACTTCAATGGAGTCAATGATGAAGCTTCTTTTGTTTCCTTTACAAGAGCAAAAAGAAGAGCTCAAGACATGGAGAGAGTGGATTCCAACTCCAAAGCTACTACATCTGCAGAGCCACTGCAGCAAGCTACTCCCATCACACCTAAGGAGGCTCTTGCCATTACAAGTAAAGAGGAGCACACTCTCAAAGAGATGGAGCCTGTCATGCCAAAGACACAACAAAGAGTACACAATGTGACACCATTCAATATTGTAGACAACATGAAGAAGGTGAATGTCACCATGTCCATGTGGGACTCTTTGGCTCTTCCAGGACAACCTAAAATTTTGAAGAAGGCCATGTCAGAGGTAACAACTCCTCAACTTGCAAAAGAAGCTACAAAGCCAGTGTTGGTCAACACTGATGAAGAAAAGGAGGCTCCAAGTAGAAACTCCAAGGCTAATGCCACACAAGGTAGGAACTCAAAGCCACCTCCCTTTTATGTATCTTTAATCATTGGAAAATCTTTAGTGCATAATTGCATGGTAGATAGTGGAGCTACTAGCACTGTAATGCCCAAGAAAGTAGCTGACTAGTTAGGACTAAAATATGAGCCCTTCCAAAAGAAGGTTACCCAACTTGATGGATCCTCAGTCAATACTATAGGTGTGGCTAAGGATTCCAGTCTAATCCTTCATGCTAGTCCTAATTTCTCCATCCTCCTTGATATATATATTATAGATCTCCCTGCATTATTTGCTATATGTCTTTCAAGGGAGTTTACAACTAAGATAGGAGGCTATCTATCTTTTGACTGGTCTCACATGTTATTTCATACAAGGTATGGGACCAAGGTCACCATTAAATTAGAACCATTAGCAGCACACCATATAGAGCCATATGTGTCCAATGCCATCAATGTAAACTGCCCTATATTTGATAGCAGTGACTTCCAAACCATTAATGAAGCAAGCACAAAGATAGAGTATATCCCTGATATCCTTCTAGATGAAAGAGCTTCAGAGGCCCAAGAAAATTTGATCTAGGATTTTGGTTTGGGAAGTTATTTAATACAAGAAAGTAATGCTATAGAGCGAAGCCTTCTCAAAGAGGATGCTGATTCAGAAGATCAGAGCAGTCAGGTTTGGGAATTATTTTTTGATGGGGCCAGAAGTAGACATGGTTATGGTGGTGGTGCTATGTTAGTGTCCCCAAAAGGAGAAAGGTATTATGCTACCTTTAGATTCAGTTTCTCCTACACTAGCAACACTGCAGAGTATGAAAGTCTAGTCAATGGACTAGAATGGGCTAGAAGAAGAGGGCTTAAGGCCTTAAAATTTTATGGTGATAGTGAGTTAGTTGTTAGCCAAGTAAGAGGGATAAGTGCAACCAAAAATGACACCATGAAAGAATACAAACATAGAGTTTGGGATGCAATTGAAGATTTCCATGCTTTCAATATTGTTGCCATCCATAGAAAGTTAAATCAAAATGCAGATAGGTTAGCTACTGTTGGATCCCAATATGATATTCCAAATAGCATTTGAAGAGAAATGGATCAATAGCATATCAAAGTGATTGTCAGACCCTCTATTCTTGATAATGATGTTAATTGGCAAGTGTTTGACAATGATGAACAAATTCTGCATTTCTTGTTTGAAGAAGATGTTTTTTCAGAACATAATCAAGATAGGCTATCTCAAAAGTATGGTGATCAAGTGATACAACTCAAGTCTAATAAGATTCCTAGAGGTCTTGTTACTTTGGAGACTATCTTCAATAAGGATGATGAAGTCAAGAAAAGAAAAGCTGGCCTGGTAGTTCAACAAGAACATTGTGTTGAATTAGAGTTGGAACCAAGTAAGAGCCTACAATTTGGAAAAGAGAACACTAAATTGGAGAAGCAAGCTTACACTCAGTTATTCAAAGAATTCAGTGATGTTTTTGCATGGCAATATGAGCATCTCAAAGGTTTTGATCCTTCCCTTGCTTAGCACACTATTGAATTAGAACCTAATGCCAAACCAGTGAGGAAAAAGAAAAGGCTTGTAATCCTAAGCTTGAGCCACTTATGCATAAAGAAGTGCTCAAATTGATAGAGAGTGGTATCATCTACCCCATTAAGCATACTAGTTGGGTTTCCAACCTTGTTCCTGTTAGGAAGAAGAATGGGGAACTGAGGTTATGTGTTGACTTCAGGGATCTTAAGAGGGCCTCATTAAAGGACCGCCATCCATTACCCTCAATGGAACAAATTTTGCAATGTGTCTCTGGATCTGAGAGATTTTCATTGTTGGATGGCTATTCAGGATACAATCAGATCTTAGTAAATGAAGAGAATCAATACAGGACTGCATTGACAACCAAGTGGGAAACCATCGCTTATCAAAAGATGCCCTTCGGTTTGTCAAATGCAGGTGCTACATTTCAAGAGGAAATGGATATGGCCTTTAAGAGCCTAATGTACAAGTTTGTGTTGGTCTACTTAGATGACATAACTATCTATTCAAAGCATGAAGTAGACCACATCAAACATTTGAGGAAGATTTTTGAAAGGTGTAGAGAATTTGGGATATCTCTTAATCCCAAGAAATGTGTGTTTGTAGTTCATGAAGGAAAATTGTTAGGATATGTAGTATCCAAAGAAGGAATTATAGTGGATCCTGAGAGAATTGCAACTATCCTAGAGCTACCCCTACCACATCACAAGAAAAGTCTTCAATCTTTCATAGGAAAGATTAACTTTGTTAGGAGGTTCTTGCCTAACATTGCAGATTTACTAAAGCCTTTGACAGACATGTTAAAAAAGAGTTCAGCTTTTAGTTGGACCAAAAAAGGGAAGGCCAATTTCCAAGCCATTAAAGAGGCCCTAACAGGAGCTCCTACCCTCTTAAACCCAAATTTTAGTAAGGATTTCATCCTTTATGCTTATGGAGGTCATGATGCTATATCTGCAATGTTGATTCAACAAAATTCAGAAGGATTGGAGCAGCCTATTGCTTTCTTTAGCAAAGGTTTGGAAGAATATGAATAGAGGTACTCTTTTGTAGAGAAACATGTGCTTGCTGTGGTAAAGAGCCTTAAAAAGTTTAGATATTTATTGACCCATAGCAAGGTACATTTAAAAGTTACTCATCCAAGTGTCAAAGAGTTTTTTCTTTCCAAGGACCTAAATGAGAAAAGAGCTAGTTGGATCACCAAGGTGATGGAATATGACATAGATATTTAGACTACCAAGCTCGTTAAAGGTAGAGGTCTTTGTGAGCATTTGGAAGAGGATGAAAGTTCAAGGAAATCAGAGCAAATGGATGCATCTCAAGTGGTGCACTCTACAGAAAAACAAGCCAAGGCAACAAGCTGGTTGCCTAATATGATCAATTATTTGAAGACAGGACAATGTCTTGCAGGCCTAGATTCGGCAAAAATAAGTTATTATAGGTTACAATCTATTCCTTTTGTGCTGATTGATGATGTTCTTTTCAGAAAGGATCATAGTGGTGTCCTTTTAAGATGCATAGATTCAGAAAAGGTAGCAGATGTCCTATTTGAGTTTCATGATGGACCTTCTGGAGGTCACTTTTCTCCTAGGACTACTACTTTTAAAATCATGAGGGTTGGATACTATTGGCCATCTATCTTTAAGGATAGTCATGATTATGTGAGGAAATGCATCAAGTGTGCCATGTTTGTAGGAAAAGAAAGGCTTGCAGCCTTGCCCCTACAGCTAGTCAGAACAGAGTAGCCCTTCATGAAGTGGGGCATATATTTCATAGGAATGATCAATCCTCCATCTAGTGTAGCACATAAATGGATAATTACTGCAACTGACTACTTCACTAGATGGACAAAAGCAATTGTGTTGAAGAAGCCAATGAGAGTGCTTTCCCAAGCTTTTATGATGATATAATCCATAGGTTTGGCACTCCTGATTCCATCATTTCAGATAATGCCTTAGCATTCATAGGCCTCAAAGTCTCAGAGTGGGCAGTCAAGAATGACATCTATCTGAATACTAGTTCAAATTACTACCCCCAAGGCAATGGCTTGGTAGAATCCACCAATAATAACTTGATTAGGATAATCAAGAAGACCCTTCAAGAGAATCAGAGGGACTAGCATACTAAATTGAGATCTGCCCTGTGGTTAGATAGGATTACCCCAAAGAAAATCATTGGTAATTCTCCTTACATGTTAGTGTATGGGAAGGAGGCTAAGTTGTCAATTTCAATAGAATTACCAACTCTAGACTTAGCTACTCAATATGCCTTGTTTGATGAAAGGGATCCCTTAAAAATTAGATATGTTCAATTGATGGAATTAGAAGAAATTAGGGGTAAGGCAATGCAAGATATGGAATTCCATTAGGACCAAACCAAAAAGAGTTTTGATAAAAGAGCCAGGGTCAGGAATTTCAAGGTTGGGGATGTAGTCCTTAAATGGGATGAATTCAGAGCTAGACCTAGCAGGCACACAAAATTTGATTCATTTTGGGGTGGGCCATTTGTTATAACAGAGTGCAGAGGATCCAACATTTTTCAGCTATCAACTATTGAAGGTGATCCCCTGCCAATATCAATCAATGGTTTCCATCTAAAACCTTGCTTTGAGGTTAATCCCTCCTTGTAATCTTTGTATGTTTCCCTATTTTCCCTACTTTCTAGGTTAAATTTTCTTACTTTTCAAGAAGTGCTCTGAGCACAGTTCCAGTTCCGTCTCCTTGTGAGAATTTTGAAAATTTTGATGTCCCCATGCCCAATGGATGTTCAAGGTCACTGGTTTCCATGTCTAGCAGACTGACATCCAGTAGAAATCACCAAAATGTTACCCAAATTTTCATATGCATTCAAATTTGGCTGAAAACCATACCCAAGCCTCTATTTTTACCATGTCTACCATCCCTAGAGTTTTCATGAATTTATTCCATGTTCTTTGGTCTCTGCAAATTTGTTATCCCCCTGGTCTGCAGTTAAAAAATTTCATAAAACTAGCCGTTGGTGTTTGAAAATCCAAAAAACCCTAAGCCTTGTTATATTTTCATGTTACCTTTTCAACAACTTAGGTTTCCAATTTGCACGTGCCCTTTATTAACCGTCCAGTCGCCAAGTCTTTGATTCCTGGCGGTTAACTCCTTAACACTCAGCGATCCCACGAGCAGTTACCATTTAGGTTGGTGGTCTTAGTTCAAATGGCCAGGACAAGATTCTTGATCTGACGGTTGTAACATGATCTCATAGGGTCAGAAGATTCCTTGAGATCTTCCGACGATCGTCAATTTTCTCCTGCCTACAGAGTCCAATGTGTCAGTGGGACTAGTGCTACGTGGTCAGAATGAGTTGCTGAGTCCTTATTGGTCGGATTAAAGAGATATGTCAGGTGGTCCCAGTGACATGTATTGCTGACATGCATGCTTTTGATTGGCTGCCGGATGATGATGAGGATTTACAGGTGGATTGATGTGTCAGTGGGGTCCCAGATTATAAGGATCTAACGGCCGGTGTATAAGCGTAAGGAATATTTTGGGGCTATAAGATCATGCGCCCGCCGTTAGTTTGGTATCTCAAGTAGTGGGTCCGATGTCAGAAGGTTGCAATGTGTATCTGAGATGGTGTAGTTTGATTGGTTGTTGACTGTCACGGTGGTGGTTGACTTGTCAGGAGGAGTTTTGACTATTTTAAGGGGTGCATTTGGGCTGTTCATCTGCCGGGAAGGTTTCTCATCGATGGTCACATTTCAAAATGACCAGGCTAGCCGTTAACCTTTAAATTCAAATTTCCTGTAAAGGTTTTTTGCTAGGGTTTTGATCTTTTTAGCCATGCACAATGTCGGTTAGCTCAGGAATTGATTTCTTAGGATGGTTGTGGTTGAGAGGGTGATGGAGGTGACCGTTGGCCAGTGTTGCAGTGTACCGTGTCATGTTCCCACACTGGGAAGTAATGAAAAGAGTTTGCACCACCTTTTGCCAGTGTTATTATTGAAAATATAGATATCTTCCAGATAAGATTTGGAGCCTTCATGGCTTAGTGGAGTTGTAGGTGGGTTGGTAAGTCGAGGTTGTTGTGTCAGTAGGTGAGCTCAGTACCAGATGGATGCTCATGAAGAAAGATATGATTTGATCACTGACGTTCTTAGAGATTTTCATAATAAGTGATCAGTACCCTAGGGCTTGATATCATTATTTAATTTTTTAACCCTAGTTTAGTTTTGACTCCCGCCTACGTGCAGTTGAGTATGTATATATTGTTTTGGAGCCTTTAGTGCTCAGAAAAGAAGGAATTGGATAATTTGTAGAAGAAAATTCACCTTTTTCTTAAAGGCTATTTGTGGTATCATTTCTACCCTCTGGCTCATACAGTTGTATTTATCCCATTGATGATTCAAATATTGCAGAGGTATTTTGTGACAATCCTTAATGTCCCTATGCTTCCTTGTTTGGATTATCTCTAATTGGATTAAAGTATGTGCATGTTTTCAATGATAGTTTAGGGTTCCTGATCCCTCTTGCTTTTTGTAATTTTGTGTGTTACTGTGTTTGATTTGAATTAGATGTTCTTGTGGGTATACCTCAACCCCCTTAACAGTCTTGTCTCAATCCTACACTGAGTTGTAGAAGTGAATGTTTGTTTGTAGGTCATAAGTTGTGTCTTATTCTCAGGCCCTCTTATGAAATACTTATGCAAGCCTATTCAATAAGTTGTGACCTATTACACCTAAGATTTTCATTGATTTCATTACTACATATTGAGATCCAAACCCTAATTTTGGTGCATCACCTAGTGGGTAGTTTGCTTTCAATTCATTTCCCTTACAAGAATTCCTTCTATCCCTTTCCCTCAAAAAGATTTACTTTTCCTGTCAAGAAGCAAATTAAGGTGATTATCCAAGAGGAACCAGCCTAGAACCTAGAGTTTTCATCCCAGTTAGCATAGGTCCCACACCTGGGGATGAATCCAATGTTATACTAGGTTATCAAGACCAAGAGAGCTTGAGACAGAGGTGCAAACTTAGTGTATAAGAGTCTGCGCTTATCTAACAATTCAAGCTCTTGCAGTCTAGAGATTTTATAGTCTTCATTAGTGACTAGATGTTTCAGTGATACTCTTAGTGATGGAATCTCTACCTCAACTGGTAGGACTACTTTTGATCCATAGACTAGTGCAAATGGGTTTGCACTGGTTGGTGTTCTTATGCTTGTTCTGTAAGCCCTCAATGTTGGATTGATTTTTAAGTGCCAATCCCTTCCTGACTTGTTGATTGTCCTATGCAAGATTTTCAGAATATTTTTGTTTGATGGCTCAGCCTGTCCATTACCTTGAGGGTAATAGATTGATGAATAGTGCTAAGTGATTTTAAATTGTAGACACAACTCATCTATGTCTTTGTTCTTGAATTGTCCCCCATTGTCAGTCACAATTGACGAGGGCACTCCATAACAACAAATGATGTAATTCAAGATAAACATTGAAACTTATTTTCCTATTGCATTGGACAATGGGACAACCTCCACCCATTTTTTGAAATATTCAGTCATGGTGATGATGTATTTGTGTCTGCTTGATGAATTGGGGTAGATCTGACCAACCAAATCAAAGGCACATTGTTGAAATGGCCAATGAGTTATAAAAGGAATCATCTCTCTAGCTGGTGCATGTATGAGGTTACCATGAATCTAGCATTACTTACAAGTTTTTGCAAAGTGGATAGCATCCTTCTCCATAGTGGGCCAATAGTATCCAACCCTTAGGAGTTTCTTGGCCAATGAAAAACCATTCGAGTGTGATCTACACACACCTTCATGAACTTCTTTTAATACATGATTAGACTCTTCATGCTCTAAACACCTAAGAAGTGTGCCATCTAGACTACATCTAAACAAATTATTAGCGATGATTACGTAGCAGGATGCTACTCTTATGAGGGATGTTTTTTGGTTTCTAGAATAGCCTTCGAGAATGATTTGGTCCTTGAGATAGGAATAGATAGAGGCATATCTAGACAACACTTGACTTTCAAGGGCATAGACAATTTTGCATTCAGGAGAGTCATAAGCTGGGAAAGGGAGTTCTTCCACTAGGAAGTCATAGTGAAATTGGTGTTCTTCCAATTTTAGCATGGATGCTAAAGTAGCCATCACATCAGCTACTCTATTTTTTGATCTTGGAATTTGCTGAAAAGTAATGAAGACAAAGTACTTTTTCATGTCATCCACCATTGTTTTGTAGGGCATTAGCTTTTCATCCTTAGTATGATAATCACCATTCACTTGGTTGATGATAAGTTGCAAATCCCCATAGATGTGTAATTTTAATGATTTTCCATTCTATTGCAAGCTTGAGCCCATTCACAAGAGCTTTGTATTCTACCATATTGTTGGTGCATGTAAAAATCATCTTATAAGCTTTTGGGATTTTATACCCTTGTGGTGTGATGAATAAACAACCAGCTCCTGATCCTTGTTGTGTGAAGGTTCCATCAAAGTACATTTTCTAGGGATGTTTTGTTAAGTGAATGATAGATTCATTTGGAAATTCCACAAGTAATGGCTTGTCATCAATTAATGGTGTCTTTACAAGTTGATCAGCAATCACCTACCCCTTAATGGCTTTCCTATCCACACACTCAATGTTGAATTCACTTAGAATCAAGACCCACTTAGCAAGTCTTCCTGTAAGCGTTGCTTTGGTCAGTAAGTACTTAAGTGGATCAATTTTAGCCATTAGTTTCACCTTATGTGCTAACATATAGTGTCTCAGCTTCTAAGATGCAAACACCACTGCTAAGCATGCCTTCTCAATCATTGAATAGTTTATCTCATATGTGACCAATGTTCTACTAATGTAATATATAGCTCATTCTTTCTTGGCCTCATCTTCTTGTAGAAGCAATACTCCTAGTGATGTATCTGTGGCTGATATGTAGAGCAACAAAGGTTTGCCATAGATTGGTGCCATTAGAATTGGAGGATTCATCAGATAATTCTTGACTTGAGTAAAATTCTCCTCACACTGCACATCCCAAGTAAATGTGATTCCTTTCCTCATCATCCTTGTGAAAGGTTGTTCTTTATCAGCCAACTGGGATATAAACCTCCTTATAGATTGTAGCTTGCCCTGCAAGGTTCTCATTTGACTAATGTTCTTTGGTGGTTCATTTCTAAAATTGCCTTCACCTTTTCTGGATCCACCTCAATTCCCTTAGTTGACACTATGAATCCTAAGAGTTTTCTAGACAACACGCCAAATGTGCACTTCTTACAATTAAGTCTTAATTTTAATTTCTCCATTCTATCCAAGATTCTCCTTAGGTCCTTTATGTGTGTAGTCCTTACTGTTGATTTTGCCAAAGTGTCATCAACATAGTCTTCCATATTCTTGTGCATCATGTCATGGAAGATTGTGGTCATTGCCCTTTGATTTGTGGCAGTAGGGTTTTTAAGACCAAATGGCATCACATTCCAACAGTAGGTTCCCCATGCACAAGTGAATGTTATTTTCTCTTGGTCTTTAGGAGCAATTTTGATATGGCTATATCCTAAAAATCTATCCATTAGGGAATACATCTCATAGCCTGCTGTTAAGTCCACAATCATGTCTATGTTTGGGAGTGGAAAATCATTTTTAGGAAAAGCCTTGTTGAGATCTCTAAAGTCTGTACACACTCTTATTGATTTTTCTTCCTTAGAAACATGAACTATATTGGAGATCCACTTTGCATAATTAATTGCTCTAATGAATCCAGCTTTTAATAGTTTTTCCAATTCTGGTTTCACTAGCAATGCCACATGTGGGTTCATTTTTCTAAGTTTTTACTTGACAGGTTTCACATCTAGTGAAATAGATAAATCATGCATAATCAAATCCATATCTAATCTAGGCATATTTGAGTAAGACCAAGCGAAGTTGATCTTCTTTTCTGTGAAGAAATTAGTGAATTATATTTTCTCATCTTCTGTCAATGATTGATCTATGTGGACTAACTGAGGACCTTCTACCATTCCCAAATTAATGGGTTGTGTAGGTTCAATCAAAACTAAGGGCCTTTCTTGGAAATGATCTGGGAGGATATCAAGCATCCCATCCTTTGGTGCCTCAAGGAGGTTTTCACCATTGGATGCATCTTTTTCTTTTTCTCTTTTAGGGTCTGATACCGCCACTAAGTGATTTTCACCATCAGACCTCTTGTTCTTTTTGTTTTTCTTTTTAAGACTGAGAAACTTGATATCCTCCTCAGTCATGATTTCACTCATTATGTTGGTGGAAGAATGGAATGGTTCACAAGCATTAAGATAATAGGCTATGGAATAGTCATTGTCAAAGGATAGCAAGCTTGTGTTTGTGGATTCATTTGTCTATCAAGTCAAGATTTTTTAAGGATAGAGATTCAATAGGCTCAAGAGACAACACCACATTATTATCATCATTCATAATTTGTAGGACATCATCTATTAATTTTACTTCTAGATAAGTGTTAGGATTATTAGAGTCAGATTCGTTATTATTAGAGTTCATGTTAATGTTATGTGGATCTAACTCTAGCGATCTAACATTAGAACTTTCACCTTCTTCAATCAAGACTCTAGGAGAAAACTTGTGTGTCACATGTATTTCTATGTCCATGGTTGCATCAGAAAGGACATCCCATTTGTATTGATGTGAATCTACTTGGCTGTAATTCGAGACCCCCAAAAAGTGGGCAATATTCATAGGCACCTCATTTTCTTCATTAGCATGGTCCCATTCTTGCAATGGTTCTTGTGGATTCATTACTTTAGGCTCTTCATCAAAGTGTGGTGAATCAAAGATAAGAGGTTCTTGTTCTTGTTCTTCATTAGGTTCATCTTCTTGTCCTCTTTCTGATTCTTGTCCATGACTTGTACTAAGGAATGTAACATCTAGGTCCCCTTGTAAGAGTAACAATCTTTCATAAGCAATGGGCCACCCTTCTGCTTCTTCTTCATCATCAGAATCTCCTGATCTATCAAATACAAGACCTTTTTCTACTGTGGGATGAAATCTAGCCTCCCTGAAGCCTAGTTCAGTCTTCTCTTTAGGATTTCTAAAATCCATGTGTAGGGGTTCTACTAAGCCTTTACTGTGTCATCCCAATGGTCCTTTTCCTTTGTAACCCATTTGTTTCTTAAGCTCATATCCTTTCCCATATTTTCTTGAAGAGATTTCAACATGTTTAACATTCCCATCTTCTTCGGGTTCTTTGTAAAGCCATTGCAAAACAACTTTCTCTTCATTCTCTTCTTCTAGGGATACCTTTTCTTTCACCATTCTGATTCCTTCATGCATTGTCAGTGCACTACCATTAGGTGTAAATGTAGATGAGGGCATTCCTTGTGTCCTAGGATATATAGGAAGATCTGTCAAAGATGCTACAGGATCTATTTTGTACTCTCCCATGTTTGTTTCTTGGATATTAATCTTCTGAGTAAATCTCCTCAAGACCATTTCTTTGGATGTCTCTGCTTTGGTGGACCTTTCTTTGTTATGGGGAGCCATGCTTTTAGTTTGTTTGAGGTTATTACAAGTATATGTGGTATCTGCTGGAATAGTCACCTCCACTCTATTATGAGGAAACTTTAGGCATTGATGATATGTGGAAGGCACTACTTGCATTGAATGTATCCATGGTCTTCCAAGAAGAATGTTGTAATCAAGGGGTAAATCAAGAACTTGACAAAGAAAATCTTTCTCTACAGGCCCTACTCTGATGGGTAAGACAACCAATCCTTTAGAGGATCTCTCTTCCTCATCATATGCCTTAATTGTTATCTTTCTCCTAGGATCAATTGCGTGCTTTGAGAAACCCAATTGTTTTATCAAATTATAAGTACAAATGTTCAAACCGGTGCTTCCATCTATCAAGACACACTTGGCTTAGTGTTTATGAATGAGAACCTCTAAATTAAGGGGCTGAATATGTGGCTAGCTCGTTGATTTGTCATCTTCTTCTGAAAAAGATAGGTAGTTTGGGGAACTCATGTGACCAACCATGGCCTGGAATCTATCCACATCTAAGTCTTTTGGTACATTAGTGATCAATAGGGCATGATCAAGAACCTCCCTATGACTAGGGGAGATTTTCAACAACTCTAGAATAGATATCTGTATGGGTGTCTTTTGCAATTGTTCCACAAGGTTGAATTTTGGAGATGGAACCACTTGTTTAGAAGTTGTTGCTATTGTAGGTAGTGTGTTAGATGCTGAAACTCCTTTAAGAGTAAGTTTTTCTTGGATTTGTGTCACAACATTTATAGATTCAGCTTTGTTCTTCACTCCTTTAAGAGTGATCATGTTGATGGAATATTCACAAGGTTCCATCATGTTAATTATATTGTCACTATCAGTGTAGGTGTAATTAATCTTATTGCATTTAGAAGTTTCTCCATTTTCATAGTTAGGTAGTGGGGTTTGAAATGCCTTATGATCATTATTCATGTGATGTCCATCTACCTTGACTTTCCCTTGTTTAATAAGATCTTGAATAACATGTCTCAATTTCAAGCAATTATTAGTGGTGTGTCCTTTATTATGATGGTAACCACAATAGTCATTATCGTTCCACCACTTGGGTTTGTCTTCTGGATCCCAAGGCTTGTCAGGCTCAGGAATTTTAATAATATTGTTCTCCACAAGTGATTTCATAACCACTTCCAAGGTGTCTCTCAATGGACTAAATGCTCTCTTAGGCCGTGGTGCCCAAAGTTCTCTTCGAGGTTTGTTGAAAGTATTGTTTGTTTTTGGAGTCATAGTAGGATTCAGACTCTTCTTCATTTGAAGACTTATTGTCAAATTGAAGACATCTAGTTTGGGTTTTGGATTAGGAGCATCGACCACTCTGTCATTAACCACATGTTTGTTCTTGTTTGCATATTTGTACTTGTTCTTAGTGGGATAGGACTTGTCCTTATGTTCCTTGTGAATGGTAATGTCACCTTTCTTGATTAGAACTTCCTCTATCTTGAGAGCATTATCAATCATTTTGTCAAAGCTTGATGGTCCTTCTAGTTGTATTGGGAAGTTCATTTATGGAACAAAGTTGTTGATGAATATATCCATCTTTTCATTTTTAGGTATTTTTGTAGCATATCGTGCAAATATTTTTCTCCATCTTTGTAGGAAACTCAAAAATGATTCTCCCATTTTCTGTTTAGTATTGCACAAATCCAACATGGTGACTATGTGTTGGATGTTGTAGAAGTAGTTTTGTATGAATTTTTGCACCAATTCATCAAATGTCTTGATTCCAATAGGCAATTTGGAGAACCACTCTATAGATTGTCCACCTAGGCTTCGTGGAAATAGCCTCATGAGGTATGTTTGTTCATGCATGAACTCCATAGTAGTTGTACAAAATTCCCTCACATGATCTTGAGGGTCAGAATCTCCCATGTACTTGTCATATTTTGGTATTGTGATATTTTTAAGAAATGGAACCATTGTGAGTCCTTTATCAAAAGGGAAAGGACATATGTGCTCCAAATAATATTGTTGTTTCAGTTTTTCCTTTGATTCTTTGAGTTCTTGAATTTCTACTTTCATGGCAAGGAATTTTCTATTTAGAATTGGCATGGGACTAATATCAACCTTTTGTTTGAGTTTCTTCACATCATAGTCTTTGGGTAATTTCACACCTCGGGAAGCAAGTTCTAAGAAGTGTTTTTCTTTGTTTTCTTCTAAGGCTCTTTCAAGAATTTTGCAAAATCATTTGTTGCTCAAAGCTCTATTGTATTCTTGTTCAGTAGGATCCACATCATCATCGATATCATACTCATCATCATCATAGTGGGATTTTTGTTTTTGTCTTTCACGTTCTACTTCTTCATTTTGTGCATGGAATCTCTCATCCCATCAATATTCACCTTGATCATTCATGTTTATTGGTTCAGGTGTTGCTGTATAAGTAGTACTAGGTGTAGCATTGTATAAGGGATTGAGCCTTGAAGTTTCTCCTATTTCCAATGTGAATATGGGTTCTCCTTCTGAGAACGGGTTTGTTTCAATATTGTAAGTTTGGTGCCTTGTAACAACCATGAAATCTAGATTAAGAAACCAATGAGTGTCTTGTGTTTGAAAGTGGGTTTGATAGTTTGCAATGTCTGATTGTGAATTCAAGGATGCAAGAGTGGGTTTGAAATGTCTTTATGGATCCAATGTCAAATGGGGTTAGAATGCCCTACTTATGAGTTGGGAACCAAAGTGCAAGTGGGTTGGAAGGTGAAAGTTTCAGTGTCAAAGGGTGTGAAAGTTCCCTGTCTATGAGCTGAGAACTTGTTTTTAATTGATTGGGTTAACTGACTTTACAACGGGACAATGCTGATTCAGACTATGTGAGGTGACAAGATGTTTTCAAAGGTGACTCTTTCTGGGTATCAGATGACTGTGTTTTGGCAATAGGAACCTACTAATTGGCCAAATGGGTATCTAGAAATGTGAAATTTTTTCTTCTAGGATGTACAGAAATGTTCTCTGTCTGAGATGCGATCCTAAATAGTGACTGGCAAACAAAAAGGATTCCCGGAAGTGATGCAAGAAATGAAGGATGCGACCCAGGAAATGGTGTACATACCAAATGCAACTCTAGTTTGAATAGATGCAATCCAGGATGTGGGGTGTGACTCTAGAATACCAAACATGATCTTATGATGATTAGGAATTTGCAGTTTCAATTTTTCTCAAAAAATGTGTCATGTCTGTCAGATTATAGTGACTATCAGGTGCTTAAAAATGCTTAAAAATGTTATGTGCTTGTTTATTTGGGGGAAATTAACTGATTTTGTATTTAGAACACATCAAGAAAGCTTTTTAATCCAACACACCTAACCTTCCTTATACTAGGTAGAGATTGAAACCACTTGTTCATTGACTTAGGAACACACCCAAAGACTCCTTAGAATATCACAGTCCAATAACATGCAATGGATATTGGAGGCCATATTTGCCAAGTGTTAACATCAATGGGGGCTCGATATGGTGAATTTATTGGGGCAATTACTATTTGTCTCACACAAGTGATAAAAACCTTTTGGGGGTGATCCTGGTGGCATCTAATATAGAGCTTTTAATGAAGGCATCCATTCACGATTGTCTCCCATAGTCCTGCAAGCAAGATTGAGGCTGTTAACCCTATAGGAACTTGAAAGTGTATAGTCTCAAGAATTGAGATTAAAGTGGCTCCGGTCTACATGAAATCCAAGTCAGTCATTGGGATTGATCATCAATCTCCCAAGACAAGATAAATCATGTCTCCCAAGGCTTTAGCCTCAAAGGAGCGTCAAATTTTATAGTGGGGTGGAAGATTCACAAAAAGACTTGTCCCCACTTGGGTCATTCTCAAAATATTTCTTGCTCAATCGGAGGGCCCTCTAAAGGTGTATAATAAAGAAAATGAACAAGTGATAGTAAGCTTTGGATTTTTGGTTCTCCATGAAGGAGAAGAGCATAATCTCCTAACTTATACCACAAATTCCAAACACATCATGCAATTTTGAAGGTTTATTTACACTGATTTGATGCCTAATAGTAAGCCAACGTTTGAGTTTCTAGTTTTCCCTCAAGGGGAAAAGAGCATAATCCTCTAGCTGATTTACAACTTGATCTCAAATTGTTGTAAAATTCCTAAAATCAAACATAAAGTTCTTTTGTCGATTTTTCTTTAGAGACAACCTGCGTGACAAAGCATTAGTAGTCTTTGTGATTTTTGGTCTTGGGCAAAACATCCTTCAAACAATTGTTAGGCTATCAAAATCAATCAAGAATGCCAAGTTCACCTATTAGCTTGTTAGTGGGTTAGAAAATCCAAAATCTCAAGATAAAACTTTAAGGAAAATTACTTAAGCAAGTTGTTAGCATTCATTCCTCAATCTAATTTCAAAGCATAAGTCAATTTTTGAGTTTCTGATTTTCTCTCAAGGAGAAAAGAGCATAATCCTCTAACTGATTTATGTGGTGAAATCAAACTGCCATTAGGAGTTCAAATCAAAATGCATAAAGGTTCATTTTATCCTTAAATTAAATAAAAATCACAAGTTAGCATTTGAATTTTCTTCTTTTTCAAACCTGCAAACCATAGTTAGACTGTCAAGAACTAGAGAGATCAATCACACAATTCATTAGCAATTAGAAAACTTGAAAAATCAATAAAAATCACCAGATGAAATCCTAGATTTTCCCCCTAATTCCTAGAAATGAACCTATTTACCAAATGCGACCCCATTTCCCAAATGCAATCCAGATCTACAAGATGTGATCCTGTATTTCAAACAGGTGCGAACTTGTAACCGGATGCGATCCATGAATACGAGATGCGATCCTGGATTAACTAGTTATGGATGTTCTTCTCATATGTGATCCTCTGGCAAATTTTGTACTATGATAGTTAGTTTAAAATGCCAAAAATTTGAAAAATTAAGGGTTGAGTCCCACGGTGGGCACCAAAAATGTGTGTGTGAGTTTGTGACCTGCAACACAACACTTCAATAGGATAATAACATCATTTGTTAGAAGAAAACATGAATTTAATTGAAAGAGCTAACAAATGAAAACATCCTATTGCTCTCTATTTAGTGTGAGTACGAAATAAGGGTTAGTTTTGCTCTCAGATTTGACCCTTAAATAGTGACAATCTACACTAAAATGAGAGATTCAAGTGTACATGTATGCAACTACAGTGAAGATTGAAATCCTAGCTCTTTCCATTTAACCAAATTTGAAGTGTTTTGTAATTAACCAAAAGCTTGAAAAGATGAAAACAACTATCAATTATGTATTAATGGGTAAATCCTCCAAGCTTGAAAGTCCAATAATCATGGATTATTGTAGCCTCAAATTCACAAGTAAGCATTAGCAAGAAATATCAAAGCATGTAGAAGAAAGTCTAAGTGTCAAGAAGAAACCATAAGCCTTTGAAAATTCTATTTTATAGGATTTTGGAGAGATTCAATGGTCAAGATGCATCTATGAGGAGTGGTTAAGAAGCACCCTGGCTTGATCCATGATCCGTGTGCAAGCCTCTTTGATTCCATTTGTGTTTTTTTGTGTTTTTTGGATTTTAGAGGTATTTATGCATTTTTTTTAATTAATAACTCTAGCCTTTTCTTTTAATAGGATTGAATTAATTAAATAGGTCTAGAGTTAATACCTTTGATTTTTTCTTGAACCTTAGTGATGAGTGTTTTATTTCAATTTTGATGGGGTTTATCAAATTTTTGGGAATTCATGCTAATGATCGGGGATCAAATTAACATAATTAAGGTTATATACCAAATTAAGGGAAAATAGGGCCTTAGGTTCTATTAGCCCAATTTTAGGTGATTACAAATATACCCTTACATGAATTTATTCCTTGAAGTTCATCACCCTAGTGTCAAACTGACCATTCAATGAAATGTGGATAGGAGACTATTTAGGGACCAATCTTGATTAGATTTTAGGTGTATAAGTCCTCAAAATCCTTCATTCAATAGTTGATCTCTTCATACTAGATGTACAAGGCTATAAGCCCTATTAGGCCTAACTAGGTCTTCCAACACACCTTTTGGCCTATAAATTCCAAACTCCCCACACAAGTTGTAGAAAAAAATTGATATCCTGACACTCTTTTCAGAGTTCTTGAATATTTTCTAGGTCCTGGGTCCTCAAAGTGTCTATATAGTACCTCCTATAATCATGCCTACTTTCTAGGCCTAATTGGCTTTATTTGATTCATAGTGTGGATTTGGATTTTCTTCACTCCATCAGATTTCTCATGACCTCTCATTCTTAGGATTGGTTCCTTGGGTCAGTTCCTTCACTTCTCTACCCTTGGATTGATTCTTTGAATCCTCAATATCTCCTATCCTTCTCTAATTTAGTCAAGCTTCCTAGCCGGGCATTAACAGGCTCACCTAGGGCTTGATCCTAAAAATAGTTCCTCTACATATTTGGCCATGAAAATCCATATTTAAAAAATACACATAGTGCTCTAGCATATTCCAAAGGGCCATACAGTTCCCTCTATGGAATCTCATGCTAGAGCCGTTTTAGTGTCGTCAACTCTGGTTAAACCAGTGAACTGGTCTCAGAGGAGAATACTAAGAACAAGATGAATAAAAAAACCTAACTACTAAATTGAAGCACAAAAAATAAACTATATATAATGAAAAATTATCACATGAAAATCTAGGCTTAGGTTCAATCTGTAGCTTAGGGATAACCGAGCTCTTTAGCACTGTCATAGTCTTGCAGAGCGCACTAGAATTTAAATTACTTAAAAAAAAAGCTTACAAACTTGACAAACTTGATCCTTGGTTAGAAAATACCTTAAATAGTGTAGTGGGGACCAAGAAAAACTATTTAGAAAGATGTGTAACTACTTCTAGCCTTCGAGAGGCCTTTTGACAAAATGTTGTCATGACAAATTTTACAAATTTAATGACAACTTTTCCTAGACCATACCAATGAGTCTTAAATGACCTCAATAGTTGATCCAATACTTCTATGAAATTTTCCTTATTTTATTCCTTCATTTTGGATAGTCAACCCAATCTTTGACCACTTAGAATTTAAGCTTAGCAACTAGATCAAACAACCTAAGAATCAATATGCCTAGTGAAGCCTTTGTCATGAATTCTACCAACCTTCCTAGGACTAGTTGATCTCCACACACACACTAGGGAATATTCATAGTCCTTATTATATAGTGACTTGGATAAGGTCACTACAATCCAAAAACATTAGACTAGGATAGCCAAAGACCCTAGGTGCTCCTGCACCAAGATCTCTCCAACACTGTGGGAGATATGGTTTTCCCTAATAGTCAGTATCCTTTGTTCCAATATGCAATATTCTCTCAAAGGGTAAAAAATCAATTTCATCTTCATCCTCACTATCTGAGTCAAATATGGATCCATCCCTATCAATGACGAGATGAAACTTAGCCTCTTTGAAACTGATACCAGTTGTATCCCTAGGATTCCTAGATTTTGCATGGAGTGGCTCAACAAGCCTTGTATCAGTAATTCCTAAGGGTCCTTTCCCTTTGTAACCCATCAAATTGACTAGATCATATCCCTTACTATATTTTTTGGGGGATATCTCACAATTTTTTGCCTCAGTATCTTGAGGTTCTTTATAGAGCCATGCTAGGATGGATTTTTCTTTATTCTCATCTTCTAAAGGCATAGTTGACTAAACAAAGCTACCGTGATAGATAAATTATGGCCATGTTGTTGTTGGCCTCATTGCCTTTGAGGGTCTATTATGGGAAGTGATGCCATAGATAAGATAGGTTCAATATGATATCCTCCCATCCTGGTATCTTTGATTTTCAATTTCTTCTCCATTTATGCCATCATGTTTTTCCCATACTCAGGAGTGGATGCTTCCCTATTATGTTGTATGAGGGTATCAGTCGACTATTTTAATGATTTATAAACATAACTAGTGTTTTCAGGCATTGTAACCTCCATACCATTGGATGAGAACTTCATACATTGATGGAATGTAGAGGGCATTGCTTGAATCTCATGAATCCATGGGCACCCCAACAAAATGTTGTATTCTAGTGGGAGATTGAGGACTTGGAAGTTGACCTCTATTTCTACAAGTCCCACTCTGATTAGGAAGCATACGAGACCTTTGGAAGATCTCTCTTGTTCATCATAGGATTTGATAGTGATCTTCTTCTTAGGATCAATAGAAGATTCATAAAATCCTAGTTGTTCAATAAGTTTATATGTACAAATGTTTAATCCTGCACCTCCATCTATCAACACTCACTTGACCTGACATTTATGGATCATAATTTTGATATGTAAAGGATGGTTGTGTGGGTAACTCAGCATATTATCTTCTTCCTCAGAAAATGATAGGTAATGTGGTGAAGTCAAATGACCTACCATAAACTGGAATCAATCTAAATCCAAGTCCTTAGGGACATTGGTAGTTGACAAGGCTTTGTCTAAGATCTCTTTGTGAGCAAGAGAGATCTTGAGTAATTCAAAGATCGATATCTGAGCAATCATATTTTTTAGGTGTTCAATGGTGCTTTAGTCAACAACATGAGATGAAACCAACTATTTTGAATTCAATGACTTGGAAGTTGTTGTAGCTAGTTTTATTCCAGAGGAGGAGGGCTTTGATGATGACGAATGGTCAGTGGAATTGAAAGATTTTGCTCCTCCTAGAGTGACCTTTGCTTGCACTTGGGTCATAGTGTTGGCAAATTTAGACTCTTCTTCTCGCTTTGGGACAATAATGACATTACAGTGTTCATAAGGGACTGCTTGAATCATGTTAATGACATTTTTGTCATTGGTTCCATAGGTATAATTAATGCACGCACCATCTTTTGGCTTAGAAATCTCCGCTTTTTCATATTTTGGCAAAGGGTCTTTGAATGGTTTATGATCTGTGTTGGTGGTATGGTTATCCACTATGACCACCTCATTATCAATGAGATCTTGGATCTCATGCTTGAGTCTCATATAATTATTGGTCTTATGTCCCTTATTCTTATGAAAATCATAGTAGTCATTGTCATTCCACCATTTGGGTTTGACTTCTAGCTCATGAGGCATGGAATTGTCTGAACAATGTGATTAACTAGTTTACACAGAGAGTTTTAAGTGAAAATCCATGAATCTCCAAAAGGTGTGAAATTGCACTTGGGCTTACCCGAGGTTTTATCCTTAAGAAGATTTCTTGTGCCCTTGGATGGAGCCTTGGTGGTATTTTCAGCAGCTTTAAGGGCCTTGGTCCCACTTGTGAGATTAAATACTGCTAGTTTTGTTGGGGGAACAAATTGATCAACTATCCCATCATTTACCACATTTTTGTTCTTATTATAGTATTTTTTTTGTCTTTAGAACTAGAATTAAAATTGATTTATTTATAAGGGGTGATCTAACCCTTTTTTATGAGCATGTCTTCTATTTTCAACATATTTTTCACCAACCTATCAAAGGTGTCTAGATTTTGTAACTAAATAGGGAAACTTAGTTCTGGGCACAGCATGCTGATAAAAATATCCATCTTTTCAGTCTTAGGAATGAGACGTGGATATTGCAAAAATATTTTTCTCCATCGATGAAGGAATGTTAAGAAGGACTCTCCCGTTTCTTTCTTTGTATTGCATAGATCTGTCATCATTATAGGATGTTGAATATTGTAGGAGTAATGTTGCAGGAATTGTTCAACAAGATCATCAAAAGTTTTTATGCTCATGAATAAATTTGAGAACCAATCAATAGCTTGACCTCCCAAGATCTGGGGGAATAGAGACATAAGGTACATCTTGTCATGCATAATTTCAATGCATTGCACACATAATTCTCGGACATGGTCTCGAGGGTTAGAATTCCCTAGGTACTTGTCAAACTTTTGAATGTCCACCCCACATGGGAATTGGGGAAAGTACAAGTCCTGATTGAAGGGAAATGGATAAATAGAGTTAGTAGAGTATTTTGTAGTTGGTTTCTCTTGACTCTTCTTCATTTCTTGCAATTCAACTTGCATAGCTTACATTTGTTTGGTGATTAATGTTAAAGGAGTCCCCTCCTCTTTGGCAATGACATCATCAACTCTATATTAAGGTGGCAACCATGCTCCTAATTTTGACAACTCAAGGAAACATTGTTCTTTTCTCTAGCCATGATGACTTTCATCATCTTGAGGAATTCCTTATCAGCCTTGCACTAAGAAATGCTAGCTTTTGCAGGCTTAGATTCACTTGAAGAATCACCATGATCGATATCATGAGTACTGACACTACAGTTGGTGTATCGATAGTCTTCATGTCCTTTCCCTCTTCTAGATGTGTTGGTATCTGAGGGTTTCTCATGGTGATTGGGCAATTATTTGGATGTTCCTGGTTTTTCTTTGATAAGTAGGTTGTCTTCAAATGAAAAGGGTCTCTCCTCTCCTGGAAACTGTCTAGAAGAACTCCTAGTCTGGATAGGCATAACTTGGTTATCAAAAAGGTGTTGGAGTGAGGACAATCAAGTTTGAACAAGTCCTCGGTAGATGTAGATGGAAACATGGTAGCATCTTTTTAAGAAGGAGATGCAACAAACTCAGATCTGAGTCAAGGTTAAGGAACCTAGGTAGTTTTTTGAATTCACAACTCAAAAGGAGATAGCTGAAAAGATAATGATGGAATTGATTTTAGGACAAGATTAACAAGATTTGAACTCACTATAATGTAACTCTAGATGACCAAGAATGGTGTTTGATTAATACTAGCTCTAAATATCCAAGTTATGGTTGTAGAATGTGAGACAATTTTTCAAGGAAAAGTGACAAAGTCTCAGATTGTTTTGCAAAGTGTTTTTGATAAGATCGTTTTAGGATTAAGTTTTGAAATCTTGGTTTGTGCAAATTTTGATTTGGACTTTTGACTTTGTACTTTTGAAAATGAAAACTATACAAACTATGTTTTTGGGATTTCATAATTAAGATATGATATGAAAGCTAAGGCTTTATGCATTTTGATTTAGGACTTTGAAAATTTTGAGAAAATCTTTGAAAAATACAAACCTAAGAGAATAACTTTAGGAAGATGAATATTAGATCTTGAGTTTGAAAATGAGACAAAAGATCAAAATTATAAAAAGGACCAAATCAAACTCTCCAAAACATAGGTAGAATTTGATTTGAAAAAGGACAAAAGACAAAAGATTGATAAAAAGACCAACAAAGTAAAGATCCTTTATTCATCAATGTAAGGAGAAACTCTAAAATTTGAATTTTGTTTGGATTTTTGCAAAATTCTCAAGGGATCTAAATGAAAAATAAGGACTATGCAAAGACTATAATGGAGATTTTGAATGAGGACTAAATGCAAGATAAGATATGCAAAATAAGGACTTATGAAATAGGCTATTAAGGAGATCTTTAATGAGGAATAAATGCAAGCTAAGATATGCAAAATAAGGACTTATGAAATGCAAAAGATTATCCTAGGATTGCAAATATTTTGGAATTTAATGTTTGGAAAAGTCTATGAAAGATTGTGAAAATGCTCTTGAATGTCTTGGGATATTTTGTGACAAAGCTTGAAATGTTTTACAAGGTTTTTATGAGTGTTTTGAGAGTTCTTGAAATATTTAAGCACTCACACAAGACACATCATGCATAATGACCATTTTAAAATTTAAGCAAACACACCACAACCTAGGGTTGAAGGACAATATCCACTAAATTCCCACTTAAACAAAGTTTAGTCGCGCCTACTCATAGTGGATAGCCTAGAAGATTAGAGGCACGAGCTCCTCCTTAAAGTGCACTTGCTTCTTAGGCACACCAAGCTTCAAATTGTTAGGAATGAATGCTGAAGCCTTTGGCAGTCATTTTGTAGTAGTGGTTGTTGCATTCATGACTATGATTGTCATTGATGTCAACACAGTGATATTCTGGAGTTTAGCAGAGAAGCAGGCATAGTTTTGTTTTATGCACATGTTATATTGAAGATTGAGTTATGCACAGTTGATGGTATGTTCTTTGGTGTGTTATTAGCCTATGGTTAAGAGAACAAAAAAAATTCATTTATTCATGAAAGTTATAAGCATTTTGGTGGAAGCAGTATTCTGGCAGTATTCCTGTGTAGCGATTTTTGGTAATCGGAGGATATCTCCTAACCAGGATGGAATCTGATTCTGTTAGTCCATTTTCCAATCATACCAAAATCCTTTGAAAATGGCCCATTTCCTTGCAAGTTTTCTTGAAATGTCCTACCCCATGCTCTTCAATGTGTCACCTTGCTCCAGTCCAAAACACACATGCTGAATTGCAAAACCCAGAAGGTTATTCAAGTTTCAAGGTTTGCAGGAAAATAATTTCAAAATCTACCACAGTGTCGAAAACCCACAATATTTTTGAAAATCCATAATGTTTTCAGTCTGTGTGAAAACCTTCATTGTTTTTGACCTTATGCCTTCCAGCTTTTGTGCATTTATCTTTTGGTGCCGAAAACTTTGTGTGTTTTCAGTCTTTGGCTGTGTCGAAAACTTTGTGTGTTTTCGACATCACAGTTTCCTGTTTGCTGGCGTTCCCCAACTGTGCAAGTGCAATGAATGGTGGGACCTAGTTTCTAGATGAGTCAGAGGATCCTGACATGTCAAAGCATGAATGGTTGTCACTAAAGCACGAAGGATTTGTCAGGGCTATGCGAAATTGTGCCAGCCGTCCGACCTTCTTTTTGTTCGATGCTTTCTTGTGGGTCTGATGATAGGTCAGGCCATCCTAGCACATTCTAGTTGGATGTGTCAGGGACAGGTGGAGAAATGACAGTGTGACTACACGAAGAGCTGGTTGCGGGGCCTGGTGTCAGAGATTTAAGATCTACGGTCAGCGTGTGATCGCAAGGAATATTATTTCCCCTTGTGATCATGCGCCCACCATTCGATTGGATGCCGATGGGTTTCTTCACAGTGGGGCCACTTGGACTGAGGTGTCATCACTTGATCTGATGAGCTGGGCGATGATTTGGACATGTCGTGGGCCCATTTGTGGGGTTTGAGTAGTTTTGTGGTCCCGAAAGGTGGTGATGTGGTAGCCTGGGGTTGGCTGTCGCATGATCGCATGTCAGAGTTTTTTGACATGCGATCATACGACTGGTTGACACATGTCCATGGGGCCCAGTGGCAGATGGTAATGTGGCATCCACGGTGGTGAGGTGGTGAATTTTTATTGGATGCCACGTGGTGCTGCGGTGGTGGTCACATCTGGAAGAAAGGTGGCATGGGCACTTTTCATTGGCCGACAGGTGGTGATGTGGCAGTCTTATGGCCTTGTCACATGATCACAAGGGCCATTTCCATGGCTTGCAATCATGCGACAAACCCCTAGGTGTTAACTTTATGCGGTGACAATTATGTGGTTATGGCAAGGTAATGGTCTGTGGGTTGTCGCATGTTCACATAGCCCATTTTTAGGCTATGCGATCATGCGACTAACTGCCAGACATCGCGGGTGCGAAGTTAAAGGTGGGTCTGCAATGCCAGTCTTGCTGACATGATGGTTTTTGATTGGTCACCGACTGCTGATGGGGCTGAGGACTTTGCAAAAGGTTTGTGACTGACTGTCGACCACGGCTAAGAGTCTGCAGCCGCATGATCGCAAGGGTGAGTTGGGTGCCTTGTGATCATGCGATCAAGCATAAGATGAGGCCCATTTTCTTGTGGCAGTCAAGTTGGTGACTACACGATTGCGCGACTAAGGGCGAATAGTTGACATAAAGCCTGCGAATTGCATGGTGACCATTGCAGTTTGAATTTGATTTTCCTGAGGATCTGCAACAATCAAAGGTACCAGAATTTAATGCTTTCATGGCTAGATTTGACTGGTTTGGTGGTGCTTGCTATTGCAGTGTGGTCCAGGGTGCCATGAGTGTTTGTAGGGATGTTTTTCCATGTGGTGTAGGACAGATTTTGTTGCTCGAGGCTTTTTGCAGGAGTTTTTGAATTTTGGTGAAATTTTGATTAGTTGGGTGGTTGAAATCTTAACCCTAGTTACCCGTAGCTTGTTGCATCCTACTAGTTTAGGATTCCAAGGTAACCAGTGGTATAAATAGTTGAAATTTTGACTATGTAAGTGTTCTAAATTTTGTCAGTTCCAGGAAGGGTCCTTTTCCTATAGATTTTCTTCTTCTTCTCTGCATAGAGGGTGTTCTTCTTCTTCCATTATTGGTTCAGGGGAATATAATGCATGCTACAAAAGATTTGTCTTATGTATGAGAATTCAATTTATTCTTACTATTACCAAGCTATCTCCATTTGAGCTTTGATTTCATTGATCATACATCAAGGATGTTTGATTTGTCTGCTTGTATTGCCTATGTGTTTGCAAGTGGAGTTGTCTTCACAGAGATAACTGGTTCAGGGTTAGTGTTCATGTGTGTATGGGCTGAAATATCAAAGATATGTGATGCCTATCTTCCAGTGGATGCTGGTAAATATATTGTCTGATTGATAGGTCTCTTCTAAGGGGAGGGTTAAAATCCTTTGAATGGATAATAACATGCTTGAATGCACAGGTGGGTGTTAAGTTGAGGTTTGGTCATGGTGTGTGATTGATGTGAGGCATCAACACATTGGGTATATTATTTTCTTGTTTCATAGCTGTCTCTTGCAGTAGGGTATTTGACTCTGTGGCCCATTGGATAAGGCACTGGTCTATGAGAGACTTAGAGTATCTCAGGGGTCCCTTCTATCCATTTAAAATCATTTCCATTTAGTCACACCCTTTCCCTTTCATGTTGTTAGGTCAGGTCTCTAGTTTTCATACTCACTCCATGTAAGTTGGGCTATTGTATGAGAATATTGGCTTCATTGAGGTACAGGATACCTAAAAGAGTTTGAGAACCATTCCACAGTCAGTTACCTACAGGCCTGTAGTGTGACACAAGCTAATATGTGTGTGCAGATGAGGTACACCCACCTGAGTGATGTGGAGCTCAAAGTGTAGAAGGATTTCTCTTTGATCCTTGTCGGTTGGCCATTTTTCCTGTCAGATTTGGAGTGTTGAGTGAATGTGACATTAGCCCTATCAATCCTAATGCCAAGCTGACCTTTTGGGGAAAAAGAACACCAACAGATTCTATGTAGTTAAAGTCAATTTTGAGACTCATTGGTGGTGATGTGGTTCATAGCACAAACTTCAAGGTCACACACTTGGGAAGTTATTGTATCTGGAAGCCGACAGTTTTATGTAATTTTGATGTAGCATGTTGAAATTATTATTTTGTATTTACATGCCGACTCATTTGTAATTATTTGAGTGTGGTATAAAGGAAGGAATGTTTTCCTTGTTATGAGAGGATTGTAATATTTGTGATATGAAGTTGTGAAAGTTATGATGCGAATGAAGGAAGACTTGCAAAGTATAGAGATCTGGATTTGTGATCTTGTGTAGCAGAGAGTGCGGTTTTGGCACAGTGTGAAGGAGGTAACATATTTCATATTATTCTATTGAATAATCCTAAGATCTATTGGACAGTTAGTTTAGAGATCTTGCCTTGAAGCTGTTTGGGTAGTGGGTCCTTCTATCTTCCATAACTCCTAACAGGGTTAGAATCTTTAACAAGGATTCAAAATCTCCTAACAAAGATTCATATGTACTGAATGTATTTCATAAGACTCCTAATAGGGTCTATCCTCTAACAAGGAACTTTCATATTAGTGCATCATTCCCACCGGGGTTTACTCTTTGATCAAGAGGTTCCCTAGTTAAGATATCTTGTGTTATTGTGTCATTGTGTATGATTATCTTTCTATGGTTGGTTACTACATTAATTATATGGTTTAAAGCTATTGAAGTTGATATTGAAGTTAATGTTCATAGATGGTTTAATTATCGGATAACTGATTCACCCCCCCCTCTCAATTATCATGGTGGTCTTTACTTTCCAACACAAATTCCAAGGGGCATCACTTCCCAAGGAACCACTATCGAGCTATAATGAGCCATGAAAGTGTGGGATGTCTTCAAAGGCATGGGTGACCCCTTGCGTTAGTGAATAAAGGGTTTTTTGAAAACTACAATAATTTTTTTAGTATGGGACATCTAGTTCAATGGGTGTGTGATAAAATCCCTCTGGAGGTCTCCCAGCCTTGAGAACCAAGGTTTTACACACCACAAGGGTACTAGAGGAGAGCTATCACCCATCCACACTGTCAATTGGATTATTAGTCACAATGGCACAATTATATAGCGGTTTGGATGGAGACCTAGCTTTGGTCTGTTACCTCTTGAGGTCATCCCCAGGCACATTCAAAGTGAACACCTTGGTCCAAGGAATGCCTTTCTGAAAGAATTGTATCGATTTATCTTCACCCAAGATCCATGAAGGAGAGGGGAGAGGATACATCTACATAATTCTTTGGGAATTACAAAAGATAAGACATGCCAAGCACTTAAAAGAAAAGAATCAATTCATTTCCAAAGTCCCTATGCAAGTATTTTATCAAATGAGTCTAGGTTTTCGATTGCCTTAAAAGACAAGAGAATACTCCCCTATCACCTAACAAGACACTACAAGTGAACTTTTATTTAAGATACCTAAAAAAGATTTTAAAGAAGACACAATGTTTAGATGCTCTGTCATAGGCAACTTGCATCAACTCATTAGTAGTTTCATTATTTTGTTCTTTGACACACATCCTGCAAAAAGGTCTAGATCAATATATTCTCTCAAGCATCCTGTAGGAATAGGTTAGGCTGTCATAAAACAAAAAATAGAACATTATATCTCATCAACTCAAAGCATCAATTTTAGTAATCCAAAAAACATTAGGGAAAAATCTTGCTATTTCTCAGAAAAAAAATGAATCAGACTCGTACAAGTCTATACTAAGAACAATATGAGTAACCCTGTGTTCTGGTATGAGTATCTATCTTGACTCGTACTTGTCTGTGTAAATGCTCATACGAGAAAAAAAAACTAGTTTTCAATCAAAATACTAGAAATCTATGATAACAATATGCAATGCTGGATAGAATTCTCATACAAGAATATAGTGTGCACAGTACAAGTATATAATAGTTCTTATATGAGTTTCAGTAGAGACTCGTACTATCTTGTGTGAATAGTCATATGAGAAAACAAGATTAGTGTACATACTAAGTCTTTATATGCACAACAAAATGATAAAGTGGAGACAAAAAATTAATTTCTCTACCCCACGGTGGGCACCGAAAATGCATGTGAGAAAAATGTGCTCTAAACTACAACACACTTCAATGAGTCATTATTTGGGTAATCTAAATATTGTTGTGGTTCCACAACCATGTTCCCCTTTTAAGCCACTTGGCTTCAGGGGCCCCCCTCTTTTTTTGGCTTGCTCTATGTTGTTCTACTTGTTTATTTTTATTTTTCTTTAGGTCTAGTTGTTTCTTTGTTCTTGTTTTGTGTTTCACACTTTCATAGTCTCAAAAGTGCAAAAGGCCTGAAGACTGGAAAACCAAAGGCATATTCAAAGTTTGGGTTTCAAAATTTTAGAGGTCCAAGCACCAAAAGGCCCGCTTCTCTAAAGAGAGTCGATCTTTCAACGCTTCAGACTTTCAGAGGTCAAGGACACCCAAAAGGATGAAAGGCCGATCAGTGGAGGTGGTTAACATCACCCTCGCTAGTTGCCTATATAAGGTGGTGAGACATTTTTTGATTCACTTATTCTTTGCTTGTGATCATGTTTTTCAGAGCTTTCAGGCCTGTGTCTTTCTCCTTAGTTTTTTTGCTTCTTGATTGTTTGTGTCTGCTTTCTAGTTTCTTGTCTCATGGCTTGTTTGAGGTTGGTGTCTTTGTCCTCCCTCTATTTTTTCTCTTTGGTATGTAGTTTTGTTTCCCATTTTTTCTTTTTTTTTGTTTGCGCTTGCTAGGGTTTGTCAGTTTTGGTTGGTCTTATCTTGCTTAGGGGTCACAGGGTTGTCCCCCTAGACTCCTTAGCCACAGGTTTGTGGTTGGATCCATTTTCAAGCTTGAAACCCTAAACCCTCATTTATTCACCATTTGGCCCTAGAAAATTTTAGACTTTCATAGTTTGAAAGTCTCAGAAGGATCTCTACATGAAAATTAGCTAAGTCCTTTTTGAATTTTTGATGGTTTCACACACCGAAGATTCGACACGTTTGAATTGCTGAAATCTGGTCTTTTGGACCCCCAACATGCTGAGCTTGAAACTCTAGCAGGGTCCCCTTCTTTCAGCTTTTTGGCCTTTTTGGCCTCTCAGAGGTCATCTACTTTGAAAGGTCCGAAAGGCCAAAATTGGTTTCTAGAGGCTTTAAAATTGAGTAGTTCAGTTGTTTCTGTCTCATTTTATCTTGCATAATTTGTGTAGCTTGATAATCTTTGATTTGTGTCCCTTGGATCATTGAAAAAATGGTAGATAATCTCAACTCACTGGCCATGAGGCACCGGTTCAAAGGATATCACACACCCTCCAAAGTGGGGAACTTGCATGCAGAGATCACGAATATTGACATCGGGAATGTTAGTTGGAATGACTACCTAGTCAAATGTGCACAACTAGCAAGGAGGTCCAAGTACTGCACTTCATTAGTGTAAAATTCTTTGGTAAACACAACACACCCTGTCTCCATCCTATCATCAGATTTGATCACTACCCTCACAAATAACTATATACCAGATGAAAGAATGGTCAATAACAACATGGGTGAAGTAGTTATGGATCTCAGGCTAGAAAACATTGAGGATGTCATCCATTTACTAAAAGGGGTAGACAAATTCTACAAATTCTTCATCGGCAAGGGTATGGAATTCTATAATAGAGATGTCTCATTATCCCATGATATTGTGAACATAGAGTACCTCATATAACGTCTGCCCAGAAATAAGTTGGAAAAGATAGATATGTAGAGAGGATACATGAAAGAGGACATCCAAGCAACCATCACCATGATTAGTTGGGTGTATGGGTTGCCAAAGTCTGTACAACTGGAGCCATGGATGATCTCGCTTATTGAAAAGATAAAGGAGAGGCAAGAAAGATTTGATTGGGCCACCATCCTCACTAAAAACTTGGATCAATAGTTGATCATAGTAAAGAATGACCCACACTTCTACATGACATCCTATGTTGTGTACCTATTGGCTGGAAGAGTGGTGTACCCCAGATTGGTGAAACTTGGTGCTATGGGTGATCAGAATGCATAGCCATTCACAATATACCCACAACTAGTTCAGAAGGAGTACTATACACATGAAAGTCCTAAATTTTGCATCGTCAATGATGCTTTTGTGTTTTCTATCATACGCTCCATAGAAGGAGACTATGCCAAAAGGATGTCAATAGAAGCTTCTACAAAGGTGAAGGCCCTGGGGTTATTCTATATTCAGTTCAAAACCTTCACATACATCTAGGTGACAGGAAGCACCTTGGCTCCTAATAAGCTTCCAAGATATCCCTTATATAGGATAATCTTGTTGGAGATGGCTTGAAACCTATCTGGTAACCATTAACATATTCGGCATAAGAAAAAGCATTGTTGGGACTTCCCAATTTCCATAGGGCCCCACTATCTACTGGACATGAAGAGCTGTAAGTCCTTGGCATTTGAATGGGATGAATTCCCACTACAGAGTTACAACCTCGTAAGGACTTGATTTGATCCAATTGGTACATATAGTCACATAATGGGAAGGCATTATTTACATGAGCCCCACATTGAGGACTATTGGATAAACTGCCTTGATGATTATGAGGTTAGGATCCATGACTACTGCTGGATGAGATTAGAGTTGGTACAGACTACTCTACTACTACAGATACCCATTAAGGTGAAGGGAGATGACTCTAAGGATGTCCTAGATCCTATTTACAATTTGGATAAAGTATACACCAGTTCCATCTTGAATGTAGAGGTTGACATGGATGAAAAT
This sequence comes from Chamaecyparis obtusa, assembly GCA_027943335.1. Taxonomy (NCBI): domain Eukaryota; kingdom Viridiplantae; phylum Streptophyta; class Pinopsida; order Cupressales; family Cupressaceae; genus Chamaecyparis; species Chamaecyparis obtusa. Next base: position 881,946 of record BSBK01004423.1, read on the forward strand.
GATGATATCAAATTCAAGGCAAGACACATCATCAAGTTGACTAAGGAATGGATCACACCTCCTTTTCCTATGGATCTAGAACCAATGAAACAATAACCAGCTTAGCCCTATAAGGAAGAGAAGAAGAAAGGGGAGAAGGTGATGATGCCACAATTCAAAGAGGCTATGTCGCAGAAGCTAGAAATGGTGTATAGACATGAGCACCCTATGATAAATGGCTTGACTACCCACTAAAAGAAACCCAAAGCTAGAATTATGGGAAGAATAGAACCTCCAAATGCTCCTTCTTCTAGTGGTCCCAAATCTCTACATGCACCAAAGAAGGAACCTAAATTCAAGGTAACTGAACCTAGGTCAGTTGGGGTAATAACAAGGCACATGTACAAAAGGAAGAAAGACTCCATGCCCACTCATATGGGTACCCTCTTAGAAGAAGATGAAGATGAGGAGGATTAGGTGCCCCTAATAAGAAGAACCTACTCTACAATATTCTTAAATAGAAGGGAGGTACTAGAAGATGATCCACAAGAAGATGTTGAAGGAGGAACCCAAGGGGAACCTATAAGTCTAGATGCTCTAGGAGATGATGAATTTGACATCTCTGACTTTGAGGGATTTCATGGTTTCAAAGAATCTGAGTAGCAGGCTCCAACTATAGGGAAGTCATTTTCTTTTGATTCCCTCCCTATATAGTTCACTAGCCCTCTTGGTAATATGGGAGAGGAAGTCCTGTGAGACTCTCAGGAATTAGTTGAGGAGGTTGTAGCTAAAATTTAGAAGGAAACTACAGAGTCAAGAAGAGATTCTTTTGTAGGTGTTGCCTCTGAGGAAGACGTATCAACACAAATTCCCTTGGTTTCACACTCAGTTCCACCTCCACCTACCCCTCTGCATCCAACACCACCTATCACTCCACTTTTGCCTCCAGTTCAAACCACTCCATTCCCACATGAACCTTCACCCGTTCATGTTCCCATGTTGACTTTGCCTCCTCCACCAATGCCTTCACCCACTCCCCCTACTGCTCCTACTCTTCCCATGTAGAACCCTCCTTCCAAAGCTCACATTCCACCACTGGTCCACACTAAAGTGCTAGCACAAGAGCCTTAGGAGCTAGAGAAGGAAACATAGGTAGTCAGTGAGATTCTGTTAGAAGGACAAGATGGATCAGAGAGACAAGTTGGAGAGAAAGAACAAAAAAATGTAGAATAGGAGCTGAATGTGATGGAAGAGAAAGAAATAGAAGGAAGAGAGGATGAGAGTCATGAGGAGATGGGAATAGAATGCCCAAAAAATACATCAACTCTAGCTACCCCTTATGAGTCCCTCAATTCCTTTTCAAAGCACACTTGGTTCACCAAGGAAATCCATCCAAGGACTAGGGTGTATATAGATGATGATACAGATATGATGGAATTAGGGTGAGCATTCCATCAAATAGGATCAAGTACCTGAGAAAGGACCCTTTCATATGTAACACATGACTAAGCAGGTAGATGGAAGGCTCAGGTGGTTGTCCCCACAATGAATCTCAGTATGGTAGAAGTCACTGCAGATGATTATGTGTTGGAAAAGGTAGACCTAGGAGTGCCGACTAGAGAAGGAAGTAAAAATTTGGCTACACTAGGGCTAAAACATGCCTTAGGCTTCATGGAAAAGGATGAAGAGAGGATCAAGACATTGATGGAACATAATGAAGAAATGAAGAAATTCATTCTTAAGACAGTGGGTCCCATTGACCCTAGCAACCCTAAGGCCTCATTAAAGGCTATTTTAAAGAAAAGGGGTGATGTAAGTATGCTGAAAAATGTCCCATAATCTTTTGTTCAAGAATGTGCAAACTCAAAGGCTGATTTTGAGGAGTTTTACAAGGCGTCTCTTAGGAAGATTTTGAGGCCTTTCCAAAATATCCTTCAAGGAATCATATTTTTGGTCGAGATTATGAGTGAAGAGGATGGTCTGGAGGAGAAGATTCTGAAGTGGCAAAAGGCACTGGAAGATCTCATAGTAATAAGGAAGCTATGCTTCCAAGTTTTGGTTAAGGTGTATGAAGGTTCAGAGCTAGATAATTTTGAGGAATGTATTTGAGATATCATGATGCTTTGACCATTTTTGAGAAGGTGCTGAAAAGAATGAATAAAAGGAGATATAAAAGTTTACCTTTTGTATAGGAAATGCATAAGTTCTTTGAAGGGTTGGACCTAGACTTGTATGAAGAAGATGATGAGAAAAAAATGCATACCATAAATGTCATCATAAATTAGTATCTAGATATCTTTAGAGGAGTTGGTACAAAAGAAGACCTCTAGCAGATGTTTTATCAGAAAGAAGGAATTCATAAAATGTTATCTTGGGAAGAGAAAATACAAGTGCTTATAGCTGGATTGATCACCTTCTGAGAGAAACAACAAGAAATCCTTAAAGGAGCCAAAATGGCTGACTTTGAAGAGGTGCAAGAGATTGTGGATAGGTTCTACAAAGATCATCCAGAAGTCCTCCCAAGTCGATAGGCACCCAGTTTTGACTTAGTCAAAATTTTGTATAGGAAAAAATATTTTTCACACTTAGCCATTTTTGGAGACCTGGATTTTCAACATTTTGGCCCTAGAGGATTTTTGGCCTCTAAAAGTCTGAAAGATTTGGAAAAGGTCACCTCCACACTTAGTCAATTTTGGAGCTTCATTTTTTTGGGGCAACAGTCAAGATCAAAAATTTCTGGGGACGATCGCCATTTAATTTCAGTCATCTCAAACTTGATTTTTAGTTAGAGAGATCACATCTAGAGGGTCATTTCTATGTGGTTTGAGGGCCTCTTCTAGTTGAGTCCACATAGGGAAGCCATAACAGAGAATAAAGGGCAGGATCACAAAGTTTCATGAAGAACATGCTCGAGTTCGAGTTTCATTTTGAGTTATTTTATGCATGATCTTCTCTTACTTTCCTTGCATATCAGTTATGGTAGATTAATTAAATTAACATTGTTTTCATTTTAAAATATGAAAATCCCAAAAAGAAAGTATTGTTGTGTTTAAAGTTTGTTTTACATCCCTTTTGAGTTATGAACCAACAAAGGTCTCCTCGTGAATAGATTCACATTTATCTTCCATTGAGTTATCCAAGTAGTTGAGACCCAACCCAGAAGGAACCTTGAGATTGATGAATATCATTCTTCTAAGAGGGCAATTTACTCATGTAAAATATTTTCCATTGTCTCGTGTAAAAATGACGCTCAACAGAAGTGGCGCTAGAAGGAGGGCCCTTGAAAGGAAGACCTTGGAATATTGGATCATTCTCTCCCAAAAGGTTTGAACAATTCCTTAGATCCTCACCAAATAGAGGGGAATTCCTAGAACTTAGAGAAGTTTTCAGACCTAGCAGTAGTAACGTAAGACTCGGAGAGGATACTTCATATCAACCTAACCTTCCTCCATTTCCATACATCGTTGCCCCACCTGCTGCCGCTCTACCATTGGCTCTAATGGATTTTTTTGTAAATGCTCAAAGCTTTCCATTAGATCTACAAGGACAGCTCCATGAGTTGCCTAAGAATCCTAAGAAATTTTGCCCTTATTTCATCTATGGAGAATCCAGGACAATGAAAGAACACGTTTACGCATTCAAAGAATTATGTAATCACAAAGAGATTTCTCATCAGGATGTCATGTGCTGCATTTTACCTTACACATTGGGGAATTTGCATACAACTGGTATTTAAACTTACCATTGGGATCCATCTCCACATGGGGGAATTTGACACAAAATTCTTAAATCAATTCAAGTTATATGTGGATCTAGCTAATCTTCACCATCAGTTCATCTCAGTGAGAAAAAACCAAAAAGAACCAATTGCCATGTTCAATCACCATTTTCATAAGATGTACCAAAAGCTAGAGGCTCCTTATACTATACTGGTTGGGGTTGCTATACAAGTGTACCTATAGGCCTTGGATCCATCAACATCCATATTCTTGAAGAGGCCACCCCTAGGCGACATTGATACTCTGGAGAAAGTTTGTGAAGAAGCCATTACATTCACCCAAAAAATGGATCCCCAAGAAGGTGGAAACTATGGTGTCTCATCAATATTAGGGAATGCTACCATGACTGGTCCATTCATAGAAAATAATCAACTCACAGTGCAACACACCCCAAGACTCAATCTAGTGCCAGCCCCATACATTGTTGACCCACCACTCACAATCACATACCCAGGATATGATGCACATAAGGCAACCCTGTGTGAACAAAAGGCTAGTGTCCCAAATGAGCCATACCATGCTTTAGTGAATGAGTTGGATGCCATGAAAAAGACATTGTCCTAGTTAACATGTGAGATCACCAGGATGAAGCTTAATCCACCTCAGAACTAGGGGAACTACCAACGACCAACAGCTACCCCAAACACCTACTCCCAAAATTAAAATTGTAATTATGGAAGTTACAACAACAACAAAAACAACAACAATAATGGTGGAGGTTATGGACATGTTGTTGGCACTTCAATTTTCAAAACAAAAAATTTTGCTTTTCCTTACAAAATTAAAGTTTGTATATTTGTTTCTATTTTTGAGAAAATTTTGCTACAAAAACCCAGAAAAATCCTACAAAATTACCAAGGTTTCTCCCAAAAACTAGAAAACACTAATTGAATAGAACCAGTCCTGAGAAGAACCCTAAGTGCTTTTATTTTAAATGGAACCCTAGGTTTTCCTTTAAGGTTTCTTTTCTATCGTTACTTTTTGCAAATCACTAAAGTTTTTAAAAGCACGTGCCAAAATATATCACCACACGGGGTCATGTTAGAAACACTTCTTCAAATACCTAAACTTGACCCCTTTTTAATAATCCTAAGTCCTAACCGCATTATCTCTTAATATTTCGGCACTATAGTCCACTTGGAATCTATAAACTCAAACTTGTTCACATAGAATCTTTTAAACCTATGTGATCATGCAACAACCGTTGATTCTTTTCTTCATTGGCACTTATAGAAGGTGGGACCATTGCCAGATGTATCCCATATGGACTTCTCTGATTGATTATATTTTGCTGACTTGGAAACCATTGACAAGGCTAACACTTAAGTAGGAAAGCTTTATGTTTGCCTACTAGATATTGCAACGTAGCAACTCCTCATTAGTTAAGAAAAATGGGCCCGAATTAAGAAGAATCTGCAGGCTTGACAATCTATAGAAGATCCAATAGTGGTCACATGTTCGTATAGAATCTTTTGAACCTATAAGATCATGTGACAATCATAGATTTAACTTTATTCTCAGGTATAAAAGAAAGGTGGGTCCGCTGCCAGGTGTATACACATAGCCATTGCTGATTGATCCAAAGTATGTGATGATGTGGAAGATGTCAGTACTTCTGGTGCTCAATAGGGAAAGTTACATGTCCTCTTTGCTAGGTAGTGAAAACATGGATATTCCTAATTGGTCGAGGCAAAGTGGGGCTAGATATTTAAAGAATAAGTGGCTACTGATTGATCTAATGGTGGTCACTTGTTTGCATAGAATCTTTTGAACCTATGCGATCATGCGACAATTGTAGATTTAGTATCAAGGAGATAGTGGCCCACTTCATGTCCAGTCATAAAGGTAGAATCAAAATGATTGTCGGATGCAGCATCTGATGATAGCGAAGAGTCCAAGGTACAAAGTGGGGCCTGGGTGAAATTTTTAAAGATTACCATTGATACAGATTGATCCAATGGTTATCACATGTTCGCATAGGTTTCTTTCAGGCCTTGCAATCATAAGACAACCTTTAGATGTTTTCAAAAAAGAAGATCAACAACCCAAATTCAAACTTAATAAAAAAAGGTGTGAAATTCAATTTTCCCGTTGAACGACCACAGGTCGATTTCTTAGAGAATTAAAGGTGAAATCATGTGGAGTTAATTGCTGGAATGATTTCATTTGATTGATAATATTTCAAAGATCTATGCCTTTTTAGAAAATCACAAGAAGATAGAGGTTTGTAGAGAGCTGGGTGAGAACTTTGCAGAGACTAGTTGTCATTTCTAAGAAATGTGATGAAAAGGTTGGTGAATTTTTGTATTTACTGTTCCTGTTAGAAAGAAATTCTTTTCAATTCTGTAGTATTTCTTTTGCATCGACTGTTTAGGACCAAAACCCTAAAAATGCCACCTAGGAAGGATTTGTCTAGCGAGACCGATTATAGAAAGAGGGGTTTGCATGAGGATTTGCTACAATTATTGCCCAGTTCTACAATTGACCTAGTCAAGGTGAAATAGCTAACACCAAAATAACCTAGGGTAAAGATTGAGGATGGTTTTTACAACATGGGAAAATACATTAGAGATGCTAAGATTGGTATGCTTAATGCGAGTAGCATCTTTGATCTCACTGGTATGACACTATTCATGTAAGGGTTTAGCCAAAGAACTGCCCCTATTCCTACTAGTAATATATGGCAGTTCGACCTAGGAAAGCTTGTGGTGCCTAGTGTTTTCTTAGATGCAAACCTAATGGTTCAAGTTTCAAAGAATTATGACCCTATTACTAGGGAGATTAGGGATGCCAGAGGACAATTATTGATAAAGATTTTAGCTGATGAAATCAGGACATTTTTTAGGTTAATTGAACCCTCAAATGACCTAGAGCAGATTAATTTTAAAGAACTAAGAGAGGTATACAATGCACAGAATAATTATTTCAAAAATGTTCCTATAAAGGATTTGTGTACTAAATTTGGAAAGATTATTGTCATGGGGCCAAGCACACAAGAGCCTTTCAAAATAGATTATTTTGATATGAGAGCAAGAAGTGCATACTGGGCATTATGTCAAGTTTTTGGGGAAGATGCTGAAGAGAGAATGCCAGTACATTTGATGTGCATGATGGTTCAACTTTTACATTCAAACCTAGCAGTTACTTTTGATTACGCCCCTTTCATTATTGAATTAATTCATAATGGATTAATTGGAATCCAAAAAAGAAAAGTTGACAAGCCCTTTTGTTGGTATTATTTTATGATGTACATGTTCTTGTTTAAAAATGCTAACGATTTTGAGGAGGAAATGGATTTGGTAAAACAAAGGGATGGTGAGGACACGCCAATACAGTTGTGGAACCTCAGCATGACATGGGATAGGAAGGATAGTAGTTTTATATAATTTGATAAATGTTTTTCTGCTAGATTGAGGAAATTGTTTGTTCCTATGAGCCCTAGAGTCCCAACTGCCTTGGCCGAATTTATTAGACCATAGCAGTTTGCCCAAGACCTCAAAATAGTTCATAATTGGGGTGATGTTATTTTCTATCCTTATTCTAATATTATTAGACTATATGGTTTTAAAGGGGCTCCTTTTATATTACCATATCAAGTTCCTCTTAAGATTGGTATAGCAAAATTCCTTAGGCAACTAGGAGAGATTGAAGATAGCAATCTTGTAGGTAAAGGTAGAGGGACCATGTTCCCAAATATTACCATTTCTCATGAATTTATAATTACAAAGGGTGGATGGTCTCATATGGGTAGATTCTTAGAACCATATCACATCACTACCACAGTTGTTAGGACAACAGACCCGGAGGGGTTTTATAATGAAATGTTCAAGAAAAGGGTCAGATGCTTAGCAATCAACCATGTTTTTAATTTTCTAGAAGACATTATCAAGAATGTCCTAGGATTGCAAGAATGAGAAGTAAGGAAAGAAAAGTGGTTGGTATATAAGAAGATATTAGATTTTGTCAGACAATTTGACCCAAGGTATGACCCCCTAAATACTATAAATCCTATGGGTAAGAAAATAGATACTCTAATGGCTAATTTTCAAGAGATTTATCAGACTTTGAATGAGAAAAAGGAGAAGGTCATAAGGGAAAATCCAAGAAAGGCTCAAAAACTATTGAGCCAAACCACAATCACAAAGATACTACCTCCAGGTAAGTATGTGGTGCAGAAGAAGATTGGTTATAATGTAGTAGTCCTAGAGTTTGATAGAGAGAAATAGGTGGAGAAAAAGAAGGATATCCCTTCCACATCACAGCAGGTGGAGAATCACAAGCAGGTTGTGGATGTTGCAGACACACCTCAAGATAAATACATTGAGGATGTTCCTGATTTTTCACTTCCTGAAAAGAAACAAAAATTAGAAGAGAGGCCCTAGGATAGAAAAGAAGAATACTCTCCTTCCCAATCACCTCTAGTTATCAAGGATGATCAAGAGAGTTTCGAGCAAGCACAACAGATAAGTTCTCAAGGTCAATTTTTTATGACCTATGAACAAATTAATGAAGGAGTGCCAGAGCAACCAAGTGAGCCTAAGTTAGGTTTAACAATAGAACAAATGGTAGGTACAAAGCTGGACCCTATAATCAAACAAGCTTGTGATGAATTCCTAGCTAATGAAGATTTTGTTAAAGAAAGGGATTTTATGCAGTTTCTTTGGAAATTGAATATGAATAACTTTGAGGAAACATATGAAAAAAGACATAAGGAAAATCTAGATAAAGATCTTGAGATCTTTGAAGCTAAAGTCAGAAAGGAAATGACATAAAATTTTGAGAAAACTACTCCGTAACAAGGGAGAGAATAAGTAAAAAATGCAGGTGTACTTATCCTCCTAGAATGGGATATAGAAGATGCTGTGGTCCTTGACGTAGTGAGGAAACAAAGTACTCCTACGTACAAGACCAAAGAAGAGGTAGAATAGGCCATAAAAGGAGTTTCTTTCAGTAATGACCATCAGGCTTTGGTCATGTGGTCTCTGAGAAGAGAGGAAAAAAATAAATGGAAACAAATTACTAGGAGTGATCTTTCTGGTGGTCTTATAGTGAAAAGATTTTTTGACACTTATATGATTGAAGCATCAGGCATGGTGGTTTCCACAACCCAACTTGCAGAGAAGGTAGTAGAAAAGGAAGCAAAGGAAAAAGAAGAGCTTACCCTTAGGTTTGAAACAATGCTAAAGGATTATGGGGATCTGAAACAGGGGATTTTTGAAAAGGATAAATTGATTGCAGAATTAAAGAAAAGGTTGGGAGAAGAAGGACGAATTCAAACATCAGGACAATTGCAAATTTCCTCTTCCCCTGCTGGGCCTTCTTCTTCAAGTCATATTGTTGAGTACCCCCTATCCCCTTTTCCTGCTTCCATAAACATTGAAGAAATAGAGCAAAGAGAAAAGAAAAGGTATGAGAAAAAAGTAAAAGATACTATTTTACACTTTGTTGCTAATATAAAACCAAAGGAGGTTTATAAGAGTGCTAAGTAATTGGTTGATATTTTGGTTTCTTTTAAGGAAGAAACAAGCACTGTAGGAAAAATTATGGATGAATGGATTCTTAGGGAGAATATGTGAAAGTCATTTTTTGATTCAATCAAAGATCAGGGCATTGTAAATGTTAAACTAACAGACACCTATAAAATTGTTAAGAGAATTTTTAATTTTGAAGCAACTAGGGAGGGGTTGAAGAGGAAGGCAAAACTCCAAAGAGTTAGATATTTCTAGAATAATTTCCAACTAATCCCTAACCTTATCAAAGTAGATGGGATTATAAAGGATAGGGAACAGTGGTTAGAATAGATTAATAATGGAGTGTTATCTAAAATTGATGTTGTTTTAGGTACAAAGGATAATGCCCCTTTTGTACAAATAATTGAGATACTACAGGACATCAGGATACATTTCACAAAGGTAATGGTTGAGGTTTACTAGGTGGTTTTTGGTTGGGATAAAATCTTACCTAAGAGGGATGAGGTTCTGGCTTTTGAATGGCCAAGTGAAGACACTTTTATAGCCTGGGAAGCATCATGTCTTGTGGAAAGTGAGAAAGAAGAAGAAACATCTGAAGAAGAAGCAACAGGTGGCAAGGCCCCAAGATCCTTAAAATTTGTTGCAAATAATGCTAAAAGCATCAAACAATTGAAAGATGCACAGATGATACATCTGGCTGATGCTGAATTGACCTTGGGACTTGTTGCAAAATTTTGGCACTCACCTTTGTAGAATTTTTGTAAAATTGTAACAAGAAGGTGTTATATTTGCATTTTTTGTCTCATATGACAAACTCTTTTGTCTCTTGTAGAAAAGATCCCAAGCTTGTATGAAATCCTTGTATCTATAAAAGGGTTACCAGGATCATTGTAGAAGGACTGAAACTTGAGCATATTTTTTGATAAGTTTTGAGTCTAGGATACGGTAGACTATATTGGGTATATTTTGGTAGGAAAGCAATATTGATGGTTCAAAGTTAAATCCAAACAGTTTGCACTTTAAAGAATTTTGTATACATGATATTGATATAGCATTTGAATACAATCCAAAGTTCAAATCTCTCCTATGTGTATCTCTCTTTGAGTTACGAGTTATTGAAATTCATTGCATAGATTTTTTGTATGTGTATGTCTATGTTCTTCAACTCTGATTTAGGATCAGATTAAATAAGCTTTAGACATGGCATAAATTCTCTAAGTATTATACAAGGATATGAGTAAGTAGTATGAATCTAGGATTTCTTTGATAAAATCCACCATAGGGTGATAGCATTTTCAAAGGGCAGGGCTATTAAGGTTCAATATATATTGTTTATGTATGACAATCTTGTAGTGAAGGTGTTTTCCCAATGGATAAGGCACTGGCCAGTAGTGGAGTTGTTCTTACAAGAGGCTAGTGTCTGAGAGGTTTTATGTGTATTCCTAATATTTGATATAAATCTTTTCAAAATACTATAACCATAGTGATTTGTCAAGTATCATTCCAGCTAATGATAATGGAGAATCAATAAATGAATGGTTATCATTCAACATTTTCTTATCATTTATCTATTGTTATTGAATCCACTCTGTTATTATTAAGATAAAGTTAATTGATCACTGGATTAGGAGCACCCTCCTTGGTTTTGCAGAGCCAGAAGTGCAGAGGGATGTCTTGTCCCTATAGTTGGTCCAATCATTATAGAATCCTATATTTGGATCTAACCCATCCTAAAGATGTATTGGTTGCTTCTAAAAGCATAAAGTCCAGTTTGAGGAACCAACAAAATGGTGACTCTGCTAGGGAGTACAGATGAAATAATTATGATAAATCTGAATTTAAGATCTCTGGTGTTGTAAATTTGATACCAAATAATGCAGGTGCAAGTTGAGCTAGGCTCCTAGCCTTCTTATTTGTTAGATCCAGTAAGTACCATTGAAAAATAGAGAGTTATTTACAAGCTTTGGATTTTCATATAATTTTGAAAAAACTAACTAGGCTTTGCATTTATTTTTTGAAAACTCTTTCATTGATTTATTTCCAAGTATTGAATACTCTGAATTACTAGATTTGTGAAAATATTTCCCAACTTGTGTGGGTGGCGACTCTAAGGTCTCCGCAACAGTGCTAAGTAAAAGAAAACAGAAATAAAAGATCATTTCATAAAATTTCAAGTATGAGTCAGAGAAATACTAGGGCTTGGAGGAAAGATAATCCAAAACAAAGGTTGGAAGGTGTGCTTCCAAGTACTTTTAGGGCCTGTCAGCCTAGGAGAAATCAAAATAATAGAGATATGTCTCAAGCATGGAGACAAAAGAAAAATGAAGATGAAATTGGCTTACTCAACCATAACCAAGAAGAAAATGCCTTTGAATATGAGGAGGCAATAGATTTAGGTTTAGGAGCCTATGATGACTTTTACTCTCATCATTCTAAAGAGAATGATGAGGTACACCATGGGAGAAAAATGTTCCTAGATACCAAACCTCAAGGAAAAGGTAGAAAGTCAAGAAGTAAGAGTAGGGTTTTAGAAGAAAGGAATGATCCCCCAACCTGAGGGCCTTCCCCTTTTGATAGCCCTCAAAACCCAAAAGGCCATCAATGAGTTTACCAATTTGAAAATTTAGCATCTAACACTACTCTCCCAGATTCTGACGATATTTTTGAGGAGGTTTACAATCTAGAGAAAAGAATTCAAGAACAGATTGCCATTAGAAAGGAGAGGGAAATGGAAAAGGAAACTGAGATCAGCAGGCTCAAATTAGGGTTGATCAATTAAGAAGGAAACTGCTAACCTTGGAAGCTATAAATGTTGTTAGAGCCCCCAAGAAGGTTGATGAACAACTTGTTATTCAACCCATTACAGAGGTTAGGAGGCCTAAGGAAAAAGGAAAGTAGGTCTCAGCAGGGATCCAAATAAATAAATCAGTTAGTGAACAAACCCCTCTAGATCAATTATCTAAATTGGATAATGATGTAGAGAGAGCTAAAAGGGAAAATGAAATTATAGCTAAAGAACTAGAGAAAGAATAAATTGAGGCCACTACTTTAGAAATGAAAAAGAAATTTGACTTTCTTAGACAAACTTCTGGCCCTTCAAACATAACTAGCCCTGTGATAACATCTAATGCTAACTTTGGAATTTCTACTACTTAGGCTGCCACTATTACACCAAGTATCTCTGCAAATGTTGCTAATGCAACAAATAACAAGTCTTCTACTTCTCAAATAAATGGGTCATTGCAAAGAGGACCAATTCATGTTGAAAGGTACAAACAACTTCTCTTTAACAACATTACTGGTTATCCTAATTTAATTCCTGCAAAGATTAGAGAAAAGTTACCTAAATTCACTGGTAACAATTTTTTCACTTGTGAAGAGCATCTAAAGAAATTTATTGATATGATTGATGATTATGAAATAGAATATGAAGATGTGATCATGAAACTATTTGTTCAATCTTTGACTAAGGATGCAAGAAATTGGTTTAGAGGACTTCCTTATGATTGTATTGGTTCTTGGGATGACTTTATTAATTTTTTTAAGGATCAGTATGGTGATAAGACAAATGAGGGTTTCATGTTGAATGCATTCAACAATATTAAGAAAAACTAGAATGAAGAAGTCCTAGAATTCAATGTGAGATTTCAAAAGGCAATGCACAAGCTCTTCCAGGTTATGAGATTAGATGAGAAGGTATGCTTGGCAACATACTTAAATGATTTTGATGCCAATATGGGATATCTAGCCAGAGATAAGAACCCTAGGACTATCAGAGAAGCTCAAAGGTTTGCTATAAACATTGAAAGCAATAGGAGAGTGTCTGGTAAGTTAGGGAGAAGAGAAGACCCTAAGCCCCCTAGGTTTGCCAAAAAGGAAGTTGATAAACTTGCCAATATAAAACCTAGGGAGGATGATAACCTCAAAAAAATCCTAAATGCCTTAAAGGATCTGAAGCCAAATGAGAACAAAAATAAGTTTCAGGGAAATGATAGGCCTCCTCCTAATACTTTCAACTCACAACCTAGGTTGCAAAATTTCCCCTACCATACCCAATGGAAGGATGGAAAGCCCACTATCCCAGAGAGGAAAGACCTGAAGCCTAGTGATAAAACCCCTGATCCATTGCAAAAACATTCAGTCAACATGACTGATGAGGTTCCATGGTGTACTGCTTGCCAATCCCCACATGATTCAAATTATTGTGTGATATCTCAAAGTATATCTGAAAATGATGACCAAAGAGAGGAAGAAGAAGAATCATATGATGACAGAGGCTGTGGAATGAATTTTTCCAAGTTTATTGAAGAAGTTGACTTTGATGAAGAAACTGAAAATCAGGATGTGAACAATTCTCAGAATAGAGGAGAGGCTTACCATCAATAGGTTTTTCCTGATGAAGAGGAATAAGTAAATGACATAAATAGTAACTCCAAGATGGTTGAGGAACCTATTGTATTAAGGAGACCATCTGATGAAGAGATAGCCCAAATCACTACTAATATGGTAACACAGGCTAGGAGTCATTATGTTCTTAGAAACGAAACTGTTGGGAATACAGATGGTAAGCCAGTAGGTGTATTTATTAAAAGAAATAAAGACACTAAACAGTTTGTTGTAAAAAATAAGGCAGTTGAAGATGCCAAGAAATTTAAGTTAAAGAGTACTAAAAATCCAAATGAGCCAATCAATGTGCTCAAGATCAAGGCCAAAGTTCCAATAGTCAATACTCAAAAACCCCAACATGAAAGTAAATCTAAAGGGGAAAACAAATTGGGTGTAGCAACACAGTTTGAAAATAATGTTGTCCCCCAAAGTAAGTTGGACCTCTCTTTTCTAATTTATGTACCTATTGATATGAATCAGTTGTTATCCTAGATCATAGTTAAAGTGCCTTTGATGGAAATGATGAGGATAAATGAACACAAAGAGAAAGCCCTCACATGGATAAATGGTGTTCAAGTTATAGATACCCAAGAACCAGTAAGTACTAAGATGAAGGGTCATATTCCATTTAAAAGGAAAGACACAGAGCAAAATTGTTTCAAAAATAACTCAGATTTACTTAGATACTAATGTTGTGAATACTTCTATGGGAGTTGTTGACCCTTTCTTCTTAACATTGGTCATAAATGATAGGATGTTAAAAAATTGCATGATTGATTTGGGAGCTTCAAATACTATCATGCGTGCTAAAATCATGAGGTCAATGGGATTGAAAGTTGATACTCCCCATGGAAGATGCCAGGCTATGGATTCTAGGGAGGTTCCAGTAATTGGAACAATCAAAGCCTTGCTCTATAGGCTTGCCACATATCTAGAGAAATTGCTGACTATGAGTGTCTTAGTTGTAGACATACCTCCTCAATACGGGATGCTGCTATCAAGAAAATGAAGTGTATCAATGGGAGGTAGCATCCAGTGTGATTTATCTTATGCTACATTTAATATCACTGGTCAAAGCATTAAAGTATTCAGGGAAGTCACAACCCCTCATATGATTGAAGAAGAAAGTAATGATGATAACATGAACTATTTCTTGGATACTGATATAAATTCCTTTCAAGTACAAACTAGTGAAAATGAAAATGAATATGAACATCCTTTTTAGTTGAGAAGGAAGGAAATGTTACAAGTCAAAATGATATATGGACCATGTATTTTGATGGTGCAACTTCTAAAGAGGGATTTGGTGGAGGTGTGTTGCTAATTTCCCCTACTTAATTTTTTTTAAAGTTTTCCTTCACCCTTATGTTCATTTGTACAAATAACACTGCAGAATACAAAGCTTTATTGATAGGTTTGAGATTGGCCTCAAAACATAAGATCAAGAATCTCAGAGTTATTGGAGATTCAAAATTAGTTGTATCTCAGGTAAGATCTAAGTATGCCTCAAGAAAGAAGAGATTAAAGCAATATGGAAATGCTATTAGGGATGAAATAGAACATTTTGATGCTTTCTGTATTGATTGGATGGATATAGGTCATAATAGAATGACAGACTTGCTGGCTAACATTAATTTAAGGCCAGAAGATATTAGCTTTTTAGGGATATCTAAGGTGGAGATCCAGACTAGGCCATCCATACCAGATAATTTTGAAAACTGGCATATTTTTGATGATGACTTAGATATTTTAAGATTCTTGCACTTAAATGCTAATTTTGGAAACAAAGAAATAGACTTTGGAGATTGTGTTGACACTTCAGAAAATTAGGATACCATCCTTGGCAAAGAGATCTTACAGCTGAAAACTAACAAGGTCCCAAAGGGTTTGGTAGTGTTAGAAAGAGCATTTGATAATCATGATAGCTCTTTTCAAAAGATGCCTCTGAGTAAGCCTGAAGGTGTAGAGGAAATAAACCTAGGGATAGTTGAAGCCCCCAAAAATATATACATTGGGGGAATTTTAACTCCTGAAAGCAGAAAGTCATTGATAAACATTCTCAAAAAATATAGGCATGTCTTTGCTTGGTCATATGATGACCTAAAAGCATATAGGGAGGATCTATTTTAGCATGAAATACCCTTGAAGGAAAACACTAAACCTTTTAGACAAAATGTCAGACCTGTCAACCCTACTCTAGCACCCAAGATGCAAGATGAATTAAAAAAGATGAGTGATGTAGGAATTATCCACCCTATTAGACATTCAACATGGGTCTCTAACCTTGTCCCAGTAAGAAAAAAAAATGGAGATATTAGACTCTGTGTAGATTTTAGAAATTTGAACATAAATTCTTTAAAAGATAATTATGGTCTACCAAACATGGAAGCCATGTTGCAAAGAGTCATTAGGTCTGAATTGATGTCTATGATGGATGGACTTTCTGGTTACAATCAGGTAGTTGTCAAGGAAATAGAGCAATTCAAAACTGCTTTCACTACTCCATGGGGCACTTATGTGTATGTTACAATGGCTTTTGGTTTAACCAATGCTAGGGCTACTTTTCAAAGGGCCTTGGATGTAGCATTTGCAGATTTTAAAGACAAATTTCTTGTTGTTTATCAGGATGACCTGATAGCTTATTCAGAAAAGAAAGAGCAGCATTGTGGTCACTTGGAATTTTTTTTTGTAAGAGCCTTAGAGTATGGGGTTTCCCTTAATCCAAGGAAGTGTGCTTTTGGGGTGACTGAGGGAAAACTATTAGGTCATACTATATCTAAAGAGGGAGTTAAAATTGATCCTGAGAGGGTGGCAGAAATTTATCTCAAACTTTGCTGAAATCAGTGTCCCTATCTCCAAGATGCTCAAGAAAAATGCAAAAATTGAGTGGAGTGAGGAAGCCAAGAGAGCCTTTTCTAACATCAAGCAGGCCATTAAAAGTGCTCCTTTATTAAGGTCACTAGATTTTAGCAAGCCCATTCAGATTTTTTCTTTTGCTTCATATCATACTATTGCTGCAATCTTATTACAAAAAAATTCAGAGGGTTTTGAACAACCCATTTCCTTTTTCAATAAATCTTGTTGAACTACAACTGATTTGGAATCTGATTGAAGCATCTGTGATTAAAGACCACTGAGGAGTTTCTGATTGGATATGTAATATGATTAAATTAGTATTATGTTTTCATTGATGTCAACTAGCTTGACAACACTTATCTTGTAAGTTACTATACCGAGACCTTTGAAGAAAGGTGAAAGAGATGAAGAATAGAGAAATCTACATGGGGAAAGATGTACATGACAGATGAAGATAAGGATCACATTGAGTAACTTGTTGATGAGTCTATGACTTGATGATATTGACTTTATTATGTTGCATTCATCTATGATGAAGTATAGAGTTGAAAGACACAAAGCAGTGTTGTCGGTAAATGAGGCAATTCTAGTATAGACTGATGGAGTGTAGTGTATACCGATCGTAGTATTAACCGAGCAGTGTTCACCGATGCAATTTTTTGTTAACCGAGCGGAACAAAAAATGAATTAAATGATTAGTTTAGCTGATAAGATTGATGAGCTGCAAAGTACCTAGATTTCAGTGATAATAGATAATGTTTGTTATGAAGATCGATGGCTAACAAAATTAAAGGAAGATCCAATGGAGCAGATTGAAACATGTTATTGACACGTCAGCTGAGAAATTTTGAAGCGGCAAAATCTATGAATGTGGTTAAGTGGCAAAATTTGATGGAGGAGAAGAAAATGATTTACTTGTCTATATAAAAGACTGGAATTTCATTATGGAATAATGCCAGAAGAAGTAGAAACTGCAGCAATATCCCATGAACAAGGTTTTCATGCATTCTGATCATACTGGTTAAGTAAGAACCGAGCTACAGAATAATTACCAAGCTACAAAGAGAAATTACCGATAGATAGTAAGTTGATACAGTATTGAATATGAATCAAAATATTGATCAGAAGGATTTATTAGGACTGAATGTTGATCTGTAATCTGCAATTGAAGTTGTATTAAGGTAGGTCATTTACTGTTACATATTTAACCATTGTAAATAGTCAAAATCTCTTAACTGAGTGGACTTTGAAAGTCTTATGATGTATCATTCATAGAATGAACATTGTTATCTTGTCAACCCCATAGTGAATGCTGGTTGGACGATAACTTCTAGTCTAAAATCCTCTAACAAGGTCACACTTGATAGTGTGTTTGTAAACCTTTAATAGGTTTGGGTCTTAATCGACCTCACTTCAGAAGAGTGAACAATTTTTTTAGGTTGCCGGTCCCTAGTGGTTTTTCCCTTTATAGGGTTTCCACGTTAAATCTCTTGTGTTATGTGTTGATTATGATAGTTGTTTGTTGTCATACTTTGCATGATACATGTTAGATTTGATTGGTAACTGTTATAGTATTTGACTAGTAATTGGTAAAAGCACAAACAGTGAAAGTAATTAGTGTTTACCAAGGAGTAGAAATTGAAGAAGTTTTGAATTATACATTTTGTTTTGGGACACTAGATAATTGATTCACCCCCTATCTTTGTTATTCTAAGAATTGGTATTAGAGTTGTGGTTGCTTAGAACAGAGTTTTAAGGACTTCAGCAAAAAGGTCTCAAGATGTATAAGAGGGAAGTACCGAAGCTAAACAAAGAGAACTTCTTAGTATGGAAAAGCCAGATGAAGCTACACATATCTAGAATTGGGAATTCTACACTAGAACTGATGGAGAATGACTACATTCAACTGCCCACTGGTCCCTTAACTCTTGATCAACTAAAGGATAGGCATGAACACAATGTTACTATGATGGAACTTGTTGCTGCCTATACCGATGCCAAATTTGAAGATATCAAGGGTTGTGATATTGCTAAGAAGATGTTGGACAAGTTAAATCTGATATACAGTAGAGATTTGAATGTCAAAAGAGCCCAAGTTGAAAGCCTAAGAGGTAGATTTGATGATATGAGAATGAAAGAAGGTGAGAACATTGAACAATACTCAAATAGACTAAAAGAGGTGGTACATGCTATTAGAGCATCTGATGGAGTGATTGATGATGAAACAGTGATATGCAAGATTCTCAGAACTTTGCTGCCAGTTTATGCAATCAGGATCTCAGCAATTCATGAAACAAGAGGTACATCCAATATTACTCTTGACACTCTAATTGGTAAACTTACAACCTTTGAATTAAACAAATTTGATAATAGTGTTGTTCCTTCTATTGAATCTACTTTCATGTCTTCTTTGAATATTGGAAAGTCTAGCAGGAATAGTAAGAATTATTATAGTGATAGTAATACCGATGATGAACTTGATGAGCTTGAAGCTCTTATGGCCAGAAGATTGCCCAAAGGAAAAGGAAGGTATAGAGGTAATCTAACTTTGGCATGTTTTAACTGTAAAGAAGTCAGTCACATCACTGCTAGATGTCCTCAGAAGAAAGATGATGATAGATCCAAAGATGGATCTGAAGGAAGCTATTGGAGAAGAGTCAATAAAGGCTACCGACACAACAATAGAGACAACCGAGATGATCAAGGAAAAAAGGTATGTTACATAGCCGAAGATATTGAAACTAAATCTGATTTTGATGATGATATAGAAGTTGTATTTGTTGCTATGAAAGATGACTCAGAGGAAGAAGAGAAACATGAAGAGACAACACTGATCTCTAAAGTAAGCAGAAATGATACATGGATCATAGACAATGGTTGTACACATCATATGACCGGTGATGTAGAGAAGTTTGATCATCTTGTTGAATATAATGGAGGATCTGTGAGAATGGGAAATGATGCACCTTGTATGGTAAGAGGTAAAGGTTCACTGATGATCAATGACAGAATACAATGTGAAAATTCATACTAGGTAGATGGATTGAACTATAATATGTTAAGTGTGGCTCAACTGAACAATTCAGGCCACTGACTGGCTTTTGAGAGAAAAAAGGTGAAGATCTATGATGATGAAGGAAGATTTTTTAGAACTGGTACACAATCCAGAGGTAATTTATTCTATCTTGATATGGATCAGTCTTCTTGTTTATTAATAAAGGATGAAGATGCTTGGTTGTGGCACAAAAGGTTATGCTATGTGAACTTTGACAACATGATCAAGATTAGTAGAAAGAAAAGAGTTAGAGGATTGCCTAACTTGACAAAACCTGATCATGCCATGTGCCATGAATGTTAGAAAGGTAAGATGACTAAGTCTAGTTTTAAAAGTAAAGACTATTCAACAAAGAAGATACTTGAGTTGGTTCATACTGATCTATGTAGTCCTATGAGAACTCAGAGTTGTTCTAGTGATAGATATTTTATTCTTTTTGTTGATGACTATACTAGACTGTTGACTGTTATGTTCCTGAAAGAGAAATTTGAAGCCTTTAAAATGTTTAAGTGGTATAAAGCTAAGGTAGAGAAAGAGGCTGGAAAATAAATAAAATGCTTACGATCTGATAGAGGAGGTGAATTTATCTCTGATGAATTTACTAATTTATGTAATGAGCATGGAATTAAAAGACAGGTCTCTACACTGAGGACACCTCAGCAAAATGGCATTTCTAAAAGAAGGAATAGGTCTATAATTTACTATGCTAGAACATTGGTGATACAATAGAATGTTGCTTAGACATATTGGAGGGACGCTGTTAGTACAACTGTGTATGTTCTTAACCGAGTACAACTAAAGAAGGACACCAACTGAACACCTTATGAACTATGGTTTGTGCACAAACCTACTGTAAGTTATTTCAAGATTTTTGGAAGTAAATGCTTTATTTTGAAAGATGAAAGAAATGGAAAATTTGACTCTAAAGGAGATGAAGGGATATTTCTGGGATATTCCACTACAAGTAAAGCATATAAATGTTTGAATAAGGTTACAAATAAGATAGTTGAAAGTACTAATGTGCGTGTTGATGAGTTTGATGACAAGTACATAGAGGAAAGTACAAAGGAACCAAAAGACTGGTAGATTCACTTACATTGAACATCCTGAGTATCTACCGACATGGCAAGCCATGACAACCGGCCAGTAGGGAAACAATATAGGACAACAGGAAACACAAACCGATGAACAAGATGAAGCTACCAAGCAAGGAAATGACCCTGAGCAGGATGAGCAAGAGAGGAGAAATCAAGTTTTGGCTAGTTTTGTTAGAAGACATCATCCTGAGACACAAATCATTGGAGACAAACATGATGGAATGCAAACTAGAAGCAAAACAAGACAAGGTATATGTCTAGTTTGTGAATTTGAACCTAAAAATGTGAAAGTTTCATTAGAGAATGAAGAATGGATTAATGCAATGAAGGAGGAAATAGAGAAAATAGAGAAGAACAAAACCTAGTTCTTAGTATCCCGACCTTAAGATAAGAATGTTATTGGTACTAAGTGGATATTCAAGAATAAATTGAATTGAAATGGTGAAGTCACAAGAAATAAAGCTAGATTGGTATGCAAGGGATATGCACAGGAAGAAGGCATTGACTATGGTGAAACATTTGCACCTATTTCTAGATTGGAAGGAGTTATAATTCTACTTGCATATGCTGCACACAAGAAATTCAAAGTCTATCAAATGGATGTGAAGTCAGCATTTCTGAATAATATACTTGAAGAAGAGGTCTACATCAAACAACCTAAAGGATTTGTTGATCTTGACAATAAATACATGGTATGTAGATTACATAAAGCTTTATATGGCTTGAAGCAAGCACCTAGAGCATGGTATGAAAGACTACATACTTACTTGTTAAGTCATAGATTTGTTAGAACAAGTGAAAACAACAATTTGTATATGAAAGGTGACACTGATGACTCTATTATCATTGCTGAAATATTTGTTGATGATATTATTTTTGGAGGTCAAGATCTTGTATGCAAGACATTTGTTGATGAAATGCAAAAGGAATTTGAAATGTCTATGTTCAGAGAGATTAAGTTCTTTCTTGGACTACAAGTGATTCAGCAGAGTGATGGAATATTCATCACACAATCTAAATACATAAAGGAAGTACTGAAGACATTTGGCATGGAAGATGCTAAACCTGTGGGAACACTGATGGCTACTAGATGCAAATTGACAAAGGAGGATGAAACTACACAGGTAAACCAGACACTTTACCAATCCATGATTGGTAAGTTAATGTATGTAGTTCACAGTAGACCAGATATAGCACATGATGTGGGTATTGTTGCAAGATTTTTTGCTAATCCTAGAGAATCACACATGATCACTACAAAAAGGATCTTAAGATACCTGAAGAAAACAAAGAATTATGGATTATGGTATCCTAAGGAAGGGAAGTTTGAACTGAAAGTTTACACTGATGTTGATTGGGCTGGAAATGTGGATGATAGAAAAAGCACCATCGGAGGAGCATTTTTATTTGGTCAAAGACTTGTAACCTAGACAAGTAAAAAGTAGGCTTGTATTTCTCAGTCTACAGCTGAAGTAGAGTATGTTGCTACTACTAATAACTATTCAAACATTGCATATATCAAACAAGTGTTGGAAGGGATGAATGAGGTAATCACTGACCCGGTGATTATATATTGTGACAACACTAGTGCTATTAATATTTCAAAGAATCCTATGATGCAATCTAAGAAAAAGCATATATCTATTAAGTATCATTACTTAAGAGAACAAGTGCAAGAGAAGTAAGTGAAGTTAGAATTTGTCACATCTAAAAAACAACTTGCAGATATTTTTACAAAGCCTCTATCGAAGGACACATTTGAATACTTGAGGACTAGACTTGGGGTCCATCCCCTATCTATCAGTCACTAAGGTGATCTGGTTATTACATCAACCTACTTTTATCAAAAGATCATTCATGTTGATGCAGAATAGTTTACACTTGAATCATGTTCAAGGTTTTGATTAAGTTTGAGAACTTGAACCAATTGGAATATCAGTATACAAAGATACAAAGGTAGAGAAAATTATTTGTTTATTTGTTTCTTTGGCATTGCTGTCAAAGGGAGAGATAAATAATATGAAAAGGGATAAGCATTGATGAGAATTATCTAAGGGAGAGAAAATCTGAATGAGACAGACATGATATTAAAGATTAGTTATAGAGAACAGAAGCAGGAGTAGGAGAACTAAAAGGAGAACTAAAAATATCACAACTATAGAATGGTAAAGCTATATTATCTAATGCTATTTAGTAATGCAGTGATTAAACATATTAAGTCTATTCGACTTACAACATTTTGTTCAAAAAGTTGTAGAATATATGTTTGGTATGTGTATGGTACATTTCATATTACTTGAGTTGCCATCAATGCCAAAGGGAGAGATTGTTGAACTACAACTGATTTGGAATCTGATTGAAGAATCCATGATTAAAGATCACTAAGGAGTTGCTGATTGGATAAGTAATATGATTAAATTAGTATTATGTTGTCATTGATGTCAACTAGCTTGAAAACACTTATCTTGTAAGTTACTATACCGAGACATCTAAAGAAAGGTGAAAGAGATGAAGAATATAGAAATCTACATGGGGAAATATGTACATGATAGATGAAGATAAGGAACACATTGAGTAACTTGTTGATGAGTCTATAAATTGATGATATTGACTTTATTATGTTGCATTCATCTATGATGAAGTATAGAGCTCAAAGACACACAATAGTTTTGTCGGTAAATGAAGCAATTCTAGTATACACCGATGGAGTGTAGTGTATACCTATCATAGTATTAACCGAGCAGTGTTCACCGATGTATTTCTTTGTTAACCGAGCAGAACAGAATGAATTAAATGATTAGTTTAGCTAATAAGATTGATGAGCTGTAAAGTACCTAGATTTCAGTGATAACAAATAATGTTTGTTATGAAGATCGATGACTAATAAAATTAAAGGAAGATCTAATGGAGCAGATTGAAATGTGTTATTGACATGTTAGTTGAGAAAGTTTGAAGTGGAAAAATCTATGAATGTGGTTAAGCAAAAAAATCTGATGGAGGAGAAGAAAATGATTTACTCGTCTATATAAGAGACTAGAATTTCATTATGGAATAATGCTAGAAGAAGTAGAAACTATAGGAATATCACGTGAACAAGGTTTTCATGCATTCTGATCATACTGGTTAAGTAAGAATCAAGCTACAGAATAATTATGGAGCTATAAAGCGCAATTACCGATGGATATTAAGTTGATACAGTATTGAATCTGAAGTAAAATATTGATCAGAAGGATTTGTTAGGATTGAATGTTGATCTTTAATCTACAATTGAAGTTGTATTAAGGAAGCTCATTTACTGTTACATATTTAACCATTGTAAATAGTCAAAATCTCTTAATCGAGTGGACTCTAAAAGTCTTATGATGTATCATTCATAGAATGAACACTGTTATCCTGTCAACCCCATAGTGAATGTTGGTTGGATGATAAATTCTAGTCTAAAATCCTCTAACAAGGTCACACCTGATAGTGTTTTTGTAAACCTTTAACAGGGTTGGGTCTTAATCGACCTCACTTCAGAAGAGTGAATAATTTTTTGGGTTGCCGGTCCTAGGTGGTTTTTCCCTTTACAGGGTTTCCACATTAAATCTCTTGTGTTATGTGTTGATTGTGATAGTTGTTTGTTATCATACTTTGCATGTTACATGTTAGATTTGATCAGTAACTGTTATAGTATTTGACTGGTAATTTGTAAAAGCACAGACTGTGAAATTAATTAATGTTTACCGAGAAGAAAAAATTGAAGAAGTTTTTTTGAATTATGCAATTTGTTTTGGGACACTGGATAACTAATTCACCCCCCCTCTCAGTTATTCTAACAAATCTTTGTAGGAAGCTGAGTTGAAATATGACATAAATGAAAAACAAGCCTATGCATTAGTTAAGGCCATAAAAAATTTCAAATGTTATTTGGTTGGGGCAATTGTAATTGCATATGTGCCTAGTGTTGCTGTAAAAGACATTTTGGTTCAGCAAGAGGTCTTAGGAAGAAGGTGTAGGTGTATAAATATAAGAATCCAAGATTTAATGTTGATATCCAGATCACAAAGTTGGTAAGAGGATTAGGGTTAGCAAAACTTATGGCCCAGAGCAATTCAGATGCTAACCACATCAATATTCTTGAAGAAGAACATAGACCTTTCATTTGTGATTTAGACTATTATGAGTGGTATAAGGACATCATTGGATATCTACAAAAATTGTTACTTCCTCTTGACATGAATGACCACAAAAAGAGAACTGTAAAATTGCATTCTTTGAAGTATGTGATTATTAAAGGTGAACTACGGTGGAGAAGCAATGAGGGCGTCTTGCTGAAATTTGTTGATTTTCCTAAAGCTAAAAGTTTATTGCAAATAATGCATGAAGGTGTATGTGGTGGTCATTACATGGCCAGGACTACTGCACATAAGATACTAAGGTCTGGATTTTGGTGGCCTAATATTTTCAAGGATGCACATGCTTTTGTCAAAAAATGTGATTCTTGCTAGAGGTTTTCAGGAAAGAAAAAGTTTAATAGAAATTTGCCTTTAAGCCCAATAATAGTTGAGGCCCCTTTTCAGAAATGGGGCATGGATTTCATAGGAGAAATCCCAAATAAGTCCAGTGGAGGACATTCATGGATTCTGGTTGCCGCTGACTATTTCACGAAATGGGTGGAAGCAATTCCCACTAAAAGAGCCACTAGCAAAGTGGTGACATATTTTCTGATGCAGAATCTTTTGAAAAAGTTTGGATGCCCCGAGGTTATGATTATGGACAATGCTATGTGTTTCAGATATGAAGAATTTGTTAATTTTTGTCTACAATATGGGATCAAAATTTCTTATGCTGCTCCCTATCATCCCCAAGGTAATGGTCAAGCTGAATCAAGCAACAAAAGCTTGATTAAAATTTTGAAAAGAGTTCTAGATACAAATAAGAAGGCATGGGACTGGGTATGTGCAAGATCATGAGGGGCCAAACTATGCCCTTAAGTGGCAATGAAAAATCAGCAAATCAGGGTTAGTCAACTTGACGTGAAAATTTCAACTAGCTATGAACCTAATATCAAAAAGTTGTAAGAATAGAATCTCTAGAAAATTGAATTTAGCTTTTAAACTACTAGGTATTTTTTGAGAAAAAGTTAGTATGATTGGTGAAAAGTATATATTTCAATGCAGTAGTACAAAAATTTCAGGAAAAAAATAAGAAGTAGGTGTATGTCTGACCACCTTAATCATAATCAAATGATAATATTTTATTATAAGATTTTATATATAAGTAGTAGACTCATGCCCAGATGTGACGCATATTTTTTTGTAATTTTATTCCAAAAAAATAATTAATTATGAATTTTTTGCTACAACATTTTCAAAATGAAAAAAATCCTGTGTCTAACCACCTTAACTCATTCAAAACTTTACAAAATTTAATTTTATTTATTTTTCCTTATAGTAGGAAAAGCATAGAATGTGACACATTTTTCAGATTTCAAAAATGTTATACCGTCTGAAAGTTATAGTCATTTTTCAATCAGTATATAAATCAGCACTTTAGAGGTAGTTCAATTAGAAAATAACTAATAATTACTTACCGAATTCAAAATTTGACAGCAATTATATCGATAGAAAACTGATAATCTCCTTAAGATACCCTTTTCATTTTATCAAATTTAAGTGAAAAAAAAGTCGTCAGCTACATTGTCAAAGTTTTGAACTGACATCACCACTTTTTGGCCCCTCATGATCTTGCACATACCCAACTCCAAACTACAATTAGCTCTGTGGGCTGACAGAGTAACAATTAAGAAAGTTATTGGATGTGCTCCTTTTGATTTGGTAGATGGTATCCATGCCAGGTTGCCACAAAATAACTTACTATAGATGTACAAGTTCATTCAGTTATATGATGAAGATCAGGATGATGAAATGAAGATCAGATTGCATGAGTTGATACAATTGGATGAATCAAGAAGGGGAGCACATGATACAAATTTAAAATCTCAGTTGAAATACAAATATTTGTATGACAAGAAAACCACAGTTAGGAGATTTAAAACTGATGATTTGATCTTGATGTGGAATGCTAGGCTTGAGGACAAAGGCAAACACAACAAATTCGATCCTATTTGGTTGGGACCATATTTAATCAGTCAAGAATGGGGACCTGAATCATATATTTTAAAGGACTTGATTGGAAATGAAATGGAATTGCCAGTTCATGGACAATTACTCAAATTGTACTTTTCTTAAGGTACTTTCATTATCCATAAACAATAGTTAGTTTTCCCTTCTAGTTGTGTGTTTGTTTTAGGTTGTGTGAGTAGGTTAGCTATTTTATTTCAGTAGATGGTCTGCTTATTCCAGAGATTCTAAATCCTTGTTATGCCTGCAAGAGGCATACATCCCTAGACAGAGTGACTGTTGGCACTTCAATTTTCAAAACAAAAAATTTTTCTTTTCCTTACAAAATTGAAGTTTGTATATTTGTTTCTATTTTTGAGAAAATTTTGCTACAAAAACCCAGAAAAATCTTGCAAAATTACCAATGTTTCTCCCAAAAACTAGCAAACCCTAATTAAATAGAACTAGTTTTGAGAAGAACCCTAAGTGCTTTTATTTTAAATGGAACCCTAGGTTTTCCTTTAAGGTTTCTTTTTGGTCATTACTTTTTGCAAATCACTAAAGTTTTTAAAAGCATGTGCCAAAATATATCACCACATAGGGTCATGTTAGCAACACTTCTTCAAATACCTGAACCCGACCCCTTTTTAATAATCCTAAGTCCTAACTACCTTATCTCTTAATATTTTAGCACTATAGTCCACTTGGAATCTATAAACTCAATCTAGCGATGGTCGCTTGTTCGCATAGAATCTTTTGAACCTATGCGATCATGCGACAACCATCGATTATTTTATTCCTTGGTGCTTATAGTAGGTGGGACCACTACTAGATATATCCCATATGGACTTCTCTGATTGGTTATATTTTGCTGACTTGGAAACCATTGACAAGGGTAACACTTAAGCAGGAAAGCTTTATGTCTGCCTACCAGATATTGCAACGTGGAAACTCCTCATTAGTTAAGAAAAATGGGCCCAACTTAAGAAGAATCTGCAGGCCTGACAATCTATAGAAGATCTAATGATGGTCGCATGTTCGCATAGAATCTTTTGAACCTATGCGATCATGTGACAATCATAGATTTAACTTTATTCTTAGGTATAAAAGAAAGGTGGGTCTGCTATCAGGTGTATACACATGGCCATTGCTGATTGATCCAAAGTATGTGATGATGTGGAAGATGTCAATATTTTTGGCACTCAATAGGGAAAGTTACATGTCCTCTTTGCCAGGTAGTGCAAACATGGATATTCCTGATTGGTCAAGGCAATGTGGGGCCAGATATTTAAAGAATAAGTGGCTACTAATTGATCTAATAGTGGTCACTTGTTCACATAGAATCTTTTGAACCTATGTGATCATGCGACAATCATAGATTTAGTATCAAGGGGATAGTGGCCCACTTCATGTCTAGTCATAAAGGTAGAATCAAAATGACCGTCGAATGCAGCATCTGACAATAGCAAAGAGTCCAAGGTACAAAGTGGGGCCTGGGTGACATGTTTAAAGATTACCATCGATACAGATTGATCCACTAGTTGTCACATGTTCACATAGGTTTCTTTCAGGCCTTGCAATCATGCGATAGCTGTTAGATGTTTTTAAAAAAGAAGATCAACAACCCAAATTCAAATTTAATACAAAAAGGTGTGAAATTCAATTTTCTGGTTGAATAATGACAGGTTGATTTATCAAAGAATTAATAGTGAAATCATGCGGAGTTAATTGCTGGAATGATTGCTTTTGATTTATAATATTTCAAAGATC
The DNA here is from genome assembly GCA_027943335.1 of Chamaecyparis obtusa. Taxonomy (NCBI): domain Eukaryota; kingdom Viridiplantae; phylum Streptophyta; class Pinopsida; order Cupressales; family Cupressaceae; genus Chamaecyparis; species Chamaecyparis obtusa. The sequence continues at coordinate 910,443 of BSBK01004423.1, forward strand.
TATGCCTTTTTAGAAAATCACAAGAAGATAGAGCTTTGTGGAGAACTGGGTGAGAACTTTGCAGAGATTGGTTGTCATTTCTGAGAAATTTGAAGAAATGGTTGTTAGAAAGAAAGTCTTTTCAATTCTGTAGTATTTCTTTTGCATCAACTTTTTAGAACCAAAACCCTAAAAATGTCACCTAGGAAGGACTTGTTTGACGAGACCGATTATATAAAGAGGGGTTTGCATGAGGATTTGGTACAATTATTGCCCAGTTCTACAATTGACCTAGTAAAGGTGAAACAACTAATGCCAAAAGAACCTAGGGTAAAGATTGAGGATGGTTTATACGACACAGGAAACTACATTAGGGATGCTAAGATTGGTATGCTTAATGCGAGTGGTGTCTTTGATCTCACTGGTATGACACTATTCACATTAGGGTTTAGCCAAAGAAATGCCCCTATTCCTACCAGTAATATATGGCAGTTCGATGTAGGAAAGCTTGTGGTGCCTGGTGTTTTCTTAGATGCAGACCTAATGGTTCAAGTTGCAAAGAATTATGACCCTATTACTAGGGAGATTAGGGATGCCAGTGGAAAATTGTTGATAAATATTTTAGCTGATGAAATCAGGATAGTTTTTAGGTTAAGTGAACCCTCAAATGACCTGAAGCAGATTAATTTTGAAGAATTGAGAGAGGTATACAATGCACAAAAGAATTATTTCAAAAATGTTCCTATAAAGGATTTGTGTACTAAAGTTGGAAAGATTGTTGTCATGGGGCCAAACACACAAGAGCCTTTCAAAATAGATTATTTTAATATGAGAGCAAGAAGTGGATACTGGGCATTATGCCAAGTTTTTGGGGAAGATGCTGAAGAGAGAATGCTAGTACATTTGATGTGCATGATGGTTCAACTTTTACATTCACACCTAACAGTTACTTTTGATTACGCCCCTTTCATTATTGAATTAATTCATAATGGATTAATTGGAGTCCAAAAAAGAAAAGTTGACAAGCCCTTTTGTTGGTATTCTTTTATGATGTACATGTTCTTGTTTATAAATGCTAGCTATTTTGAGGAGGAAATGGATTCGGTAAAATAGAGGGATGGTGAGGACATGCCAGTATAGTTGTGGAACCTCAGCATGACATGGGATAGGAAGGATAGCAATTTTATACAATTTGATAAATGTTTTGCTGCTAGATTGAGGAAATTGTTTGTTCCTAAGAACCCTAGAGTCCCAACTACCTCGGCTGAATTTATTAGACCACAACAGTTTGCCCAAGACCTCAAAATAGTTCATAATTGGGGTGATGTTATTTTATATCCTTATTCTACTATTATTAGGATATATGGTTTTAAAGGGGCTGCTTTTATATTACCATATCAAGTTCCTCTTAAGATTGGTATAGCAGAATTCCTTAAGCAACTAGGAGAGATTGAAGATAGCAATCTTGCAGGGAAAGGTAGAGGGACCCTATTCCCAAATATTACAATTGCTCGCCAATTTATAATTACAAAGGGTGGATGGTCTCATATGGGTAGATTCTTAGAACCATATCTCATGACTACCATAGTTTTTAGGACAGTAGACCCAGAGGGGTTTTATAATGAAATCTTCAAGAAAAGGGTCAAATGCTTAGCAATCAACCATGTTTCCAATTTTCCAAAAGACATTATCAGGAATTCTCAGGATTGCAGGAACAAGAAGTAAGGAAAGAAAAGTGGTTGGTATATAAGAAGATGTTGGATTTTGTCAGACAATTTGACCCAAGGTATGACCCCCTAAACAATATAAATCCTATGGGTAAGAAAATAGATACTCTCATGTCTAATTTTCAAGAGATCTATCAGACTTTGAATGAGAGAAAGGAGAAGGTCATAAAGGAAAATCCAAGAAAGGCTCAAACACTATTGAGACAAACCACATTCACAAAGATACTGCCTCCAAGTCAGTATGTTGTGTAGAAGAAGATTGGTTATAATGTAGTAGTCCTAGAGTCCGACAGAAAGAAACATGTGGAGAAAAAGAGGGATATCCCTTCCACATCACAACAGGTGGAGAAGCACAAGGAGGTTGTGGATGTTGCAGACACACCTCAAGATAAATACATTGAGGATGTTCCTGATTTTTCACCTTCTGTAAAGAAACACAAATTAGAAGAGAGGCCCCAGGATATATAAGAGGAATACTCTCCTTCCCAATCACCTCTAGTTATCAAGGATGATCAAGAGAGTACCGAGAAAATATAATAGATGAATTCTCAAGGTCAAATTTTTATGACCTATGAACAAATTAATGAAGGAGTGCCAGAGAAACCAAGAGAGCTTGAGTTAGGTTTAACAGAAGAAAAAATGGTAGGTATAGAGCTGGACCCTATAATCAAACAAGCTTGTGATGAATTCCTGGCTGATGATGATTTTGTTAAAGCAAGGGCTTTTATGCAGTTTCTTTGGAAATTGAATATGAATAACCTTGAGGAAACATGTGAAAAAAGACATAAGGAAAATCTAGATAAAGATCTTGAGATCATTGAAGCTAAGGTTAGAAAAGAAATGACATAAAATTTTGAGAAAACTACTCCGTAATAGGGGAGAGAATTAGTAAAAACTGTAGGGGTACTTATCCTCCTAGAATGGGATATAGCAGATGTTGTGGTCCTTGATGTAGTGAGGAAACAAACTAATCCTATGCACAAGAACAAAGAAGAGGTAGAACATGGCATAAAAGGAGTTTCTTTCATTAATGACCATCGGGCTTTGGTCATGTGGTCTCTGAGAAGAGAGGAAAAAAATAAAGGGAAACAAACTGCTAGGAGTGATCTTTTTGGTGGTCTTATAGTGAAAAGAGTTTTTGACACTTCTATGATTGAAGCATTAGGTATGGTGGTTGCTACAGCCCAGCTTGTAGAGAAGGTAGCAGAAAAGGTAGCAAAGGAAAAAGAAGAGATTACCCTAAGGTTTGAAACAATGCTAAATGCTTATAGGGATCTAAAACAGGGGATGTTTGAAAAGGATAAATTGATTGCAGAATTAAAGAAAAGGTTGGGAGAAGAAGGACCAATTGAAACATCAAGACAATTGCAAATTTCTTCTACCCCTGTTGGGCCTTCTTCTTCAAGTCATATTGTTGAGTACCCCCAATCCCCTTTTCCTCCTTCCATAAACATTGAAGAAATAGAGCAAAGAGAAAAGAAAAGGTATGAGAAAAAAGTAAAAGATACTATTTTACACTTTGCTGCTAATATAAAACCAAAGGAGGTTTATAAGAGTGCTAAGCAATTGGCTGACATTTTGGTTTCTTTTAAGGAACAAACAACCACTCTAGGAAAAATTATGGATGAATGGATTCCTAGGGAGAATATGTGAAAGTCATTTTTTGATTCAATCAAAGATCAGGGCATTGTAAATGTTAAACTAACAGACACCTATAAAATTGTTAAGAGCCTTTTTAATTTTGAAGCAACTAGAGAGGGGTTGAAGAGGAAGGCAGAACTCCTAAGAGTTAGATATTTCCAGAATAATTTTCAACTAATCCCTAGCCTTATCAAAGCATATGGGATTATAAAGGATAGGGAATAGTGGTTAGAATAGATTAATAATGGAGTGTTATCTAAAATTGATGTTGTTTTAGGTACAGAGGATAATGCCCCTTTTGTACAAATAACTGAGATACTACATGACATCAAGATACACTTCAAAAAGGTAATGGCTAAGGTTCACCAAGTGGTTTCTAGTTGGGATAAAATATTACCTAAGAGGGATGAGGTTCTAGATTTTGAATGGCCAAGTGAAGACACTTTTACATCCTAGGAAGCAACATGTCTTGTGGAAAGTGAGAAATAATAAGAAACATCTGAAGAAGAAGCAATATGAGGCCCCAAGCTCTTGAAAATTTGTTGCAAATAATGCTAAAAGCATCAAACAATTGAAAGATGCACAGATGATACACTTGGCAGATGCTGAATTAACCTTGGGACTTGTTTTAAAATTTTGGCACTCACCTTTGCAGAATTTTTGTAAAATTGTAACAAGTTGTTATATTTGCCTTTTTTGTCTCATATGATAAACTCTTTTGTCTCTTGTAGAAAATATCCAAAGCTTGTATGCAATCCTTGTATCTATAAAAGGGTTACTAGGATCATTGTAGAAGGACCGAAACTTGAGCATATTTTCTAACAAGTTTTGAGTCTAGGATATGGTAGACTATATTAGGCATATTTTGGTATGAAAACAATATTGCTGGTTCAAAGTTAAATTCAAATAGTTTGCACTTTAAAGCATTTTGTATACATGATATTGTTATAGCATTTGAATAAAATCCAATGTTCAAATCTCTCCTATGTGTATCTCTCTTTGAGTTAGAGTTATTGAACTTCATTGCATAGATTTTCTTTGTGTGTATGTCTATGTTCTTCAGCTCTGATTTAGGATCAGATTAAATAAGCTTTAGACATGGCATAAATTCTCTAAGTATTATACAAGGATATGAGTAAGTAGTATGAATCTAGGATTTCTTTGATAAAATCCACCATAGGGTGATAGCATTTTCAAAGGGCAGGAATATTAACGTTCAATATATATTGTTTTTATATGACATTCTTGTAGTGAAGGTGTTTTCCCAATGGATAAGGCACTGGTCAGTAGTGGTGTTGTTCTTACAAGAGATCAGTGTTTGAGAGGTTTTATGTGTATTCATAATATTTGATATAAATCTTTTTGAAATTCTGTAAGCATAGTGATTTGCAAAGTATCATTCTACCTAATGATAATGGAGAATGAATAAATGAAAGGTTATTATTTAGCATTTTCTTATCAGTTATCTGTTGTTATTGAATCCAGTCTATTATTATTGTGATAAAGTTAATTGATCGTTGGATTAGGAGTACCCTCCTTGATTTTTTAGAGCCAGAAGTGTAGAGGGTAGTCTTGTCCTATAGTTGGTCCAATAATTATAGAATCCTATATTTGGATCTAACCCATCCTAAAATCGTATAGATGTATTGGTTGCTTCTAAAATCATAAAGTCTAGTTTGAGGAACCAACACATGCTCCTGAAGATAAAATTTTTGGTCAACAACAAACTAATAGGACTTGGAATAAATGCCCCAATAATGGTAGCATACCCTCCTGTTAGGAATGGGAACACTAAGAGGGGGGGGGTTGAATCAGTGTTCAGAATATTTTAACTTTTTACTTAATCTTAAAATGAACTTGAATACTTAAATACTGAAATGAACATCCACATAAACATGAAACATGAAATCAACACATAACACCAATATGGTTACAGGGAAACCCAAATAGGTAAAAACCCCGGTGGGAATTGACACCCACTAATATTTTGTACTAGTGTTTTATGATCCTTATTAGAATATCCTTAACCCTGTTAGGAGTTTCTTTACAATATTTTTAGTATAGTAGACCTTGTTAAGGGTTAGCCCCTATTAGATTTATTTTACAATAAATCCTATTAGGGGTGTGGACGCACTATCCTAGAGCTCACTGCTCAAGTGGTGAAGGTTGCAACCTTCTGATCTTAGATACACACTATGTCTGCTGGATGAATTGTCACTGTGACGCTGCTTGTCTGATCAGTTCCTTTGATGTGATAATGATTTGACCTCTTGCAAAGCTCTAATCCATCTTATCAACTCTTCGCACACTTCTGCTCTGCTTAAATCAACTCTATAACAACTCTTTTTCAAATTACAATGGGCACATCTCGTATTTATATGTGCATACAAAACAAATAACTAGGTCGGCCCTTTAACCAATTACATACAATGCTTCCAATTGAATTGGTTCAAGCATTTTTACAAAAAATCATAATTACATGTTAGCAATCTAATTATAGTGGGTGCATGGCCTTTACAACATAATAATATAACCGCATATCATCATGCCAAGAGTTAGCTGCTTACTCTGTTCTTCTCTGGCACACATTGGGTATGTAACTTCAATTGTCTATAACTTTTTCATACCTGCATATTTGATCATGCACTCATAGAAAAATCATGAATATACTCTAACCAACTTATATTCTAGGGTGCATACCATAATTCGGTCATACGCACATGCGCTGATGTTCTAATCTTCAGGTACTCTATACACTATCCAGTCTTCAACACTTAGCCAATTTATGATCTTCTCATCAAGTGCGCTGACTCCAAAACACTATATGACTTTGTTTCCATAATCAAAAAATTATATTAAGTCATATATACTAGTATAGCCAACTTTCCAACAATCTCCCCCTTTGTCATTGATGACAACAAAGGAATATGGCATAGTTGCTAACTGTTCTCTTATACAAAAACTTTTGTTATACTCTATCTTATATCTCCCTTATATTATTTACTATACATCTTTTTATATATCTATAACTCCATAATATATAAATACTCCCCCTTTGACATTAATGACAAAGGTTCTTGAAAACTGTATCTACAAATAGTTATAGTGTGAGAACATCCGGATATGCTATTTGTAAGTTTTGGATCTCTTTCTTCCAAAAAGTGATCAATGAATTAACAATCTGGAGATGGGCGCATAGTGCATATTGTAGCTTCTCTATCTTCTCCAAATCTATGATGAGACCATGATCATATGTCACCATGGTGGCATCAATCTCCTTGATATATATTCTGATTAAGTATATCTAGTGAGGGCTCAAGAGCATTTCTAAGTTGAGTTTGCCTACCCCTTATTTTTGACATCTCCTTTTCTACCTTCTCAATCTTGTCAATTTGTCCTTGATATACATTATTGCACATATTTATATCAGTGGATGGGTCTTTCACTGATTTCTTTACTTTCTCTATCATAGCTTCTACCTCTTGAATCTTCTTGAAATGGGCATCAGTTAACTTGTGCTGATCCATACAGTCAACAATGATTTTTATTCCTTTTTCTGCAAACTCTTTCAAAGTTGCTTGTCCAAATTTGAGGGAAATAAGGTCTAGTGATAAGTTACTGACCAATTCACTTAGCCTTTTCTGTATATACTTCTCCTCTACAACTAATGATGTAGACTCTTTCAAGGTAGAAAAATTGGTTTTGAAGGCTATGAGGATATTGCTAACATCATCAACTGAATTCACCTTAGACACTTTCTTGTCCGAAGGCAGTAGACTATTTAATATCTTAACTGATTCAACAAAAAATGGGTGCCTCATTACCTATTTCTCTTTGGCCTTCTCCATAGCTAAGATACTGATCTTGATCAGGTCTTCTTCACCCCATGAATCCAAACTAGTTGCATTAGGTGTCAAACTTGACAACAATGCTGCTGAGGGTAGTGGAGTGATAGGTGTACTATCCATTACTTCTTATTTTAACTTGATTAGAATTTAACTAATGGTTCATCTATTTTCTCACTTCCTTTTGCCTCTTCTTCTCCTTTTTGTTTTTCTGCTTCCTTTTGTTTTTCTTCTTCTATTTTATGTATCATCGTTTCTTCTTTTTCATTTGTTATATCCTCAATCAATACTTCTTGTTGATTGGGAGGAGTGTTATTACAAAGAGTTTCAACCTCTTATGTGCTTACAAATGCTTCTTCAAACTTGTCCAGATCCATGTCTGTGGCCGCCATAGTAACTTTTACATTGTCAATAAAGATTGAATCATCCTTGAGTGTCTCTGTTATGGGCACAGACTTCTCTACCTCTGTGGATGCATCAACTGCATGTGTTGAATCCTGTGGACATGTAGATGGTACATTAATGGTCTTTGACTCTTTTGCAACCTTTGTGGGTACTTAAGCTATGGGTGCAATAGCTGGATACATATGCGTGTTCATCAAGACCTTCTCAAAGGCTTTCTCTATTTCCTTTGCAACCAATTCATAGTTTTTGTCCATTATGTGCAGGGTCCTTGACTTGGTTCTAAGATGTGGCTTTACCAGATCTAACAACGAAGAATTCTCTTCTAGAGATCATACTGGAAGAGTTTCATCTAAGGTCTTTTCCCTTATCCTTAGGTCTTCTTTAGTGGCCTGTCTCTTTAGAAATTCTAGGATGTTCCATACATTATCTGGAATCATAGTCTTTCATTCTAAGACTCTTTTTATTGAACTTCAACATATGTTTGACAATCATTCCATGAATCTTTGACTTGTCAATTTCACTATACTTCTCATAGAACTTTCCTAATTGATCTATCCCGCCTTCATCAATGATTCTTGTACCCAACACACTGAGACTAGGTTTGAAGCTTACTTCAAGAGGTGCTTGAGTATTCTTACTATTCCTTGTTAGTCGCAAGGATGGATGACCAATGCTAATCTCTTTCTTCCTCTTAGGAATTTCCTTATACTTAGGAGGAGCAGTAAGGTCAACTGTTACTGTGGGCGTAGAAGGAGTAACATCATTTTTTCCCTTCATATCCTCAGATTTATCAATTTTCACCTTTTTCAACTTTGGGTCATCATATTCTATCTTTGTTGTATCTACGCTCTCTATTTCAAAAGCAATCTTTTCTTGCCTTGCTTTGTCTAGGTTTTCTTGAGTTACTCCATGAATTCTAAGGATCTGATAAGTAACCTTAGCTACTTTTCTTTTGGTTGATGCATCGTTTAGAACAACATCTTCTCTAGTTTTTTTTTCATAAGTCCCCCATCTAGGCTCATTAGGGTCTTTAGGGGCTGATAGAAATACTTGTGCATATGATTCTAGGACTTGTTCATCAACCTCATATCCAAGTGGATGGATCCACTTTGTTCTTGGCTCAACTACTTCTATACAAGTTACATTAGTTTTTACCATAAAGCAAATGCTATCCTTGTATTTCTCAATAATACTCTTTGGTATTTTGTACCTCATCTACATTTTAGCCCTAAATGTCTTCAATTCCAGCATCATGTAATCTCTTAGTGTGCTCTTAGTAGATGGCTTGAAGGATATCTATGGCATAGTAGGAATAGTCTTGTCTAGGAATAAATTTGACACCTTTCCAAGAGTGTGGAACTACATGTATATGATCAAAGACCCAAATTTGAATATCTTGGTCTTGTCATGCTTGATGGCCTTAATATTATCTATTAGTTGTGCATGCAGGATCTCGCACAAATTGAACTCTCCATTCTCTCTCACAAGTCTTATTGTTGCAAGAATTATGGCCACAGATACATTGTTCACCCTGCTGGTGTATTGGAACCTACATCCAAGTATCATGGACATCAATTTGATGTCATCTTGCTCAATAAGCTCTATAGTCATTTCACACCTATCACTTTTTGAGTTACATGTTTTCTCAACAAGTTTTCCCGCATCCTTGCCCACTTGAAGAATGACACCTGTCCTTGAGAGGCCTCTCATCTCATGAATTAAGTCTCCTGTATTTCTCACTGGTACTTCACCTATCCAAAATAAGTCATCATGAATCCTAATAAGAAGAATCTTTATCCATTTGGACTCATATAACTCATATGCAGTTGCATATTCAACTATAGGATGATTATTGCACTGTGCATACTCATCCATGAAGGTTTTATCAGGTTTTAACATTGTTTCCATGTGTGCTCTTATTTTGTCCAATCCTACTGGTTCTTTCTTACAATATATGTATGCCCTAATATCTTCTACATGCATAACACCCATAGGTATGCAGGAGAATGCCCCTTCCATGTCATCCAATGTGGATTTGAATGGGTGCCTCTTAAATACATATCTTTTTTTTTTGCATCATCAAATACAATAGGAGTAGCCATCACTTACTTGTATATCACTTTCCAAATGATCTTAAAGACTTCTGAATCGGCGCGATGAACTAGTGTTTCCACAACCAATCAAATGCACATCAAATCACTCAATGAATCAATATGCAATCCTTCACAATCAAATACTAGGGCTCTTTTTCTATCTAATTGCTCCGAATTCAAATGTAATGAGAGATCTACAAACTTTTGTGTACTTTAAAGTATAAATTCTACCATTAATGCTTGTTGCATAAACCAAGATGTCACTAAAAATTTCTAACTTTCATTCTATAAACAATTAGCTAGTGCACGCTTGCACATAGGTTTTGCTAGTCTCCAAAAGCATAAGTCCAAAGGTGCATACTTAGAGGGTGAGCATATCGGCCGCGTAGGGGTTTAGAGATAAATTGGCTCCCTCTATGACCTTGAGGGCCATTCATCTTGATGTAGAGGGTGCGTCCATTGTGGATGCATCCAATACATTCTCATCAACCTTATCCTTCTTTGATTCTGACTGAATCAAGCTCACATCCTCTGAAGCTTTCACAAACTTGACTTATCCTTTGGTATCCAATACTGGTTCTTCAAGCTTTTTAGGGCTTTCATGACCTTGCGTCCTTGATCTACAAAACTTTGAGATGTGTCCAACCTTGTTAAAAGAGTGACAAATGTCAGGAGGCCTTATATTCCTCCATGCATTGACATGGCTCACTATTTTACATTCTCTAGCTAAGTGACCATTATAGTTACATATATGAGATGTAACATTCTGAGTACTTCTTACATTTGACTGATTCTGATTTCTCTGATTATACTAAGTCTTGTTCTTCTGACTTGTCTTGCAATTCATAGCTCTATGACCAAATTTATTACATGAATAACAGTAACCATTAAAGGTCTTACCTCTGTATAGTTCCTTGCTATATGTCCATGCTTGTTACATGCATAACAAGTTTAATCTACTGGATTGTGCTCATTCTTGGATGGTTCAACATGATCTTTAGTCTAACTTCCAGTCTCTTTAGCATATCTAGTGTCTTTTGGTGCTTTTATTCTTTCTCACATGTTGTCAATCTGATTTTGTGCCTCATTGTATCCAATGTAGTGAGTATCTGCTTTAACTCTTCTTGCATAAAATTGATATTCTATCAAATTAGAACTAGTGTACAATTTATCTGTGATTCTTTGCCTCTTTCAATTCAGATTCCAAGCTTTCTTTGTTGTTCCTTAGCTCCAAGATTTCCATGTTTTCTTGCCTCAATTCTTCATTGAGTTGAAGGTTCTCTTTGATCTTTTCATCATATACTTCCTGATTGTTGGTCAAATTATCATCCAATTCTTCATTCAGTTCTTTAAGAAATGAATTTTCTTCATTCAACTTCTTGATCATTATCCCTAAATCACTGGCAGAGCATTCTTTCAAATCCTTTATTAGCTTTTTGATGACTACTTGAGCACCACTTTTTTTCTTCTAGTTCTTCAATTTTTTTTCCAGATTTCTGTGATGATTGAAGGTTGATTATGCAAGCAATTAATAATATGAATGATCTTAGATTTGAATTTTGATCCCAAAAAAGGATTCTACTTGCTATTTCATTGGAGGAACCTTCGTGTGAGATTTAGTTCTTGTTAGACTTGAAGATGCGATTTGAAGAATCATTTAAGCATTGAAGTTCATTTAATCATTGTGAGATCATGCAAACATGCAAAATGCAATGAGACATGCAAAATGAAATGAGACATGCAAAATGAAATGCAACCTAAGACCTAGGACCTAGTCACTGATCATATGTCAATTTGTTATCATCATTGAACTTTTAGGTAACCGGATAAATCAATACAATGCCCACTAGCCATGAAACCATAGACATATGAATATTGATTTGTATGCGCAAGAATCAATACAACACCCACTGGTTATACAACCATGGACATATGAATATTGATTTGTTTTTGGAATGTTGGATCAGATATAAGCACCAAGGCACAAATGCCAGGATGACCTGAATATCATGTCCATTTTGATATAGCAATTTGTACAAGCATCAAAACATAAACGTCGCAATGACCTGAGTACGGCTTGTGTTGCAAACACATCAAACAGTCAAGAGATCATTCTAAATCCAATGTGAATTACCCATAGTGACCCTTTATCATTCACATCCTTAGGCAAGATCACGTTTCGCAATAGGAGAAAGAATTTACTTCAAAAAGATAATAGTTAGATCAAACATCCTTGAATTTTTCGGGTATCAATGGTCGAGGTACGCATGGCCATCCAATTCGAGATAGAGGCTCTTATAGTCGGACACCATTTCAATCCGGAATTTCCAAAGTTGTTAGATTTTCACATACAAGCAGAAAACAAAGAAAAGATTATGCCCCTAGTCATCACCCTCTAAATCCTGTAAAGGACATCATCGAAGAGCTCGAAGGGACACAATATGCAAAAATCTCAATGCGAATCAGTAAGCATACAAGGAGATAAAAGCATGTAAAAAGCATAGATTGTTTTCAGTTGAGTTTTGATGTTTGATTGCGTTGTTGTAGATGCAAAATCCTTTCTGGAGACGAGACAGATAGACAGACTCAACTTGAAGCTTCAAAGGACTCTGACTGGATAGGATATGTCTAAGATACATTGGAGGCCATAGGATATGACATTGATTGCCCCCAAGTTTGAACATTGATAGGATACAGACATGCAAGCTGATTGGTGTACAAACTGACTTATTGAAAACTGGAAATGTTGAAACAAACCGGGAGATATGTACAACTAAAGCAAGACTAAAAGCTGGGAAAGACCAAGATTGTGCTGATAGATGGAGCGTTTGGAACAAGTGGCACCCGTTTGCCAGGTTTTCACCATCTTGGTAGAGATTCTATTTTTGCTACCAAGGCGCCTGTTTCTAGGTTTTCACCAAGGCACTTTTTCTTTTTTTTCATTTTTTGTATTTTTCATTTTTTCAATTTTTTGTACTTTTGATATTTTTTTGATTTTTTTGAATTTTTGATATTTTTTTGATTTTTTTTTGTGAATCATCAAGGTGTCTATTGCTAGGTTTTCACCAAGATGTTCATTTTTTTAGGACTTTTTCTAATTTTAAAGATTTTTTCAGGACATTTACCAAGCACTGAATGCCTTAGGCGTAGAATTTCTTCAGATGGAGAACGTTGATTGGTTCTCAGAGCTGTTCTCCGTCAGTCATTGAGAGTTGATAGGCACCAGAGCCAAAAGTAGCAGTGATAACAAAGGGACCCAGCCAATTGGGTTCAAACTTCCCCTTGCGTTCTCAATGTGATTGATTTTTAGGATTTTCTCTCAACACTAGATCACCAACCTGAAATTCTCTATGTCTGACTTTCTTGTTGTAGCCTCTAGACATTCTTTTCTGATACACTCTAAGATGATCATACGCTGCTTGCCTGCGCTCATCTAGTAATTCAAGTTCTTGTAACCTAGACACTCTATAGTCTTCATCAGTGACAAGTCCATGCATTCTGATTCTGAGTGATGGGATTTCAACCTCAATAGGCAGTACTGTTTCAAACCCATAAAATAAAGCGAAAGGTGTAGCCCTTGTAGGTGTTCTGATACTAGTCCTGTAGGCCCAGAGAGCTGGATTGATCATTAGATGCCAGTCGCTTCCTATTTTATTAACTGTTCTATGCAAGATCTTCAGGAGATTTTTGTTTGAAGCCTCAGCTTGTCCATTCCCTTGAGGATAGTAAATAGAAGACCAATGTTGTGTAATCTTGAATTTAGCACATAAGTCATCGAGATCCTTATTTTTGAATTGTCCCTCGTTATCTGTGATTATAGAGTGAGGGATCCCATATCTGCAAATGATGTAGTTCAGGATGAACATAGAGATCTGTTTCCCCGTTGCTTGTGTTAGAGGAACTGCTTCTACCCATTTTGTAAAATAATCTGTAGCTATGATTATATGGGTATGTCCATTAGAAGAGTGCAGATGGATAGCACCTATGAGATCAAATGCCCATTGTTGAAAAGGCCATTGTGTAGTAAAGGGAATCAGATCTCTCCCTGGAGCATGAATCAAGTTGCCATGTACTTGACATTGTTGACAATTTTTAGCAAATTTAATAGCCTCTTTCTCCATTTCAGGCCAATAGTACCCATCCCTAATAAGTTTTCAAGCTAACATTAAACTGTTCGAGTGTGACACACATATACCCTCGTGGACTTCCTCTAATGCACGTTGAGACTCTTCCCGTTCTAAACATCTAAGCAGTGTACCATCTAGACCTCGTTTGTACAGGTCATTACCAATGATGACATATCGGGATGCAGAGCGGATAAGGTTTCATTTCTCAAAATGGTTAAAATAATTAGGAATGATTTGGTCATGGAGATAGGAGAATGAGTTTTTATATCGGGATGAATGATGACCTACAACAGTGCAGATCATGCAGGTTTCGGGGGAATCATATGCAGGATAGGATAGGGCTTCCACCAGGAACTCGTAGCGTAGCTCATGTTCGGGCTACTGTAAGAGAGTAGATAGTGTCGCCATTGCATCAGCAACCTTATTCTCCATTCTAGGTATTTTCTCAAATGTGATAGATATGAAATATTTCTTTAAATCATCTACCATTCTCTTGTAAGGAATGAGCTTTTCATTTTTGGTTTGGTACACATCATTGACTTGGTGGATAACCAATTGTGAGTCTCCATGGATGTGCATCTCTATAACTCTCCACTATATTGCCATTTTTATACCATTGAGAAGTGCCTCATATTCAACAATATTGTTTGTGCAAGGAAACTTTAGTCTGAATGCTTTGGGTATCAAGTATCCTTGAGGAGTGATGAACAATATGCCTACTCCAGATCCATTCTCTATGTAGGAGCCATCAAAGAATAACCGCCATGCTCTAGAAGAGAGATGCATGATAGAGGAATCAGGAAATTCCATTTGCATGGGTGTATTATCAAACAGTGGTGCTTCAGCTAATTGATCAACAATGACCTATCCTTTGATAGCTTTTCTTTCAACATATTCAATGTCAAATTCGCTCAAGAGCATGACCCATTTAGCTAGTCTACCTGTGAGGGAAGCTTTGCTTAGGAGATATTTCAGTGGATCAATTTTAGCTACCAAATGAGTAGTATGAGCTAACATGTAGTGTCTCAGTTTCTACGATGCAAAGATCACATCTAGACATGCCTTCTCTATCATTGAGTAGTTCTTCTCATAGGCCACTAAAGTTCTGCTGATATAGTAGATGGCTCTTTCTTTCTTGTTCTCATCATGCTGTGCTAGCAATGCCCCCAGTGATGTATCTGTTGCGGAGACATATAATATTAATGGCTTCCCATGAATAGGAGGCATTAAGATAGGAGGATTCGAGAGATAATTCTTGATATGATCAAAATTCTTTGCACAGTCTTCATTCCAGGCAAAGGTCACACCTTTATGTAATGTTTTTGTAAAAGGCTGTGATATGTCCGCTAGCTGTGATATGAATCTTCTGATAGATTGAACTCTTCCTTGCAACATCCTCATTTGATTGATAATTGTGGGAGGTTGCATCTCGATGATAGCCTTGACTTTAGCCGGATCAACTTCAATGCCTTTCTTTGAAACTATGTATCCCAAGAGCTTTCCAGAAGTGACACCAAAAGCACACTTCTTAGGATTTAGTCGGAGACTAAACTTTTCCATTCTGTCGAGGATCATGCTCAAGTCTTTTAGATGTTCAGTCCTGATCATAGATTTTGCTAATGTGTCATCAACATAATCCTCCATTGTTCTATGCATCATATCATGAAAAATAGATGTCATTGCTCTTTGATATGTAGCTCCAGCATTTTTGAGTCCGAATGGCATAACATTCCAACAGAAGGTTCCCCATGCACATGTGAAAGCTGTTTTCTCTTGATCTTCTGGAGCAATTTTGATTTGGTTGTACCCAGAAAAGCCATCCATTAAGGAATACATTTCATAGCCCGCAGTCATGTCCACTATCATATCAATGTTAGGTAGTGGAAAATCATCCTTAGGGCATGCTCTGTTCACATCTCTAAAGTTCGTGCACACTCTGATTGAACCATCTAGTTTTGAAATAGGTACAATGTTAGAGATCCATTCAGCATAGTCTATGACATGGATGAATCCAGCTTTGAGGAGTTTTTCTAACTCTGCTTTGACTAAGAGTGCCACATGAGGATGCATCTTTCTCAATTTTTGTTTGACTGGTTTTACCCCAGGAGCAATGGATAGATGGTGCATGATGAGATTGGGATCCAATCCTGGCATATCTGAATATTTCCATGCAAAGTTGATCTTTTTTTCTGATAAGAATGTAGTGAATTTTTGTTTCTCTTCTTCTGATAAGGATTGTGCTACATTTACCAATTGTGGTTCCTCTGTTGTACCCAAATTAATGGATTGAGTGGGTTCAATCAAAACTGGAGATCTATCCTATAAATGACTCAGAAGGACATCAAATATCTCATCCTTAGGTGCCTCAGAGAGGTTTTCACCTTTAGATACATCTTTTCTTTTTACTTTTGTAGGATCTGAGACTGCCACAAAGTGGTTTTCACCCTCAGAACTCTTTTTCTTTTTCTTTTTATTTTTTTCACTAAGATATTTGATGTCCGACTCGGTCATGCTGACGCTCGGTTCGCTGATGGAAGTCCTCATAGGCTCGACTGCATTGAGGTAACAAGCAAGGGCATAGTCACTGGAAAAGGTGTAAACACCATGGCTTGGGTTTGTGGAAGTTTGGTCGATAAGATCAGGGCGTTGGATAGTTAAAGCGGGAAAGGCTTGGGATATGGTGTTCATGGATGGGGATATGTCATCATTGGTCCTAACCCGACGTGCAAGTTCAAAGGTGATATTACAGCTCAAAATGTTTAACTCGTGAATAGGCTCAATGTTATCGTGGGAATCCTCTTCAGACATAGGTGGATCAGACACGTTAAGTTCATTGTTTCGCTCTAGACCTACATTGGGTTGAGATACATATTGGTGAATAACATCAATATATTTCTCTGTTATAAGCTCATCTTCTTCTGGCATGGCACCCCATTCATAGTCATTTGACTCAGATTCTGATTTAGGATCTCTAGGAAATCTTAGAAAATGTGTGAAATCAGGTTGAATACCCCAAGAAGGATTACCCTCAGTCTCTGACTTGAATTCATATTCATGGGAATCAGTGTCAGAATAACTACCCCCTTCTTCTTGATCAGTTTGATTGCCTTCGAGATTAGTTGGTTCTTGTGGTGCAACCATCTCTTGCACTACAATAGGTTCTTGTGTTTCTACTACATTAATTCTTTTGATAGGATCATCTGTATCATCAAGAAAATCTTTGATCTCTTTAGGCAATTTTTCATAGGGGATGAGTTTTGAACTATCTGAATCATCATCAGAGGGTTCTATTTCTTCTTTCTTGAGAAGGGGTTCTCCTGGTGCAATTTGTTCTATGACATGAGAACAACCACCTTTGAGATGATAGGGTTGCTTCTTAAAGCCTAAGCCACCAGTATCTTTGTTGGCTCTACCAATATGTGAAATGGGTGTCACAAGACCCTTTCCTCTGATTCCTAGAGGTCCTTGACCGGAATATCCCATCTTGGCTATCAATTTGTTCCCTAGACCATACGAATTAGAAGGGATTGTAGGTGCTATAGATTCACTAGGTTGAACAATTTTAGATTCAGAATCCTCTTTGTATAGCCATGCCAACACGGCTTCATCCTCTTCAAATTCTTGTTTGGATATTTTCTCTGCCACAAAATTTCTTTTGTATGCTTCCATAGGTTCCTTAGGTTCTGATTTAGACTGCTTCAAGGATTGTCCATATGACTTAGGTGAGATTGCGAGAGATGTCAGAGACAAGACTGGCTCTATAGTGTATTCTCCCATCCCATTTTCTTTGATATTGATCTCTTTAGCAATGTCTTCCATCTTAGATGTGGAAGCCACATTTTGTTGCTTGATGGAAGATTCTCTATTATTGGGAACAAGCTTATCGACACTTTCCTTCAATGTATTGCAAGTTGTACTCAGATCTGCTGGGATAGTAACTTCTACCCCTTCATACGGAAATTTCAAGCATTGATGGTACGTAGAAGGAATAGCTTGCATTTCATGTATCCAGGGTCTCCCTAGAAGAATATTGTAAGCCAATGGCAGATCAAGCACCTGACATGTGGTATCTTTGATGACCGGACCCACTTAGATGGGTAAGACAATGGTGCCTTTAGAAGATCTTTCCTGTTCATCATAGGCCTTTATGGTGATCTTCTTTCGAGGATCAATAGCCGTCTCTGAGAATCCCAACTGTGTGATTAAGTTGTAAGAACAAATGTTGAGGTCTACGCCCCCATCTATCAACACACATTTGAATTGACAGTTCTGGATCAAGACTTCTATGTGTAAGGGCTGATTATGTGGGTGACTCAAAGAGTTGTCATCTTCCTCTGAAAAGGAGATATATTGTGGAGATGTTAGATGACCAACCATAGTCTGGAACCTGTCTAGATCTAGATCATCAGGAACATTAGAGCTGAGAAAAGCTTTGTCTAGGATATCTTTGTGAGATGGAGATATTTGAAGTAACTCAAACATAGAGATTTTGGCATTGGTATGCTGGAGTTGTTGGATGATGTTGTAAGATGTAGGTCTTGTATCCTTTGGATTAGAAGATTTCAAGGTAGCCTTCTATTTAGAAGCAGATGTGAGATTGAAAGGTATCTTAGGGACATTAGATGAACTTGGTGTTTGTCCTTTCAGATGAGCCTGAGCTTGTGATCTGGTAACCGCATTAGCTGAGGAATGATTTTTGTCTCTTCGTACAATCGTGATGACATTGCAGCTCTCAGAGAGACATGGTTCAACCATATTGATGACAACATTGTTTCCAGGGTAGGCATAGTTGACTTTTGTCCCCATGTTAGGCTGAGAAGTGGAAACTCCCTTGCCATGTTGTGGAAACGGTTCCATAAATGCTGTGTGATCATTATTGCTGGTAGGATTATTGATTGTGATGTCTCCTTGATCTATCAAGTCTTGAATGGTATGCTTCAAGTGGAAGCATCCATTAGTTTTGTGGCCTTTAGTCCGATGGAAAGAATAGAATTCATTATCTTTCCACCAATATGGTTTTGGATCCGGATCAGGGTTTCGGATTGGTGGTAAAGAGATCATGTTATCAGCTATCAAGGTTCTCAGGGCAGATTCCAAAGATTCTCCCAGGGGAGTAAACTTTCATTTATTATCCCATCATTTGAATGGCTTCTTTGGAGATGGTTCAACAGATTTTTGCTCTGAAGCTTCAATGTCTTTGGTGGCAAGGGTGAGATTGTAGGCTGGTGCCTTTGATGGGGTGCAGATAGTGTCAACAACACCATCAGAGATGATACCTTTATTTCTATTCCAGCTCTTATTTTTATCTTTTGAGCTAGATCCAGATTCAGACTTGTCCTTTTGAAGTGTGATTTCTCCTTTCTTGACAAGTACTTTCTCAATCTTGATTGCATTATCCACCATTTTATCAAAAGATACATGATCTTGCATTTGTAATGGATTGTTGAGCTCTGGAACAAGATTATTGATAAAGATTTCAAGTTTCTCCATTTCGGGAATTGGTCTAGCATATAGAGAAAACTTCTTTCGCCACCTCTTGAGAAAAGTTAGGAATGATTCCCTTGGATATTGCTTGAGGTTACAGATATCGATCATGGTGACCGGATGTTGAATGTTGTAGGAATATTGTTGATAAAACAATTTAATCAATTCCTCAAAAGTTTTGATCGTAGAAGGTAATCTCAAAAACCATTGAATGGATGCTCCTCCCAAGGATCTAGGAAAAAGATGCAACAGATAGGTCAGTTCATGCATGAATTCCATGGAGTGCGTACAGAACTCTCTGACATGGTCCTGAGGATCAGAGTGTCCATCATATTTGTCATACTTTGGCATCTCCACTCTTTTTGGGAATGGAGGCATATACAAGTCTTTGTCAAAAGGGAAAGGACAAAGGGCCTCCATGGAGAATTCCTTGGGTTCCTTCTCTTTCTCAATTTTATTCATTTTTACTTGCATAGCATGCAGCTGGTTCATTATGGCTGTCATCAGAGTTTCTTCCTCATGCATGATGATATCTTCGACATTGAAGTGAGGAGGAAGTTTAGCTCCTTCCTGGGCTAATTGCAAAAAGTACGCCTCTCTATCCACTTTCAAGAAATGCCTCATCATTCTCTTGAATTCATCATCATTCTGACATCGATGGATTTCAGAGGGTGTAGGTTCTTGGTCGGCATTATGTTGAGAATGGTGTCCCTGGGATCCTCCTCCTAGAGAACCGTGGTTTGTCCCTGCTTGAGACATGGTAGGAGTTTTTGGATTTTTCTGGAATAGATTGAGGAGGAGTTTGCTGATTACCTCTGTGAGTTGATAGAGGAGGTAGGTAACCAGTTTTTAATCAAAAGTTACCGAGACCGTCATCTTCGTAGATACCTAACTTGATGAGTTGTTCAAGAGTTGGACCCGAGGTATTGGTCAAAAGTAAGTTCTGAGATGTTTCTTCTGATTTTTTGTGTGAAGAAGCTCTGGTCTCCACCATTAACTTTGAATGAAACAGAAGAAAAGGATGAAGACAACTGAAGAACAATTTGATTCGAGAAAATCGGATGACGCAACCTTGTCAAGATTATGATAGTTTTGAAGATCTGATGAGATGTGGGTGAAGGAAACTGTGCCCTAGATGTATGGGATAGATCACCCAAAAGATAGCGGACACGTGTTCCCAACACTTAGTCTATTTTTGAAGATTGATTGAAGATTGATAGTTATGACAAGGTTTTGACATGAGATAAAAAGGACTCAAATTGATCAAACAGAAGGCTAGATCAGATTCAAAAGATCAATCTCAAAAAATGGTAGAATGCTCAATAGCTACTGCTCTATTCCTGACACAATGATATTTTTGACAGATTCTGGAACTAGGCTGGAAACCTTAGATATCTTGCAATTTGACAATTTTTGACAACTCTCTCAAATTTTTCCAAATGACACTCTGCAGACTTGTACGACACTGGGTAGTCTATGAAATGACAATTGCTAAACTCGTACGACAGTTGGGTAGCAATGAAATGACAGTTGATGAAACTCGTATGACAGTTGCTAACAAGGTTTTGACTTTCTTGAATTTTCTAGTTTGAAAACTCGTACGACACTGGGTTCTCAATCATACGACACATGGGCAATACTAAAATGACACTTGACAAAACTCATACGACTTTTGACTTCCTGAAATGACTTTTGACTCCAGAAAAGATTTTACGTCAATTTTTGCAAAACTTAAGGTTTTCAGTTTTGGATTGTTTGCAAATTGTACTGTCCAGATTTTGAAGGTTATACTAGATTTGATCATTTTTAATAGCCAAGTAGATAAACAAGCACGTAGAATAGCAAGCAAGTGATTCCAAGCACGTCTGAAAACAATGAACAAGGGAAAAAGCAACCTTGCGCATGAACAATCAAGTGACCAAATTGTGCTAATCCCTGACAGTACTAATTGTGTATGTTCTGAAAAGTTTTGCAATAACACACATATACCTGAAAGTGAAAAATTGGCCTCTCTAGGGTTTTTAGTAATGGTTTGACTCTGCAACTTTTATGATTCAAAGGGGTGAACTCCAATCTCGACGCACCAGGGTTTTGACACAGTCTGAGAACTTAATCTTTAAGAGCTGCTAGGGAGATCTGACAACCCAACAATGAACCATACCCATGGAGATTTCTTCCATAAGGACATTTATATAACGGTTGTCACTACCATGGAAAAAATGGCTATTACCGCTTGAGGTTCCGTCAATGCAGTTTGCCCTGTGAAGGGATTGTCCATTACGGTTAACCCTCTCTAAAGGTGACTCACAGATTTATACCACAAGGGGACTTGGCTCCAGATCCAAGGTTTTTGACACCTTTTCACTTTTAACCCAAACAAAGCAAGCAAATTAATCCGACACGCTAAGACAAAGTTTTGTTCCACCAAGGTCTGTGATATCAACTCCATGTGATCTATCAACCTCTCCAGAGAGAGAATGTATCAATCAATAAGAGAAGACACACTAACCAATTTTGATTCACCAAAGCTCGTGATATCAACCCCACGTGATCTATCAACCTCTCCGGAGAGAGAATGTGTCGATCCATAAGAGAAGATGCACTAACCAAGTTGAATGTGAAATGCACTAAGTATCCTCCCTACCTACAAGGATTCTGTTGTCAAGAAAGATTTCTCTAGGAATCCAATCTCTCAAGAATCACGAATAGTGTTCATAGGGCCTAATTACTATGTGAGCACAGATATATTCCCGAAAGAAAATCTACCAAAAGTACCCAAAAAGTAGAAAGAGGAACACTTAACACTTAAAGAGAATATGAGATGAGTCCACAAGGTGGAACACTTAACATCTCACACAAGCTGAAAATGAGTCCACAACTTAGAAAACAAGTGAGTTCCTAAAAGCACAAAAGGGTTGCCAAGTGGAACACTTAACGCTTCTGTCCTATTTACCCCTCCCCTTTATGGCGCTGAGATTGCAACCACGGTGTGGAAATGAGGGGCCGGCGGATTAGCGAGTCCAATAACCCAAGATAGCAATCAAGATCAATCACAAGTATTCTAAGACTACTTAATGAATCCTTAAGGGGTCACAACCTAGTATCAATTATGCAAGTGTGTAAAACAAAAGCATGAAAAGAATCACCCAAGCTAGACACACGAGAGATTTATTTTAAGGCCAAATTGAAATGTTATTAGATGAAGGAGAATACCTAGGATCCTTGCAACACACTTAGTAGATTTTACCTGATTTTTAGCAATTCTTGTTGAGCTTTTCCATGCAAGCAAGTGACAAACTCCCCAACAAGCAAACAAGCAAACAAGATATGCAAAATATATTCAACTTATGAAAACCATAGGGTTAGCTCTAAAAATCAATTATTATCAGCAATAATAACTAGCAATTAACCCAAATGACAACTCATATCATTCATTGCACCATGTAAAAAAAATAAGTGCATACCCGTCACAAAATTTTATTTTATTTTTGCTGCATTTGACCTAGTCAACAAGATTTGATTTTTTTGATATGATTTTGGCCACAAAAATAGAAATTCAGAATAGAGACCCCTACTAAAAAGTAGAGAGCTTTCCAAAAATGCAAAATTTTTAGAAAAATCTCTTCATTTGTGCCCTAGAGACCCATTTTACCAAAACAGACTAGTTTTTGTAAATTGACTATTTGAGCTATTATATTACATCTAAATTTAAAACACAAAGAATGGACCCCCTGTAGAATTTAAGGAGCTATCCGAAAATGTAAATTTTTTTGAAAAATATGCTGATTTGCATCAGATATTAATTTTTTTATGAAAAATTGAAAAAAAAATTATTAAAAATTCAAAATAATTCAGAAAATTCTGAATTTTGTTTCGAAGCTTCCCTGATATGTCTCCAACCTGAAAAAAAAATTTTAGACCAAAAATCCAAGCAGTTTGGGAGATAAAATTAAATCTTTGAAACTTTGGGGTTTTAGCTCCCAAAAAAAATCAAAACTAGCATGCAAAGGTGGGTTGCCCCATGGTGGGCGCCAGAAATGTGTGTCTGAATTTTGTACCTGATCTGTAGACACAACACTCAGTAAAACATTAGAGGTTAGCTATAATCAAAATCATGCAAAATTGAAATCCACTCTAACCAAGCGATTTACTGCCTTCTAGTAGGTGCGAGATTGATGTTCTCAGATTGTAATCGAGATCAGTGACCTAGATGACACCTAAATGAAGGATTTGAATGCAATTGATCTAGATATGAGATTGAATGCAATTAATCTATTTTTTTAGATTTTCTATGCAATAAGAATGAAAAACTGATATGAAACTATGCTAGATGAAATTGATATGCTATGAATGCTATTGAAAATTGATATGCAATGCTAATCTAACAATGATATGCAATATGAATGCAAAAATAAGATTGATCTCACAAAGATGTCGATTCGCAAGAGCTTTGATTCTTCAATTCCAATTCTCCAGCGTGATTCTGCAAAAATATGAGATGAATTTGGCAAAGTAAGCTTGCAAAATTATGAGATGAATGGATGCAAATTTGAGAGATCAATTATGAAGAGCCGAGCCTTGTTTTTATAGAAATCCAAGGCTTTGGAGGTGCATGAAAAAAAACCATAAATCACTCAAATAACTCAGGTTGATTTTTGAGTTATTTTTTAATAAAGATAATTAACTCACAAAAATATGCAACAGCTAAGTTTTAACTCAAAATAGAGTTTAGCTTTAATTCATAATTGATAGTTGTCTGCTTTTATGATTGTGCATGTTTTATTATGAATTAATTTAATAATAAAGTGATTTATGCTCAACTTAACTGCTTTTAAAAATAAAACAATTGATTTATGGGTTAATCAATTATTTAATCAAACTTTTATTAAAAACTATATTATTAAATAATGACAACTTGCTTTAATTAATTAAATAAGAATTTAATCAATTATTCATATGATATTAGATTTATTGTCAAAATTAAATAATACAATTAATAATAGATATAATTAAATTTAATTACACAATTAAGTGGCAAATATTAAATCTAATTAATTAAATATGAAAATATTCAATTAATCAAACTTTAGGATAAATGTGATTTATTGCCAAATAATTATAAAATTAAAGATAATTATGATGATTAGGAATATTACTAGGAATATTCCCTGATGCAGAATTTAAGATAATCAATTATGATTCGATGATGTTTAGATGTGCCTTAGATTAGGACTTTGATGTCGATTTCATTCGAATTGAAGATGTAGGAGATTAATGAACTTATAGCCCATTTTTGGGGTATTACAGCACTCATAGAAAAAGAATGAATATACTCCAACCAACTTATCTTCTAGGGTGCATACCATAATTTAGTCGTATGCACGTGCGTTGATGTTTTGATCTTTGAGTACTTTGTACACTGTCCAGTCTTCAACACTTAGCCAATTTTTGATCTTCTCATCAAGTGCGCTAACTCCAAAACACTATATGAATTTTTTCCCATAATGAAAACATTATATTAAGTCATATATACCAATATAGCCAACTTGCCAACACCTCTGACAATGCCAATGCCTTTAATTCATCTGAAGTAAATTTCACTCAAGCTCCCAACACACACCAATCAGATAATGAGTACATGGGAGAGTTCGACAATCAATAGATCTTGGATCCTGATAAATCTCAGACTCATTTCATTGCCATGGTCTTCGATTCCTATGACCTGTGGATAGGGGGAAGTCCTATCGATAACACAACTAAAGAGGAATTTGTCTTCCCTTTCAATTATGAAAGTAAGCCTGAGTACTCTGAGATCCATGCTTTTCAGAATAACAATAGAAGCAATTATAATCTAAGAAGTAGAAGGAAACCTCTAAATGATGGTATTCCTTGGGAATTCAGCCCACTCCACTTGACCCATGGGCTAAAAATAATCCTACACCTCCTAGAGGTCCCAGTGCCACTGCTACCCCGACAACGCAACACCAACCCACCATGCTGAGGAATCCAGCTTGGGCCACCAAATAGTATAGCACAATAAAGGAACTAAATAGAGTTAAAGCCAATATGTCAATGTACAACATGTTGCAAAGTTTTCCTTCATAGAGAGAAGCTCTCTTGAAATCATTGGATCATTCTAAATCAGTCCTGTCTGAGAGTAATGCTAGAAATTCATCCAACGTCAATGTGGCTGAGGTAGTGCCAACCATGTTCAAGGAAATGATAGAAGTACCCCCATTCTTGCTCAGCCTTAAGATTTTTGGAAAGAACTTACAAAAATGTTTGATTGACTCAGGGGCTTCATGTAACATCATGCCATTATCCATATGCCACAAGCTAGGGATGAACCCTCAACCAACCAATAGGGTTGTGATCCAACTTGACAAAATAGAGGTCAAAGTCATTGGGGTCCTGAAGGATAGATGCATATAGTTAACTACTGACCCTAGAAACTAGGATTGCATCAACATACATGTGGTGGACATCCTAGAAACATACGACATGTTACTCAACAGGGAGTGGACCTAGTCCTTGAGGGGTTGGTTCTCCACAGATTTCAATCAACTTTGGCTACCTTGGAAAGGGTTCAATAACCAAATTAAGATTGATGGTGAACCCAAACTCAAATAGATGATAACTAAATACAATGCCCCAAATGAAGTCCTATTCTCACAAGCTGACCTGATGGTGTATCGATTCGATAAGGCTTTCACATTTCACCTCAAAGAAGAAGAAAATTCAAATGATAACCTTGTACAAGGGTTGGTGCATACCCAAATTCCTGAGGAGATCCTCACGGAGTTTGTGGGAAATATGATAAAAAACATGAAACATCTTGGCCAAGATGCTGACCCAAACATACTATTACTGCTAGGATATTGTTGCCTGCACCAGACAAATTACTCAGAGTTTGAATGACTAGATTGCTAGGGTGCAATGGTTGAAGTAATGAGCCAAATCTCTTGTGAACCTAAGCTTACAAAAGGGACAACAACACATTTAGGTGATGACAGACCTCCCCTTTTTGAACAATTCCAGGTCCTCACAACTGAGTGCCCAATACAAGAGGAATGGAGTTCCTTTGATGATGGTTTCTTACCCCCATGCCACAAAGTGTGGCATGATGCGAGAGAGAAACAAAAGATGAAATGGGTGCCCCTCTCTGCAAGGGAAAATTTGGGCACATAGGATATGGAGGCCCTGATCATAGAAAACTTATCACCACCAGAAACCTCTCTTGAACCCCAAGTAGGTGTACATCCGCTAAAGGATGCATTCAAGCCCAAAGTTAAGCCCTCTTCTAATAAAGTTCATCCATAAGGAAGCTCAGGTTGGATGGATCCAAATGTAAACAAGGAGCAGGGGTCAGGATAGAGTTGGTCAACCCTAAGGTGTCTCATACTATGTTGCTTATAGGCTATAATTCTACTGGACCAATAATGTCATTGAATATGAGGCACTGGTGTGAGGTCTCCTCATGGCCCATGAAAAGAAGGTAAAGGCCTTGGTTTTAGAGGGAGACTCACAATTAATAGTCAGACAGATCCAGAGCTAGTATTCCTGCACTGATAAGTGACTAGCATCTTACCATAGCCATGTGTGGGATTTGAACAAATATTTTGAAGCATTTAATATCCAGAGTGTCCCAAGAAGAAGGAATACTATCGCGAATGCTTTGGTAGTGTCGGCAAGTTCCTTACAGCCACTGGAAAAGTCTAAGCTAAAGAAATTCTCTATTGAGCTAGTGGTCGTGCCAGCCATTCCAGATAATATCAAAAACTTCTAGGTATTCTAGGATGACTAATAGATACTAGAGTTCATCATAAGTACTGGAGTCTTTGAAAGAAAACATTGATGAAGAAGACAAAGTGGAAGAATTAGATGATCTAGGGATCTTAAACTTGAAGACTAACTCCATCCTAAAAGGAATGGTGGCCTTGGAAATAATTTTTGACAAGGATAGACATGCTCATGAAAGGGGGAAGACACCAATAGTAGGAGGCAACGATTACAAGTGCTACAACCTAGGCACACAGCTTGAACCTAGGGAGGTTCATATTGGAAAGGTTAGCACAGCTGAGGAAAAAAGGTGGATGGTAGGTTTTATCATGGAGTACAAAGATGTCATAGCTTGGAGCTATGAAGAGTTAAAAACTTATGATCCTGTCGTCATTGTGCACAATATCCCATTAAACCCAGATGTGAAACCTTTCCACCAAAGACAAAGGTCGGTGAATCTAGTGATTGAGCCAGTAATCTAGAAAGAAGTACAAAAGTTTCTCGATGCCAAGATTATCTTTCCCATCTGACATTCGACTTGGGTAGTGAATATCATCCTAGTAAGAAAGAAAAGAAGAGAAGTACGACTCTGTGTGGACTTATGGAATTTGAATAGATCTTCTCAAAAGGATAACTACCCATTACCATCCCTCAATGAAGTGTTACAAGTGGTAAACGACTCCCAGATGATGTCTTTCCTTGATGGTTACTCTAGGTATAACCAGGTCATGGTAAAAGAAGAAGACCGCCTGAAGACAACTTTCACAATAAAATGGGGGACATTTTCTTATCGCCATATGCGCCCATTTGGTTTGATCAATGCAGGATCCACTTGCCAACAGGCTATGGATGAGGTGTTTAAATGCCTGGTCAACAAATGTATTGTTATTTATATGGATGATCTCACAGTATTCTCCAAAAATTGGGTAGACCACATTGAAGATATGCACAATGTATTGAAAATATGTTGACACTATGGAATCTCATTAAATCCTAAGAAGTGTGTCTTTGGGGTGACCCAAGGAAAACTCCTTGGGCACATCATGTTAGAAAGAAAAGATCCCCAAGATAACTGAGAGGGGGGGGGGGTGAATCAGTTATTTGATAATTAAACCATTTATCAACTTCAATATCAACTTCAACAGATTTAAACCATATAATCAATGCAGTAAGCAACCATAGAAAGATAATCATACACAATGACACAATAACACAAGATATGTTAACTAGGGAACCTCTTGATCAAAGAGTAAACCCTGGTGGGAATGATGCCCACAAAATGATGCACTAATATGAAAGTTCCTTGTGAGAGGATGGACCCTGTTAGGAATCTTATGAAATACATTCAGTACATATGAATCTTTTTTAGGATATTTTGAATCCCTGTTAAAAGATTCTAACTCTGTTAGGAGTTATGGAAGACAGAAGGACCCACTACCCAAACAGCTTCAAGGCAAGATCTCTGAACTCACTGTCCATTAGATCTTAGGATTATTCAATAGAATAATATGAAATATGTTACCTCCTTCACACTATGCCAAAATTGCACTCTCCGCTACACAAGATCACAAATCCAAATCTCTGTACTTCGCAAGTCTTCCTTCACCACTGAATTAGCTCTATTCTTCACCTCATGCATATATTCGCATCACAACTTTCACAATTTCATATCACAACTATTACAATCCCATATTTCAACAAGGAAAACATTCCTTCCTTTATACCACACTCAAATAATTACAAATGAGTCGGCATCCAAATATAAAATAATAATTTCAACACGCTACATCAAAATTACATAAAAACTGTTGGCTTCCAGATACAATAAATTTCCAATTGTGTGACCTCAAAGTTTTCACTGTGAACCACATCACCACCAATGAGTCTCAAAATTCCCTTTAACTACGTAGAATCAGATTCCATCCCGATTAGGAGATATCCTCTGATTACCAAAAATCGCTACTCAGGAACACTGCCAGAATATTGCTTCCACCAAAATGCTTATAACTTTCATGAATAAATGAATTTATTTTTGCGCTATTAACCATAGGTTAATAAAACACCAAAGAACATACCATCAACTGCATAACTCAATTTGAAATATAACACGTGCACAAAACATAACTGTGCCTGCTTCTCTGCTAATCTCTAAAATATCACTGTGTTGACATCAATGATAATCATAGTCATGAATGCAACAACCACTAATATAGAATGATTTCCAAAGGCTTCATCATTCATTCCTAACAATCTCCCCCATTAGCATTGATGGCAACATAGATGAAAAACATCCAATGTTCCAAAAATCCAATCACTGCTGCTCAACTGCTCTGCTGCTCTTTATAAATCAAATCTTGCTTTGTTTTCCTATTCAATCTCTTCAACAAATGTATTTTCTCAATGTTTTTCATGATTCTCTCCCCCATTGACATCAATGACATAAATTCTATCACTATGTCAAACAATAGCTCAATGTCAAAAGACACTATTTAGAAAAAAAAAATTCACTAGAGTCCTCAATGACTCAGCTTAAATACACATACTCCCCCATAGAGGAAGTACCAACATCCAATCCAGAAAATAGATAGGGCCATATTCCACTGGACAGATGCAACCAACTGCATCATTATTCAAAAGTAGGCTGGGGCATAGCCCCAAGCATACCTCTCAGATACTCAAATGTATCCTTAGGAAAAGGCTTTGTAAATATATCTTCTATCTACTCCTTTGTGCTTATGTACTCCAGTTTGACTTCTTTCTTAGCAACTTTCTCTCTTACAACATGATACTTGATCTCTATATGCTTAGTTTTAGAATGTAATATAGGATTCTTAGACATACTAACTATACTGGTGTTATCATAATGTATAACAACAGGCTCATCAAACTAAATTCCAATATCCTTCAACATTTGGTTCATCCAAATTATCTGGTTACAATTATTTGCCACTGCTACATACTCTGCTTCTACTGTACTATGTGAGATACAATTCTACTTTTTTCTCAACCAAGAAACTAATCTTCCTCTAAGAAAAAAGGCTCCACCACTGGTGCTTTTCTTATCATCAACTGTGCCTCCCTAATCAGCATCAGTATATGCACATAGGGTAAAATCATCAGAAGTTTCATACCACAATCCATATTCCATTGTGCCTCTAAGATATATCAATATCCTCTTTACTGCTGCATAATGTGACTCTCTAGGTTCAGCTTGAAATCTTGCTACCATTCCAACTGATTGTTGTATATCTGGTCTAGTGTGTGTCAAGTATTGCAATTGATCAATCATGGATCTATATTTCTTCTACTCAACTACTGGTGTTTCATCTTTACTAGATAGTTTATGTCCTATAACCATAGGTGTTCCAACTGGTTTACAATTTTCCATACCAAATCTTTTCAACAAATCATTCAGGTACTTTGTCTGACTTACAAAGATACCATCTTTATTTTGTGTTATTTGTAATCCCAAAAAGTATTTCATTTCTCCAATCATACTCATTTCAAATTCTATCTTCATTTCATCAGCAAATTTGTCACTAGCTTCATCTTCTCCTCCAAAAATAATGTCATCAACAAAAATAAATATAACTAACAATCCATTCTCAATTTCTTTTGTGTATAAGTTACTATTAGTTGTTCCTTTTGTAAATCCCAATTTTAACAAATACTTATCCAATCTAGCATACCATGTCATGCCCCGCAAGGGAACCGGGGAAGAGAACAAAGATTCTCGTTGTTAAAGAAAACCTAAGTAATAATTTATGGAAAAATTTTGAACTTTAAAAAGAATTATGTAATCAAAACTTTAACTTAGATTCCTTCCAAGGTTCCCTTTTCATTTTAAACGCATGATTCATTCAAATCCATTAAGTAACTAACAACAAGATTTACTTCTCAAAGCAAACTGCATCATATCTTTAAGAAATACAAAATATTTTCATTTCAGCTTTCCATTTAAAAATCATCTATATTCCTAAGTATCCTTTATGAACAATGTAACTTATAAAATTTATCCAACTCATTTGATACATTAAAATATACTACATTTGGTTTTTCAATAGCTTCACTTAAACAACAATAATGAAAGCATGTTACATAACTTGGAATGTTACAAAATCCTTTTTCTTTCCAACATACATCTTAAACATAAAGCTCACATTTCCCTTTTCCCTTCTTCCTAAGTCTACCCATTCCAATTACATCATTTTGAAATACATTATAGATTACATTGCATTCAACTCCCCATAAGAGGTAACAAGATTATGCATCATGAAATATAATCACAAGGCCTTCATTCTTCAAATCTGGTACATAAGCAAGCATGAATCTTCAAGCATGTATCTGCAAAAGATACCTCGATAAAAATGTTTACCACCCAACCACGTGGGTACCTATAAGGCCCACTCCCCCGTGCTACGAGATAAACACCAAGGTCCACAAAGAAGGAATAGCTAGGCCAAACCTAGGGTTGGGTAATCTTTCCCAAAATAGCAAATGAAAAGAGAGTCAAAGTATAGATCTTTCCCAAAAGGTTCTAAGGCTTGGGTAGAAACTCTAAGCAACAACCTAAGTGAGTTTCATCGCATAGCCCTCACCCCTTGGGTTGTCCTGGTACTAGCCACTGTGGGCCCCGGCCCCCAAGTAGGCACATGCGGGATCGAATGCCTTTCATACAGACAAGTGCCATTCGATCGTACCTACGCATAGGTACCTTCTCCCACTCCCATCCATAGCCTTTACTAGCACTAATGGCATGGGCGAGGCACATTTAATCTTTTTAATGTTTTAACCCATTCCCATCATTTTAATTAAATTTCCACTTGTTAAATAACTCTTCAGTCAGTTATCCTGGTTCTAGCCACTTTAGGGCCCCGGCCCCGCACTGAGAGCCACTCACTAGGTGTCGTTAGGTTTTCTACCCTCAACCCATACATCACAATTACATCATACACATAGTAAAAGCATATTGCAAACACATTTGAGAACTACTACCAAGAGTTGAAAATAATAGGATAGTTATGTATGTTTAGAGAAATTAGGTATGTTAAGAATATTTAGAATGTCTTGACTCTAAACCCTAAACTGCTCCTTACAAACATTCTATCTCAATAAAGACATCTAAATGTACTGAAAATAATCTCCACTAAACAAGGAATGAACAATCTTCAGGTTTCAACAAAATTTCTTTCTAAACCTAAAACCTGGCTAATCCTGAAAATTGACTAAGTCTGATTTAATTAAAAATCTGAAATTTAAAAGTTACAACTTAACTCCTAGGAACCTGAAACCTATTCCAATGGATTCAAAGGGTACCTAATCCCTTTATACAAGTATAACTTAAAGTATAAGAAATTAAAGTACGTAAACTTATACTTAAATGTTATAATTGTTTAAATGTTATAATTGTTTAAAGTCTGAATCCTATTTTCCTCGGTTAGCACACTACCGACCTAGCTCGGTTAACACACTACCGACCTACCTCGGTTGACACTTTACCGACCTCAGTCGGTTCACACATTACCGACCTTGCTCGGTTATCACATTACTGACCTAACTTGGTTCACACATTACCGACCTTACTCGGTTAACACATTACCGACCTAACTCGGTTAACACTGAGCCGACCTAACTCGGTAAACACATTACCGACCTAACTCGGTTAACACTGAGCTGACCTAACTCGGTTACCACTGAGCCGACCTAACTCGGTAAACACATTACTGACCTTACTCGGTAAACACATTACCGACCTTACTCGGTTAACACACTGAGCCGACTGGAACTGCAGAGAATGACTGTCAACTTTGTCTTGCGGGTAAAACTGGGTGTTATGGGGACTAAGGTTGCCTAATATGAGCACGACCCATTTGAGATATCCCAGTTTCCCTTCAGAAACGGCCCATCAATCCTCCCTACCTATCTAACAAATATATTCTAGATCTAGGAAAAGAAAGGGTGGCACATATATGGACATGAAACAGTAAGGTTGCAACAAAAGTTCTAAACTCTGGAAGCGTTCATAATACATCCAGTGACAGTAAAATACACTACCCTACCAGATCAAAACCACTTCTACCCTACCAGGGAGGTTTCACCATAGTGAACATACAGACATTCATAAAATAACTTTCCACAAACACATTTCAAATACATAGAAAATAAAACATATATATATATATTTTGCAACCATAGCACAATATACAGAAACTTTTCTAGAAATCTAGATTTTACTTTCATTCTACAAGATAAATCTACTTCTCAGGATGGATTCCAACCTGGAGTCCTGCGAAGACCAGTTGGAGAAGAAGGAAGATCAAACCCTCTCCAATGCTTCCAACACTCCTTTGAATCCCTTTGCTCGCAATCTTCCAGCCTCTACCCGTAACAATCCAAATGCCAAACTCACAGGATAAATTTTCTACAATAATCATACTAATCCTCTTCTCCCAACCCTCTTTTACACAGGAAATCTTTCCTGTAAATAGGATGGAGGAGGTGGTTGCACAGGTAATCCAACTGGTGCAACCATCTCAACTATCCATCCGTTAAAGAGATGGTTTTGAAAACTCATTCCCGTAAAGGAATAAATAAACTATAATCTAAGTCCTTAAATTTAAGGATATTAAAATAAGTATTATAATCTTAAAACAATTTATTAAATTATTTAACTATGGTATTAGGATAATCCTATTTACCATACCGCTAATTGATCTAATTATTTATTAATATAATAAATGATTACATGGTAATAATTATATATATATATATATATATATATATATATATATATATATATAAATATATATATGCATATGCATATGTGTGCACCCATATGCCTATGTGTACATATATTATTATTATTACAAATATTATTACAAGCACAATATTATTATTATAAAACATATTATTATTTTTATTGCTATAGACTCTTTGTCATTATTAGTATTATAAAATAATACCATAAATAAGGTACATTATTATTAATGTTAAACATTAGAATAACATTATTATAAACTATATTGTTTATTCATACCTTAATCCCCATTCTAAAATATATATGCATATATTAAGTAGCCACTAACATAGGTTAGAATTTTACCACTATTATTATTTAAAACCTCTTATTATTAATATTTCCTTAGACATTAAAATACCATAAAATTAATCCTTATCATGGGTATTAAAACCACATGATTTAATTGCACTCAAAAATCGCTCCTAATGAGATACGCTACTAAATCATACCCTCAAATGAACAATAATCTACATCCATGATCTACTAACAGAATTGAACATATCATGAAGGCAAGAACTAGCTACAAGATCCACAATTCCATTAACTACAAAACCACATAAGACATTCACACAAGGGACTGACTCGACACTTCCCACCTAAGGATAAAAGGATCAAAGGTGAATTTTCTTCCTGTGGACCTGGTGATACCTCCGTAACAACAACAACGATCAAGGATTTTGAGGGATCGCTCAGACCTGTGAAGCCAGGTGGAGACGACACCCGGTACCTGCAATCCTGCATCACCAAGAAGAGATACATATATATACATATGGAGATACAAATCAGATATATGCAAGCAGATGACCAGGATCGATACATCGTGTGGACCTCAACTAAGTGAGTAACTACAACTTCATCCTGGAGTCATGAAAAACACATCAGACACATCCATGAAACATAAAACATCATGATAGTGGTTAGATTCAAATAATTGGGTTAGATCCATATAAAAATAGATAATTTTCTAATCTCATAAACATGTAATTACTAACCATAAATGAGCATATTCATCATGTCATCATCCACAAAACATAAATGTAAATGTATAGTCTTGACCATAATAATAATAAAATGTCCAAATCAGAAAAGTCTAAGTATCACCATAGGAGAGGTATTACATACCAAGTTCTAGGTGCTTGCTTTAGTCCATACAATGCTTTCTTTAGTTTACATACCATGTCTCCTTCACCTTCAGGCTGCTCAATGTAGACTTCTTCTAATTCACCATTCAGAAATGCTGACTTCACATCCATCTGATACACTTTGAATTTCTTAAATGCTGCATAAGCCAAAAATATTCTTACTGCTTCAAGTCTTGCCATAGGGGCAAAAGTCTCTTCATAGTCAATTCCTTCTTGCTATGAGTATTCCTTACATACCAATCTTTCTTTGTTTCTAATTACTTCTCCTTGTTCATTCATCTTGTTCCTGAATACCCATTTAGTTCCAAACACATTTTTGTCTTTAGGTCTAGGGACCAATTCCCATGTCTTGTTCTTTTCAATCTGATCCAATTCTTCTTTCATAGCTTTAATCCAAAGTTCATCTTCACAAGATTCATTAGTATACTTAGGTTCAATTTGAGAAATCAAACATAAATGTACCTTCTTTCTAGTCATAACTCCTATGTCCAAACTTCCAATCACTTTTTTCAATAGGATGATGTCTTGATATATACCTGTTAGGTGTCATAGTCATTGATCTTTCTTCAACTGTAGATTCTTCTCTATTTTCTTCAACATGACTTTCATTCAACAATTCACTGTCAGTCTCAAAAAATTATTCAGTAGTTTCAATGTTAGGCTGAGGGTTAGTTCCTTCATCAGATTCATAATCAAGCAT
The DNA here is from genome assembly GCA_027943335.1 of Chamaecyparis obtusa. Taxonomy (NCBI): domain Eukaryota; kingdom Viridiplantae; phylum Streptophyta; class Pinopsida; order Cupressales; family Cupressaceae; genus Chamaecyparis; species Chamaecyparis obtusa. Next base: position 946,164 of record BSBK01004423.1, read on the forward strand.
TCTTTCCTAAATTTTAAACTTCTCATCAACTTTTACATTTGTACTTTCAACAATAGTCTTAGTTCTCTTATTGTAAAATATATATTCTTTGCTTTTCAAAGAATATCCAAGAAAAATTCCTTCATCACTTCTAGGATCAAACTTTCCTATATCATCATCTCTCTTAATATAACATTTGCTTCCAAAAATTCTAAAATACTTAACTGAGGGTGCATGTCCAAACCACAATTCATAAGGTGTCTTGTTTGTGTCTACTCTAATTTGTACTCTGTTCATTGTATATACTGCTGTATTCACTGCTTCTCTCCAAAATGTCTTTGCCAAATCACCTTCAAACAACATAGCTCTAGCTGCTTCAGTCACTGATCTATTCCTTCTTTCTGCAATACCATTTTGTTCAAGTGTTCTAGGGGCTAAAAACTGTCTCTTAATACCATTTACTTCACAAAAGGTGTTAAACTCTTTAGATGTAAATTCTCCACCTCTATTAGATCTCAAACATTTAATCCTCATTCTTGATTCATTCTCAACTTTATTCTTCATGACCTTAAACTTATCAAATGCTTCAGATTTTTCTTTCAGAAATGTAATCCACATCATTCTTGTAAAATCATCAACAAGAATCATAAAATACCTTTCTCCATAGAATCCTCTAGTCCTAGTAGGACCGCTCAAGTCTGTATGAACAATCTCCAACTTCTCTGTAGATGTGAACTTCTTGCTAGGAAATGAACTCCTTTTCTTCTTAGTTATGACACATTCCTTGAAAATCATGTTAGTAGGCTTTATAATCTTAGGTAAATCTCTTACTGCAACTGTAGAACTCACTTTCACAATATTATCAAAGTTTATATGACAAAACCTTCTATGCCATAACCAACTGTCATCAATCTTAGTTATCAAACATGTCATCTTAGTAGGGTTCAACTGAAATACATTACCTCTGGTTCTAGATCCAGTTCCAGTTAGATTTCCATCTTTATCCTTTATCACACAAGTTTTCTCAGTAAACCAAACTTGATATCCTTTATCCACTAACTGTCCAACACTCAAAAGATTATGTTTCAATCCATCAACAAAGTAAACTCCATCAGTATTAGTCTTTCCATCAAGAGTAATAGATCCTATACCTTTAATTAAACAAGGTGCATTGTTACCAACTCTAACAACTCCTCCATTATAATTGTTAAACTTTATGAACTTTCCTTTATCACTAGTCATATGATGTGAACAACCACTGTCTATAATCCAATCAGCTTTCTTTTCAACTTGGGAAACTAAGGCTTTTTCTTCTTTAATATCAGATTCAAAATTTTCTTCCTTAATTGCTACAAATCCTATGTCATCAAAGTTATCATTATCACTGTCGCTCAAATGTCTTTCAATTCCTGCTTCAATTTCTTCATCATTTGCATAATAACATTCTTTAGATCTTCTAGGCTTAAAATTGTTTCTATACTTAACTCTCTTAGGACACTCAGATGCAAAATGACCATATTCTTGACATGTCCAACATTTAAAGATTTTCTTACCATCTGGTTCACTTTTCACAAGCAAGGCAATACCTTCTTCAATCTTCTTATCTTCATTATATTTGGATCTGCTACTGCTGGCATAATCTCCATTCACACTTGTACTTCTAAACAAAGTAGGTCTGATGCTAAGAGCATTGAATGTTGTCTCCACTCTAGATAGTTCTCCTGATAATCTCAAATTCATCTCTGCTCCTTCCAATCTTCCAAGAAGAGTCTCTCTTGAAAAGTTTGGTGTACAAGGTATCACTTGTTCAATCATTTGTGTAGTCTACCTGAATACCGATGTCAATGTTCTCAAAATCTTCCATATTACTTCATTCTCTATCTTTTCACCTCCACAAGACTTTATTCCTACAACAATTTCTGACATCCTACCAATATAGCTTCTAACAAATTCATCTTCCATCATTCTTATGTCTTCAAATGCACAAATTTAATTATGTAACCTAGCTTTCTTTGCATGTTCATCACCTTCAAAAGTAGAATGTAAAGATTTCCAAATATCATTAGATCTAGTTAAACCTTTTACCTGACTGTATTCATTCTCTAGAACTGCTGATAAAAGTGCTTCTCTTGCAAGTATGTTACACATAAATAGATCTACCTCATCTTTAGAACTTGATTCAAGACTGTCTTCTTCAATTATAGTTCTCTCATTTTTTGTAATTAACCAATAACCTGGTCCTAAACACAAGAGATGTGTCTTCATCTTTTCTTTCCAGCTGTCAAAATTTACTCCATCAAACTTAGAGCTTTCTTTTCTAAAATTCACCATAGATCTCCTTAAGTTGTTAAACTTATCTTTCAAGGACCTGTCGCTCTGATACCAATTGTTAGAAAGCAAAGATCTCCAAGATAACTGAGAGGAGGGGGGGGGGTGAATCAGTTATCTGATAATTAAACCATTTGTCAACTTCAATATCAACTTCAATAGCTTTAAACCATATAATCAATGTAGTAACCAACCATAGAAAGATAATCATACACAATGACACAATAACACAAGATATGTTAACTAGGGAACCTCTTGATCAAAGAGTAAACCCTGGTGGGAATGATGCCCAAAAAATGATGCACTAATATGAAATTTCCTTGTGAGAGGATGGACCTAGTTAGGAGTCTTATGAAATACATTCAGTACATATGAATCTCTGTTAGGAGATTTTGAATCCCTGTTAAAAGATTCTAACCCTGTTAGGAGTTATGGAAGACAGAAGGACCCACTGCCCAAACAGCTTCAAGGTAAGATATCTGAACTCACTGTCCAATAGATCTTACAATTATTCAATAGAATAATATGAAATATGTTACCTCCTTCACACTATGCTAAAACCACACTCTCTACTACACAAGATCACAAATCCAGATCTCTGTACTTCGCAAGTCTTCCTTCACCACTAAATTAGCTCTATTCTTCACCTCATGCATATATTCACATCACAACTTTCAAAATTTCATATCACAGCTATTACAATCCCATCTTTCAACAAGAAAAACATTCCTTCCTTTATACCACACTCAAATAATTACAAATGAGTCGGTATCCAAATATTAAATAATAATTTCAACACGCTACATCAAAATTACATAAAAACTATCAGCTTCTAGATATAATAACTTTCCAATCGTGTGACCTCAAAGTTTGTGCTATGAACCATGTCACCACCAATGAGTCTCAAACTTCCCTTTAACTACATAGAATCAGATTCCATCCCGATTGGGAGATATCCTTCGATTACCAAAAACTGCTACTCAGGAACACTGCCAGAATACTACTTCCACCAAAATGCTTATAACTTTCATGAATAAATGAATTTCTTTTTGTGTTGTTAATCATAGGTTAATAACACACCAAAGAACATACCATAAACTACTCATAACTCAACTTGAAATATAATATGTGGGCAAAACAAAACTGTGCTTGCTTCTCTGCTAATCTCCAGAATATCACTGTGTTGACATCAATGACAATCATAGTCATGAATGCAACAACCACTGCTACAGAATGACTACCAAAGGATTCAGAATTCATTCCTAACAAATCATATCTAAAATAGGCATTTCCATTGATCCTGAAAGAGTCAAGGCTATTCTCAAATTGGTCCCCCGAATAGCAAAAAAGAGCTAAAATATTTCTTTGGAAAGATCAACTTTGTCAAAAAATTCATCAGCGGGTTTGCAGAGATAGTACATCTATAAAATGACATGTTAAAAAAGGATGTTAAGATTGAGTGGAGCACTCTGTCTAAAGAAGCCTTTGAAGAGATTAAGATGTCCATTTCTACCGCTCCATTTTTGGTGAGCCCCAATTACCTTCTGCCATTCAAAGTTTACTCTTTTGCATCAGAACATTCATGTGCAGGCATCCTCACCCAAAAGAAGGAAGGGAAATATGAGAGACTGATAGCTTTCATGAGATGTCCCTTGAAAAATGCTAAACTCAAATACCCCAATCTTGACAAACAATCTTTCACCTTGGTCAAAGCTATCAAGAAGTTCATACATTATATTCTCCGAAGTAAGGTCATTGCTATTATTCCCGATCCCACAGTCGAATCCTTGTTGATGCAAAACAAGCTATGAGAACAAAGGGGGAAGTGGATGGATATACTACAAGAGTTCAACATTAAGATCCAACCAATGAAGTTAGTCAGAGGTCAAGGTCTCACTAAGATGATGGCAGAAATAGAGCAAGGTTTAGTGTGCCAAGTATACACCAATGAAGGAGTGATCACTGATGTCTAGTATCAAGATATAGTCTATTATTTTCTTCAAAACCATTGCCCAAAAGGATTTAATGGCTCCTAGAGGAGAGCCTTGAGAAATAAGAGTGGCCCCTATATGCTAAAAAATAGAAAGCTCTACAAGTGCAATTACGATGATCTCTACCTACGTTGTTTAGATTGGATAGAAGTTGAGAAGTTCTTATGGAGTTTCATGACAAGTATGGTATAAGGCATGGGCCAGCTGAAGCCATGACCCATCAAATATTAAGATCCAACCATTATTGGCCAATCTTGTTCAAAGACACTCACAAACACATGCGTTCATGTCATGTTTGTCAAACCAATGCTGTGCGTGAGAGACATCTGGAAATTCCTCTACAACTAGTTTACGAGGTATGCCCATTCGCCCAATGGGGGTTAGATTTCATAGGGATGATTAAGCCTCCTTCTGTAGGACACATGTACATATTGACCGCAAATGACTACTGCACATGATGGATAGAGGCACAAGTTCTGAGAAATTGCACCATTGAGGTGGTAACCAGGTTTTTAGAGGAGTTTGTTATCACATGGTTTGGCATGCATTTTTTTTCTAGTATGTGACAATGCTCCCTATTTTTCATCTGCATCCCTCATTCAATGGGCTTTCAAAAATTAGGTAATTCTCAAATTTTCATCCAACTATTATCCGTAAGGGAATGGGGTCACCAAATCAATGAATAAAAACTTAACGATGGTAATCAAATGCCTCTTGAATGATAACCCCTAGGATTGGCACACTTAGTTAAAGTACGCCTTGTGGACCGACCACATGAGAATAAAAAATGCCTTGTGAACTTCCCCTTACCAGTTGGTCTACAAACTGTAACCCATTTTTTTGGTGAACTTGAAAATACCAATTCTGAGATTCATGGATCAATATGTCAAAGGTGAGGATTAGGTGCAGATTCACCTCATGAACTTGTTGGATCTAGAAGAAAAGAGAACCATGGCTTTGGATCATGTGGCCAAACATGAAGCTATCATCAAGCGTTGGTTTGACAAAAGAGAAACAATAAAGGCCTTTAGGATTTATAATTTAGTTTTGATGTAGGATACAACAAAAGAAAAACCAGGAAGCCACACTAAATTGCAACATCTGTGGATAGGCCATCTTCAAAAATTCTAGGAGAGAATACTTTTAGAATTAATTCTCTTGATGGACAATTGGTCCCATTGCCCATTAATGGCCAATTTCTCAAGCACTACTTTGGGTCTTAATGGACCTTTGATTCATCCTTGTATATCATTTTAGTTTAGAGTCTTGTCTTTTGTGTCTTTTCTTTTGAGTCTCTTCTTTTGTCTTCTCTTTGAGTCTTGTCTTTTGTGTCTTTTAGTTCACGTCTTGTTGAAGGGTAGGTGTTTTCTTGAGCTTGACGATCTACATTAGGTTTTCTGAGAAAAAGATAAGGGTTTTCCTTTCTCAAACCATTTGATTCAGTCTTGTTTTGTAGTGAGCCAGATACAAAGGTCAGAAGTGAGGTATTTTCCTCTCAGACTTCTCAAAAGGATTCATCAGAACAAACCATCCTCAACACTAATGCACATTTAAAAAGGATCCTAGACCAGGAGCCTCTTAGATAAGATTCTGGTCAGAATCAGGTAATTCTCATGGTCGTGGGAAGGTCAGAAGTCAGAATCCTCTCCCAACTAGAACGTAGACTAAAAGAAAAGAGCAAGAAAGAAAAAAGGAGGAATGCGTAAAGACAAGGTCAAGAAAGAAGAAAGCTCAAAAAAAAGGGTAGCAAAGTCTAATCACTTCCTTGGTTTCAAAAAAAAGAAAAAATAAAAAAGAGATAATTTTTTATAAGAGCAGAAACAAATGCACAAATGACTTAGCCTGATCGCTACCTCAATTCATCCAAAGTACCAAGAATTGAACAAAGAAGAAACAAACTATCTAGAAATTCAATGGTGCGAGTAACTCAGCTTCAATCTGACACATGTTGAGTCTAAGAGCCCTCCAATGGAGTTTAAAACTTTGAACAAAGCCCATCTGTAGGAGGGGAAGGGTTATTTTAGAAACCTCTACCGTGGCTATAAACACCTACTTGGTAGTAGAGCAAGGTTAAATTGACTCTTGGCCGAATTCGGATAGGTGGGTAGTGATCTGATGATGATTGGTTGAGAATCAAGGGAGGCTTATAGTGAGGGATTCCTAGAGAATTTGAACACACATAAACACACATTGGATGTAGATGTAATGATTTTCTTGATCTTGATGACAATAGGATAATCACTCTGGTTGAAGGCATTGTGTCTGGCTCACTATAAGATGCGATTGTTTCAGGATGGAATGGCTTTGTGATACTCTGGTTGTTTTCCTTTCTTTTGTTGGGGCTATCTTTTATGGTTCCACAACCACACTCCCCTTTTAAGCCACTTGGCTTTAGGCCCCCCCTCTTTTTTTTAGCTTGCTCTAGGTTGTTCTGCTTGGTTTTTTTTTTCTTTAGGTCTAGTTTTTTCTTTGGTCTTGTTTTGTGTTTCACACTTTTGCACTTTTGCAGGTCTAAAAGTGCAAAAGGCCTGAAGATTGGTAAACCAAAGGCATATTCAAAGTCTAGGTTTCAAAATTTTGGAGGTCCGGGCACTGAAAGGTCTAATTCTCTAAAGAGAGTTAGCCTTTACGCGCATCAGACTTTGGGAGGTTTGGGACACCTGAAAGGCTAATCAGCAAAGGTGGCTGATGTCACCCCCATCGATTACCTATATAAGGTGGTGAGCCATTTTTGACTCACTTGTTCTCTACTTGTGATCATGGTTTTTAGAGCTTTTAGGCACACTTCTTTCCCCTCAGTTTTTTTTTTTCTCCTTAATTGCTTGTGCCTGCTTTTTGGTTTCTTGTCTCACAGCTTGTTTGAGGTTGGTGTCTTCATCCTCCCTCTTTCTTTTCTCTTTGGTCTCTAGTTTTGTTTCCCATTTTTTATTTTTTTTTGTTTGTGCTTGCTAGGGTTTGTTAGTTTTGGTCGGTCTTGTTCCACTTAGGGGTCGCAGGGTTGTCCCCCTAGACTCCTTAGCCATGGGTTTGTGGTCAGACCCATTTTCAAGCTCATTTTCAAGCTTGAAACCCTAAACCTTATTTATTCACCGTTCAGCCCTAGAAAATTTTGAACTTTCATAGTCCAAAAGTCTCAGAAGGATCTCTTCATGAAAATCACCTATGTCCTTTTCAACTTTTTGGTGGTTTCACACACCAAAGATCTGACACACCTGAATCACCAAAATCTAGTCTTTTGGATCCCCGACACGCCGAGCCCAAAACTCTGGCATAAGAAGAAGCATTGTTGGGACTTCTCAATTCCATAGGGCCTCACTATCTACTAGACATGAAGATCTATAAGTCCTTGGCATTCCAATGGGATGAATTCCCACTACAAAGTTACAACCTCATAAGGACTCGATTTGATGCAATTTGTACATATAGTCACATAATGGGAAGGCATTATGTACACAAGCCCCACATTGAGGACCATTGGATAAACTTTGTTGATGATTATGAGGTTAGGATCCATGACTATTGCTAGATGATCTTGGAGTTGGCTCAAACTACTCTAATACTAAGGATACCCTCGAAGGTGAAGGGAGATGACTCTGAGGATGTCTTGGATCCTATTTACAATTTGGATAAAGTATACACTAGGGCCATCTTGAATGCAGAGGTCGACAGGGATGAAAATAATGATATCAACTTCAAGGCAAGACATGTCATCAAGGTGACTAAGGAATGGATCCCCTATCCTTTTCCTATGGATCCAGTGCCAATGAAATAACAACCAGCTCAACCCTCCAAGGAAAAGAAAAAGAAAGGGGAGAAGGTGTTGATGCCATAGTTTAAAGAGGCTGTGCTACAGAAGCTAGCAATGGTGTACAAAGATGAGCACCCTATGACATATGGCTTAACAACCCACTCAAAGAAACCCAAAACTAGAATGACGGGAAGCATAGCACCTCCAGATGCTCCTTCTTCTAGTGGTCCTAAACCTCCAAGTGCACCAAAGAAGGCACCTAAATTCAAGGTGACTGGACCTAGGCCGGTCGAGGTAATAAAAGAGCACATGTACAAAAGGAAGAAAGACTCCACACCCACTCATATGGGTACCATCTTTGAAGAAGATGAAGATGAGGAGGATTAGGTGCCCCTAAGTAGAAGAACCTGCTCTGTAGGATTCTTAAAGAGAAGGTGGGTACTGGAAGATGACCCACAAGAAGATGCTGAAGGAGGAATCCAAGGGGAACCTATAAATCTAGATGCTCTAGGAGATGATGAATTTTACATCTCTGACTTAGAGGGACTTCATGGTTTCAAATAATTTGAGCAAAAGGCTCTAACTATAGGGCAATCCTTTTCTTTTGATTCCCTCCCTACACAGTTCACTAGCCCTCTTGGTACTATGGGAGAGGAAGTCCTTTGAGACTCTCAAGAATTAGTTGAGGAGGTTGTAGCTAAAATTCAGAAGGAAACTACAGAGTCAAGAAGAGATTCTTTTGTAGGTGTTACCTTTGAGGAAGACATAACAGCATACATTTCCTTGGTTTCACACTCAGTCCCAACTCCACCTCCGCCTCTGCATCTGACACCACCTATCACTCCATTTCCACCTTCAATTCAAACTACTTCATTACCACCTCAACCTCCACTCATTCATGTTCCCATGCCTCCTTCGCTTCCTCCGTCAATGCCTTCACCCACTCCCCCTACCTCTCATAATCTTCCCATGAAAAACCCTCCTTTACAAGCTCCCATTCCACCACTAGTCTACACTAAAATGCTGGCACAAGAGCCTCAAGAGCTAAAGAAGGAAACAAAGGTAGTTGGTGAGATTCTATTAGATGGACAAGATGGATCAGAGAGACAGGTTGGAGACGGAGAATAGAAAAATGTGGAAGAGGAGCTGAATGTGATGGAAGAGCAAGAAATAGAAGGAATAGAGGAGGAGAGTCACAAGGAGATGGAAATAGAGTGCCCAAAAAATAAATTGACTCTAGCCACCCCTTATGAGCTCCTCAATTCCTTTTCAAAGGCCACTTGGTTCACCAAGGAAATCCAGCCAAGAACCGGGGTGTATACAGATGATGATACAAATATGGCAGCATTGGGGCAAGCATTCCATCAAATAGGATCTAGTACCGGAACAAGGACCCTTTCATATTTAACATAGGACTAAGTAGGTAGATGGAAGGCTCAGGTGGCTATCCCCACAATGAGTGTCAGTATGGAAGAAGTCACTCTAGATGATTATGTGCTAGAAGAGGTAGACCTAGGAGAGCTGACTAGAGAAGGAAGTAAAACTCTAGCTACACTAGGGCTAAAACATGCCTCAGGCTTCATGGACAAGGATTAATAGAGGATAAAGGCATTGATGGAACATAATTAAGCAATGATGAAATTCATTCTTAAGACAGGAGGTCCCATTGACCCTAGCAACCCTGAGGCCTCATTACAGGCTATTTTGGAGAAAAGGGGTGATGTAAGTTTACTGACAGACGTCCAACATTCTTTTGTTCAAGCATGTGTAGACTGGAAGGATGACTTTGAGGAGTTTTCCAATTCATCTCTCAAGAATATTTTGAGGCCTTTCCAAAATATTCTTCAAGGAATCACATTTTTGGTCGAGATTATGAGTGAAGAGGATGGTGTGGAGGAGAAGATTTTGAAGTGGCAAAAGGAACTAGAAGATCTCGTAGTAATAAGGAAGTAGCACTTTCAAGTTTTGGTTAAGGTGTATGAAGGTTCAAAGCTAGATAATTTTGAGGAATGGATCCGAGATATGACCAATGCTTTTACCTTTTGTATAGGAAATGCATAAGTTCTTTGAAGGGTTGGACCTAGACTTGTATGAAGAAGATGATGAGAAAACAATGCATCCCATAAATGTCATCATAAATCAATATCTGGATATCTTTGAAGGAGTTGGTACAAAAGAAGACCTCTAGCAGATGTTCTATCAGAAAGAAGAAATTCAGAAAATGTTATCTCGGGAAGAGGAAATACAAGGGCTTGCAACTGGATTGATCACCTTCAGAAAGAAACAAAAAGAACTCCTTAAAGGAGTCAAAATGGCTGACTTTGAAGAGGTGCAAGAGATTTTGGATAGGTTCTACATAGGTCACCCACAAGTCCTCCCAAGTCGATAGGCACCCAATTTTGACTTAGTCAAAATTTTGTATAGGAAAAAACATTTTTCACACTTATCCATTTTTGGAGACTTGGATTTTCAGCATTTCGGCCCTAGAGGATTTTTGGCCTCTGAAAGTCCAAAAGATTGGGAAAAGGTCACCTCCACACTTAGTAAATTTTGGAGCTTCATTTCTTCAAGGCAATAGTCGGGATCTAAAATTTCTGGGCACGACCGCCGTTTAACTTCAGTCATCTCAAACTTGATTTTTTAGTCAGAGAGATCGCATATAGAGGGTTGTTTTTGCATGATTTGAGGGCCTCTTCTATTTGAGTCCATGTGGGGAAGCCATAACAAAGAATAAAGGGCAGGATCGCAAAGTCTCATGAAGAACATGCATGAGTTCCAGTTTCATTTTTGAGTTAGTTTATGCATGATCTGCTCTAGTTTTGTAATGCGCGAGGTTTAATTCTATGCTAGGGTAGTTATAATTAGTTTTAGAGATAGTTTCCTTCATGTAATCTCTAGTTTAGATTTATTTTCAAGTTTTAGATGCAACCAAAACCCTAGCTGCAAAATTGAGAGCACAACTCTATAAATTGTATGAACTCAATGTAATAAGGTCAGATTCTTATAGTTAATACAATACATACAATTGGTGCTTCAATTGTGATGTGATTCTTCTACTGCCTTTTCAAAATTTATGAATGTGTGAATTGATCATTTGTTTATTTCAAAGAACCAGTTGATTGTGTGGTGATTTAGATATGCAATTATTTTAGTTCAGTGTTTACCTCTGCTTCATTGCTTTGTTGTGACAAATTATTAAGATGCAACATAATTTTTAGTGGTGAATATTTTCCTTTTGGTGAATTCTGGGGAATACGTTCGGGGAAATTAGTGAATCATGCAAGTACAGGCTGACCCATATTCACCCAATCTTGACATGGTTCTTACTAAATATTCATTGGAATCGCCAATTAGATTTTCCATTTGACAATGTTGACCATTATATTCGCCTATAACCAATCTGATGTGGTTCTTTTAATGGTCTCTTATTCACCAACGATATTAATTATGAATTACATATAATATCTAAAATAGCCAAATGGTTTATATTGTTATCTTAACCACGACCTATTTTGCCACCTGTTAATTAATTATTTTATTGACCACGACGTGTTTCACCAACCTGTTAATTAATTTTTTTATTGACCACCATGTATTTCTAATTTTTTGCCAAAAATAGCATTGATCAGGTCGACACATTTTCACCAAAAGCCTAGGAATTAAAAAAAACAAAAATTGTAAATTTGGAATTTGGAATGATGGATTGATATAAATTCAAATCATTGAAATCAAATTTATAAAAGTAGTCTTATTGTGTGTTGTTACAAATTTTTGGAGGGCTAGATTTAGAAATAACAATCTTGCAACAATAAACATATGATTCAATATTTCAGAGAGTCAGAATTTAGAGGAAGAAGGATAAAGGTAAGGAATTATTTGTTCACATTTCACAGTATTGCTATTAATTTTAATTCCTAGAGGCTAGAATTCTAGTGACTAGTGAGAGGTCATTGGGTGAAGATGTCAGACAAGGGTGACTATCCTAAGATTGAGATTCAAATATCAGGGGAGGTGAGACTCAAACTTCTCGCTGTGCTCAGGGCAGTGAAGAGATTGGAAAGCTTGACAAGGGTAAGACTCCTTAGGGTAGTGAAGGGCTTGGGAGGCCATCAAAATTCTCAAAACTTAAAGATACTACCATAAAGTCTTTCTTTGGAGTTGGCAATGTTTCTACTCCATCAACATCTGCAATTGCAAGTGAAAAAGCCATTCACAGTAGCTCACCAGTACCAGTACCAGTACCACAAGCTGGGGTTGTCATTGAGTTAAATGAAAATCAAAATGCATCAAATGAGGATAACAATGGTGGCACAAGAGAAGATGTTATAAGGGATACGTAGAACAATTGGAAGAAAATGCTAGAAATGAAGATAATAATGATGTTGGTAGGAATAAAAGAAAAAGGGAAGTAGAAATGGGGCGTGAGTGGGAAATGACTAGAAATTTTAAGGTTGAATGGGTAGCAAAGTATTGGTTCATTGAACAAGTCCTAAGAAATGATAAACAACCAACAGAATGCAGGTGTAAGATTTGTACCTGGAAAAATAAAAGAGAGAAGAAGTTGCAGCTAAAGTTTGACACTATAGAAAAGCATATTGGTAAGGTTTATGAAAAACAAACCATAGACGAACAAGAAATATCAGTAGTCAAATGGAAATCAAAGGAAGAATGTATTCATGTTAAGTATGCCATAGAATATGAAGAGCATAACAAGAGAATGACAGTAATTGCTAGTAGTGAAAATCCAATGAAGGATGGGTTTAAACATCTAGCCAATGAAGAAAACTTGGCAAAGACCGTTCAAATGAGTGTTATTTTTCATATTATGTCCAGAGGGTGTCCTATGAGAGACTTCTCAGAATATGGTAATTTATTATATTTTTTGAAATTTCCTCACTATCTTATATCACATTGGTCAACAAATGTTGGATGGGAAATAACAAACTGTCTTTATCAAGTGGAAAAGCAAAATTTATAGGAGAAAGTAAAATAGTCCAGATTCATTTCATTATCCATAGATGAATTTACTATAGTAGATAACATTTCTTGGGTCTGTATACATGTGTATACAGTAAAAGAACATGTCCACCAAGCTCATATACTCTATGTTCATAAAATAAGGTGTAATTCAACAATAGAAAACTTATATTTTGAAGTGAAGAATGCTTTGAATGAAGTTGCTGGTATGGATGATTTGAAAATTTGAAAGAAGTTAGTCTGTGTTGGAGTTGATGGAGCTGTAGTAATGCAAGGCCAAAGGAATGGACTCTCTACAAGATTAAAAACTAGTATTGCACCTTACATGCTTGGCATACATATCATGGCCCATTGAATGAATTTAGCATATAAAATTGTAAGCGATTTTCCTACAGTGTCAAAAGTTGAAGATCTAGTTCACGACATATACTCTTACTTCTGTAGAAGTCCTAAATGTTTTGCATAATTTAAGATTTTCTCAGAGGGAGTAACACTAGAAAACAAGCTTCTCAAGGATGTTGAGACTAGATGGATCTCTTTGCATGGACCAGTAGAAAGAGTTCTAATAGAATATCAATCCTTGATTAGAGTAATATATGAGCAATGCCTCACAATAGACAAAGCTCCTAATTTGTTACATAAGTTAAGTGATATAGAGACTCTGTTAACTTTATCCAGTCTTCTCGCCATGCTGGATTTAATGAACAAACTTGTTAAGAAAGCCCAAGACTAGACTATGTATATCCATGAGTACTTAGATTTACGTAGAATGACATGCCTTGCCCTAGATAATTTATACTCAGATATGATAACACTTCAAAGCCCAAATTTTTTTAGGTGGCAAATAATTACAAATTTTAATAATGCTGAGAATTTTTTACAAATCAATGCAAAAAATGATTTATGTGTGCTTGTGAAAGGATATGAAATACCAATGCACCAATCTAAGACGGGCAAGTGAGGTAGACTACTTCCAGTTAAAAGGGCTGGTTTTGACAGGTTTGTTAAATTTGTTAGTGATAAAATTTGAAGTCAATTTCCTACCAACTTTCAAGTGAGATTCATGAAAGATTCCCTTGAGAAGAAATTCTTGAAGCCATGGGTTGTGTGTTTCCTCATTTTTGGAAAAATGTCAGAGATAGAAAAATGGATGCTCATATGTTTCATAAAAAAATTGATGAATTAATCAGAGAGTTTTCAAAACATGAAGATTGCAATGGACAACTAATTGAAGGAATTATAGATTCAGATAATCTTAAAAAACAATGTAGACAATTTGTATCATGTAAGAAACTGCAGTTAAAAAACTTGGAGAATCCATTTGAACCTGGTGCAATAACCAGGCTTTGGAAAAGGATAGAGAAGAGTGAAGTATTGCGTGATTCAATATCAGAATATTTCAAACTTGTTGATTTATGTCAAACAATGATATTGGGGTTGGTGGAAGGTGAAAGATTTTTCAGTGCATTGGGGTTTTTGAAATCAAAGATCAGAAAAAAATTAGATAGAAATTTGGAAACTTGCTTGAGGTTGTTTGTAATTCAGTACAATGTTAGAGACTTTCCTTATGATAGGGCATTGACAATTTGGAATTCTCTGCGTGAAAGATGAGAGCTTTTGAACACTTCAAAACATGGTGTTCTAAGACAAATGATGGATCTTGGTCCCAGACTCAGAATGAAGATGAATTATTTTTTCATTTTGAATACCCAACTCAGAATGAAGAAGAACCTCTTGCTACTAGTAGTAGTCAATTTCAGGAGCTGGATTCCATGTGAGATATAGAAGTAGCAGACTACTCACTGACATTGAGTGAAGAGTGAAGTGATTTAGAATTAACATTCGATTAATAGGTATTTATAATTTTATACACTATATACTTATTACCACACTTGTTGGATAAATTGATAATGGACTTGATTCTAAATATTTATTATTGATAATTTGACTCATATTACAAGTAATAAGTATTGTTCATGATTTTTGTAATTTGAAATTTGATTTTTGTAATTTGTAATTTGAATTCATGATTTTTGTAATATGAATTTTGATTTTTGTAATTTGTAATTTGAATTCATGATTTTTGTAATGTACAATGTTCATGAAATTTGAAGTATAATCAAATAATTACTAATGTCCTTTTTCATCACTGTAAAGTGTAAACACCTTGGCCCTCAATGCCTCATAGTCATGCAACCATGTTATTTCAAGTTTCAACTTCAAGAATCAAGAATAAGATTCAAAACTTAAGTTGGCCTGGTTCCAAAGTTACATAAACAGTTCATCTTACCCTATCTCAACTTTGCTACATGTAAATTAGAGGCCTTTCAAACCCTTCCGAAGTTATGGTGATGGACTGACGGTCTTCTTAACATCTGTGCTCTCATATAACCTCATGAAGTCCCACACAAAGCCTTTCGTAATCTCTCAACTGTTTAATCTTGTAACTGATTAATCATTCTGAAGTTATGCCTTTCTATGAAATACTTCATCACAGCTTCATAACCGCCAACACAAATGGCCAACAAACCCTCGCAAAGCTCCATCAACCAATTGTTCCTGACAAAGTGTCAAATATTAATATGTTCTTTGACACATGTCACAGTCCATTCCTCTGTGCTTTCCATGTGGCATGCAAGTAACTGTCACTTTCAACACCGTTATGCATTGTCACTTTTAACTAATTGTCTCTTTAATTCCAAAGTTATGCACGCCGTTAGTTGGGAGTCCCTTGGAAGTTCAGAACCCATCAACATCCTAACCACTTAACTATTGAAAAGTTACAAAACAACCCAACATTACTTCAGAACATTGTCGGTGGTCATAGCTTCCTAATTTCTTAGAAATTGTCATTTGTCAATTTATTATTTGTCATAATTCATACTCATCAGTCAATATATTATTTGTTAATTTCCTAATTTCCTAATACTAAAATAGGCCAGTGCGTAACCATAAAGATATTTATTATTTGTCAATTTATTATATATCAAATAAAGATATATTCATTCAGGCCAGTGCCTTATCCATTGGGCTAATATTGCTTAAAACATAGGGAAAACAAAGGTTTAGAGATAACCTAGTTCATAACCATAAACAAAAACGCTCAACTCTTTCCTTCTTATTGATAATCCTTGTATAAATCATATGAACATGTATTTCATCTAGAGCAGTTTTAAGCCAATTCCAAATTAGAACTCAAAACAAAGATAGATACCCAGGAGTCTCTGATGAACTCAGAAATTCATAGACTCAACACAGAGGAGAGATAAAGACCTGAAATATCCTTGTATATTTTTATTAACTTCCTTGAAATTTATACATCAATGTCAATGATCAATGATCAGAAAATAAAAACTAACATTGGCATTTGGCAACTTAAACAAATTTGGAAACAGTTATTAGAGTGAGAGCTGGCAGCCTAGATTCTTTAGAATCAGTCTTGATTAGCACCAAAGGTGTATCCACATTAGGTGAGCCGCAAACATAAGATACCTTATTCAAATTAACTGACCTCCCTCTATTGGCTCTTTATCTAATACTAGAACTGTCTCAACTACTTCCATCATCCATGTCAATGTGGCAAGGCCAAGGCTTGAGTCTCTCCAATGTTTTCCCACACCACAATTTCCCTCTTTAATGGCCAAGTTACCTCTCTAACTGTATCCAAGTCTTCAAGGTATTTGTTCCACTTGGCATCCGTTATGGCTCAAGATTCAACAACAAAATTATTCATGTCAATCTCCTACTTGTATAATTCATCCACAACTTCATAAAAAGTTTAAATGTCAGCATCACGAACAAAATAAGAATCAACCTTACTAGCATCCAAAATTTGGTTGAAAGAATCAACCTACTCTTGCCATTCCTTCAAGTGTCCCTCTCTATCCACAATAGTAGGGATATATCCTTCAGACTCTTCAGTAAAAGCCTTAAGCTTTGCCTGCACGTTTTGTAACTTGCTAGTGAAAAATGCATACAAATCCTTAACTAATAACACCATTTCCTTAACATCAATTATTTTGTCAGGTAACTCCATTTTTTTTCCCATTAGTAAAACTAACCTATCAAATAATTGCAAGTATGGGCCCCAAGTATTAAATAATGGGGTTAGTAAAGACAAGGCATTAGAACATTGAAATTATGTCCCCTGCAAAGAAATGAAAGCACTATGAAGGATTTGAGACTTCCCTTTTAAAATATTTACTCTATGCAATAGCACCTTCTTCAAAGTCTCCTTTTCAGCAATTCTAGTATCACCAGGCTTAGACTGATCAACATCCATTATTATCTTTTCTATTACAAGTTCTGGAGCTAAGCCCCCCTCATGCTCAGTTTGGATCCCTGCATCATAGACCTCTGTAAATGCCCTGGATTGATTTTCTAGAGTATTTATTTCATCTTTTAGCTCCTTCATAGTCTTATCTAGGAAAAATTCTTCTTCAGTTCCTCTTAAACCTTTTTTCTAGTTGCCACATAATCTCTAAATGTTTTGGCTAGCTTGTTCTCCAAGTCCTCAACCACTACTTTTTTCATGGAGGATGCATGATATAGGAGATTTTCTATCTTTGATCCTGTAGTGTCTTGCAACCTCCATATTAATTGGCTACCTTGTGCTGTGTCTTGAATGTCAACCAATCTGGGATTACTAGATTCTAGGGCCATACACCATACTACTAGTGTCTTAGTGTCCATCCATATTGAATCTAGAACCCCTCTATAGTCCATCAGGACCAAAATATTCATAAGCTACAACTTTATCTTGCCTCTTGATTTGGTCAATTAGGAATGAGGACTCCAAGTCCCATCTAGGGATCAACAACATGCCACTTCTCTTTACAATATCTCTTGCCTCCTCCACAGTTAATGTTTCACTATTGGGATCATAGGCCTACAATTTTTTAATCATTTCAATAGTTTTTTTCCTGTGATTCCCCTGGTTTCAAAGATAGTTTTAATTCATTATGCTTAACTCTAAAGAGAAAACTTTTAAACTCATCAGACTTGATGAATTCATCATCATCTATAAACTCTTTAGCTTGGATGACCCTGTCATCCAATCTAGCTGCAACCAATTCTAACTCATCTAGAGCCTTTTCTCCCTCATTTGCTATTGATGTCAAAAAATGTTGTCTTAAGTCAGCAAAGTAATGGCTATTACCTGGCAGGATTTATAGTGCCTTTTGCCTTGCCTTTTGTGGTACATTCATCAAATTTTGTTTCTTTGATGGCCCCTACTCAGATGTGGATGGCTCAACTTGTTTTTTTTCTACCATAAACACCACATTAGGTTCAACTTCCTCAGGGTTTATTTTGTCCTCCTTCTCCTTAGGGATATCTGGCAATTTAGACATAATTTCTTCATAATTCTCTATACACATGTTAATTCTTGGCATGTATTGGAGATCAGGAAAGAAATCGGGGAAGGTAGGGTCTACCTTTTTCAATTGTTCCTCTACCCTTACAATATTTTTCCATTTACATGTTTTCTATTCATAGGTATCTTTTCTAAAAACATTTCTAATAACATCCTCATCTGCCATAGGCTGATTTAGAGCCAAATTGTGATTCCTCATTTCTCTCAATGCTACTCTAATCAAGTCTTTAGGGTCATACATCCTTGCTTTAGCAAAGGGAAATCTGAATTGTCTCAGGAATTCATGGATTTGGCCCACAACATCTTTACCTATAGAGAAATCCCCTATTTGGAACCTCCTTGCCAGAAAGGTTCCCTTATGTCTTTTAGGGCCTAAGTGCTCTCTATCGATCATGATAAGCTGCCACATGAATTCTACTATTGACAATCTTTCTAGGACAAATTTTGGTAGTATGTGTGGAGGTTGAGGGAAAGCATACACTCTTATAATAGTAAAATTATCAAAAAGAAACATATCACCCCAATTGTGCTTAATGCCATTGTCAATTTTAATGCTAAGGGTGTACGCAATTTTCTAACAAGTAAAGGAAATCTATCTCTCACAATACCTAACATGTTCATTATTGGATTCACAAAATTACTAGAAAAAATAGTGGAATTAGAGAAATGGTAAGTTCTATGCCATAACCTAGTCCACAGTTGAACCGGAACAGTTCTTCCTGCATTCTTGGTCTCATCGATGAACCCTGGGTTGATGTAGCCAATATTGCAATAGAGGATCAGTTGCATCAATATGGAGTAGTGATTGAACTTGAAGCTTTTCAAATTAGTCTTCACATTCATCAACTTAGTGTGCATTACATTGATTATGTGCCTCACATAATCAAACTCCTTGTTGGTGTACATATCCTAAACATTTGTAGCCATGACAAAAATGTCAGGAGTCATTGTCAAACCTCCATCTAGTCCAATAACTTTGTGTAGACCATAGATGGTATTCTGGAAATAGGGAAAGAAAAGTTCAATATCAAATGAATCTGCAACCTTCTTCGATAACAATCTTGCCTCTTTCTTTTCTCTAGGAATATGCCTCCTCATAACCCTTCCATGGTAGTAAATTTTATGTCTATTAAATAGGGCCTCCTCTTTTGCTAGGTCAATATCCACGCTCATAGGTCCCTGAAGGTTGAAATTTTGAATAAAATTCACTCTATCTAACATGCAGAGTATAGACTTGTCATGCTTGTGGAAAGCTTATGTCACTGGATTGTATGCTTGAATTAGCACTTTCATGAGGTCTACATCCAAAAATACCTCAGGTACTATCAACTTTCCCAAGTTCTTGTCTCATGGGTTTGAAATAGGAGGGCCTCTAAATCTATTATTATAGAAAAACATGAAGAGCTCATACCCAGTTGTGTTTCGGCAGACAACATCCCTGCAGAACGCATAAGGGTCCCTCCATTCATAAGTGTTAGCTGATTGCAAATTTGAGGATCCAGGCAATAGTTTCATCCATTCTTCAACATATATTTTTGGCCTCTTTGTTCTTGAATGCACAATGACACTCTTTTTCGGTACTACAACAATATCAGGAGATCCTTGTTCCGCCATTCTTTATGTATACTAAACTCTAAGTAGTAATCTCCTTTTCTATGAATCTGCACTTATAGCCAAAGGTTTCAACTCTCTGGTTTCTCTTCGACTCTGGAAATTATGTATGCTCTGTAAAGTCACTGAAGTGTGAACTGTATTTAATAACTAACAACTAACAAGCAACTTACAAGTACAACCAGGCTACCAGCCACCAGGCCACCTAGTCTATTAAAAATTAAAATCTCATCAAGCACACACGCATGCAATTAGTAATTACCTTTTTCAAAAAAGTGTCATTGTCAACTGTCACTTCCAGCATAGATTTGGTGGTGATCCAAGAGCAAATAATTATCATGTTACCAAAGTGACGCTAATGGTACATCTAAACCTAGGTTCCTATATGAACTTTGCTAAATTGCTACTTGCAAATCAGGGGCCTTGGCCCTTGGCCGTTTCAATTTGAAATCCCAAAACTTTGAGACTTGCGAAGTCATGCAACACCTTTTTGAAACTTCGGGACTATTAAATTGACCAGAAAAATGAAATCTTGAGATGTTACAAAATAGCCTAACATGCCACATAACACTTGTAGTTTGTAACCACCATAAAAAATGGCGAAGAAACCCTACCGAAGCTCTACAAACATTCCATTGTTCGAAACTTTCCACGTGGCATGCAACTTAATCTCTGTCTCTCACTTTTCAACACCTTACAAAGTTACTCATGAAGTTAGTCGGGACTTCAGAACCCCTCACCATCATAAAAAATTAACCATTGAGAAGTTACGAAATAGCCAGGCATAACTACGGAACCGATCACTATTATAATAAATTAACCATTGAGAAGTTACGAAACAGCCATGCATAACTTCAGAACTAATCACCATCATAATAAATTAACCATTGAGAAGTTACGAAACAGCCAGGTGTAACTTTGGAGCAGATCGCCATCATCTTAAATTAACCATTGAGAAGTTACGAAACAATCAGGCGTAACTTCAGAGCTTGGAGTGGGTTCCAATTTATTTAGTATTATGATTTAGTAATTACAATTTACATATTTTTCAATTTATAAATAATAAAACTATTGTTCATTGTTCAATTTCATAATTTACGTAACATGTTGCTGTATTAGAATTTAGTGTATTGACTATTGAAATTTAAAGTATTAGCAAATAACGTGTAAAACTAAAAATAGTAACACTATTTAAAAAAGAGTCTTATGACTTCTCAATGTTTCATTTGTATATAGTATTATAGACTAGTCACTACAATATTACTATGAAATTCAAAAACTGGTATACAATATACATAATACTAGTAACTGATTCACTGAATGGTTGTGGTTTCCCCAGAAGGAGAAGCGAAAAGCTTCCAATTGTTTCCAAAACCAAAATGAAAAGTACATTCGATTATTTCGTATTTACAAATTACAACTTACAAGTAACAAAAATTTTCATAAGATCCACAAAGAAAAAAAGATTAGTCGATGCACAAACTAGAAAATAACCAGATCATTTGACTCATCTCCTCTTGGAATGCCTCCTAGTTGAAGCCATGATTGTAAAAAATGGCGTGCATCTCTGCCTTGTCATGTTCTATTTCAAGTTTGAACATGTCGCTTTGGTATCCAACGTAACTGGTAGCATGATCCCATGCTGTAGACATAAGATGACTAAGGACATCCTGCTGAATCTCCTCCTCCATATCCAAATTTGGTTGGATAATAGGTTCTGGGTTCTCATTTGATGATCCCTCAACTACTGGAAGACCCATTATGTCATCCAAGATTCCAAATTTAGAAATTTAGAAAGCGCCCATGTTTTGCAATTCCACTACCGAGGAGTATATAAAGAAAATAATCAGCAACTTTCCAACCACAATAAATTTTGAAGGAATGTTTTATGTAAGGTGGCTTGCCTGGGAAAAGGAAATTAATGAATATCGGTAAAGAAAAATTGCAGACATTGTATCCTGCGTAACTTGGCTTTGAAGTAAAAAAGAAGAATAATGAATGTTGATGAATCACAGCTCATATCCCATAAAATTATCCTTTTTAATGTTTAATCAAAATCTTGGCCTGGATTATGTACCACTCAAGTTATGCAAACTGCCAGCGTTACCTTAGAACCACCATATCCTAGCTGTGATTTTAAATTTTGAACTGACAACTTGGCAGCCGCATTAAATTATGAAGGAATGTTTCACATAATGTGACTTGGCTCCAAAAAGAAAGATAATGAATGTTTACGATTCATAGCTGAGATCTTGTACAAATTAACCTTTTTAATGTCTACTCAAAATCTTGTCATCGTTAAGTCTCATTAATTGTACTTCAGTGTTCAATGCCACTATAACTTCATGGCTAAGTTACGCAGACTACCAATGTGGCCTCAGAACCCCCATATCTTACATGTGATCATAACTTCCAAAGTCATGCACACTATCAACTTGTCCTTTTTGTATCTTTGTGGCCTTCAACTGCAAACTGCCAGCATAATCACCGAAGTCACGCACGCTGTCGACCTGACCATTACTTATCTTCATAATTGTCAGCATCGACCCTCCTTTTAGCCTATCAAAGCTATGCACACTGTCACCAGTCACCACAAACTTTTCCGAAGCTACGCAAATGCTAAATTGTCAACCACAAACTTACTTGACCTTTGCATATCTTTGTGGCCTACAACTCTAAACTGCCAACATAATAGCTGAAGTCATGCATACCATCAACATGACCATTGCATATCTTCATAACCATTATCCATTGACCCTCCTTTTAGCCTATTGAAGCTACACAAAATGTCATCAGTAAATGACATGTAGCACCCAACTTAACACGTAGTCCTATCACTATGTTTTGAATATTCACCAATTTATATTTTTTATAATATAAATACTATTTTTTATTCACCAAGATTTTCCAAATAGTTTCAGGGAGCACCAATGATTCACAAAAATTTTCCACAAAGTTTTAAGGAGCATGAATGATTCGCCAATTGAGATTATTTCTTTTTCTTTGAAAAGAAAATTTTTTCGCCAATAATTTTTTTTTTTTCTAACTTTCGCCACTTTTTTACACCTTTTTTGAACAGGGGGTTTCTAAAAGATTACCATGTTGAGAAGATCTCTCTTCTTTTTCGGTGCTTTGAAGATAAACTTGTCTCACGTGTGCACACATCCATGGTGGGTTCATGATTTGATGAGTTTTGGCTTATTATACATTTGCATTTATTTCTATTGATGATTACATCTTCCTGGCTGAGATTGTGATTTCAGTAGATCTCTATTTTGTGGGTTTTTCTCATCTTCTTGGTATTTTAATTCATGAAGTAGTGTGATATTGGTTTATGTCCATTAGTTTCTTTCAACAAATTTCTTTTAAACTCTCGTTACCTTGTCTCTTACATTCCTTGCATATCAATTACGGTAGATTAATTAGATTAACATTGTTTTCATTTTAAAATCTGAAAATCCCAAAAAGAAAGTATTGTTGTGTTTAAATTTTGTTTTGCAGCCCTTTTGAGATACGAACTAGCAAAGGCCTCCTCATGAACAGATTCACATTTATCTTCCATTGAGCTATCCAAGCGGTTGAGACGCAACCCAGAAGGAACCTTGAGATTGACTAATATAATTCTTCCAAGAGGGGAATTTGCTCATGTAAATTCCTGGCCATTGTCTTGTGTAAAAATGACGCTCAACAAAACAAAAACTTATTAATCTAATCTAAGATAGACCAAGGAGACTCATTGCCTTCTAGTAGATTAGAGTGTAGGTTTTCTCTCAGATCATTGCAAACCTAGTGACAACAACATAAACCTAAATGAAGGATTTAAAATGTAGATTTGTATGAGAATGCAAGATTTATCCAATTATGTCTAAGATTAATCCAATTAATAATAAAAGATTAAATGTTCTTATGTGATGTTTGATGCAATCATGATAAGAAAAGTAGATTATACTATGCTATCAACAATTATCAAAGCTAATGTTAATCCATATTAAACAAGAAATGAAGTGTTCCTATTATTTTCATGCAATAAATAATTCAAATTAACTTAATGCAAAAATAGCTCAAAAGATTGTAAATGAAAACAACAACATTACTTTAGCAAAAAATAGGGTCCTTTGTGAAGAAATGAAGCTTTCTTATATATAATCCATTTGGGAATGAACGATAGAGATTGCTTTGAAGAATCAATCATAGTGGAAACTTTCCAAATAAACTGGTAAGTTCATTGAACTGTTTGTGGGAAATTCCAAAATGACTAATGAGTCATCTGGATTGGTTTTCCAGTTAACTAGATTGTTTCCAAAATGAGATTGAGTTAACTAAAATGCTTCCAAAATTGATATTTAGTTAATTGGAAATGATGACATAAATATATTTTTAGGATTTTATTAATAGATTTAATGCATTTTCCTTTAAGTGATGAGATCATTAAATTAAATTTCTCTTATGATTAATTGAAAATTTATTTATTTAATTAATCAACATTTATAATATTAATTAAATAAATGATGGAGATCTGATTTAATTGCCAATAATGTTTAAGGTTTATGAATTAATTAATATTGATCGAGTGCAATAATTGAGTATGCTATTGGTTTGATTGAATTGATGAATTGGATTGCCTTAGATTAGGACTTAGGAAAATTGATCGAAATTAGGGTTTTATGATGAACAATTGAGATTAGGGGGTTATGGTTTAGGTGACCATTTTTAGGTGATTACAAAAGTTGGTTCTGGATATCATCAAATTTGGTGGACAAAAATCTATAATTTAGATCTAAAGAATTAATCTCATGAAAATTTTTCCATGCAGAAAGAGTATTTTTTATAGTTTGAAGCTCAACATGTAGTAATGATAAAACAACATTTTTAATATTTTAAATAATCTTGTTAGTTATTCAAAAATTGTGAAATTTTTTTCTAATATGCCCATCAAATTTTTAAATTGAATCTGTATCACATGACTGATTTCTTTCTTTTCTGTTGGAAATTGCAATTGAAACAATTGTTGTATTGTCATTGATGTCAAACCTTAGCTGGTAAGACAATTGCTATCTAAGAAAGTACTATATCTATTGATTGATGGAACAGATTAGGGCAAGCGAGATAACAATAGAACCTAGGGAAAGGTTGAGTTATTTGATACTTTAATGAGTACTTGATTATTTGGCACAATGATAAGATAATGATGCAGGAGAATATCGAGTCCTTGGCAATCTTGCGTCACCAAAAATATGTTTAAAGTTTTATGTGTTTCTCGGTTCCTTGTTTGACCGAGCTGGTTCGTTGTTGCTTGGTTTCCTTTGTTCACCAATGTTGGTTGGTTATCTCTCTAGTGCTCAGTGAATTTACCTAGTGCTCAGTGATGCTTGTCTGGCGCTCGATTTTTCGTCCTTACCAAGTTGTTTATTTTGGATTTATGTTGAGGCCGACTCTTGCATTTATATTGGGTCACAGATTTAATGTTGGTATCTATCATTGGGAAGAATGTGGACCTAGATATGGTCATTCCTTCTATTGATGGTGGATCTGAAGGCCAACTTGATTTGGTAGTCTCTTGTATAAATGTAGTTGTTTGGTTAGAGTTTAGGGAGTCAATTTTAGTGAGAAGCTAGAAGATAGAAGATAAAAGATAGAAGATAGAAGATAGAATATTAGAGATTATTTGGAAGATCCTCACATGTTGGAGGACTTCTGTACTTGATTGTAATATCTGGCCTAAATCAGGAAGGCCTTACAACCTGACATGTATGAAACAATTGAAGATAATATATGAAAGTTTCTGCATTCTCTCTCACTTTTATGTGTTGTTGCTTTCACGTGTGATCTCTACAAGGTGGATCTGGTTAGGGTGTGCCTTTGTCCCCTCTCCTTGTCTACCCTTGCATCAGGTGGTATCAGAGAAAGGTGATATCTAGATCTAGGTTTGTGAATCTAGGTTTGAGGGTTCCTTCTTGTCAAACCCTAGTTGAATTGTTGCGGGGTAGCAGATTACGATCTGACCTGCAATCGTAGAGGGTTTCAAGATGGTTCATGGGAGGTGAGATGCGGATCCAGGATTGGCAGACATGTTGAGACAACTTGTTGCTAGATTAGAAGCTGTTGAGATAGCCTAGAGAAGAGAAAGACATCTTGAAGATGTTAGCGATGATGAAATATTGAGGAAGAACAAGTTGATGTAGAACCTGCACCAGTAATGGATCAAGGTGAGGAAAGATTGTTGAAGGCTTTGAAAAATCTGAATTCTACACCACAGTTTAATCCTCCTGAGTATAGTGGGAAATTGGATTTTGATGAATTGGTGGACTAGATCACCGAGATGGAAAAGTAATTTGAATATGAAAATGTACCTAAGGAAAAGAAGGTGAAAATTTCAAGCACAAAGTTGAAAATTCATGCATCCTTATGGTGGGAACATCTATAGTTGGACAGAAAGAGGAAAGGAAAACAAAAAATCAAGGTATGGAATAAACAACATTTCTTTGTAAAAGTTTGGAGTCAAAGGTATAATTTATTCTATAGCCTGAACTTTGGTCTTGTAGATTGGTATCAATGATCTAAGGATCTTTGCAATGAATTCTTCCTCTTCATAAGTGCCTCTAGAATTTATGATTCTAATAACAACCTCTGCAACTCTTTGTACATAAGCCCTAATGTTTTCATTATCCTTCATTTGTAGCTTCTCCATCCTTGTCTTCTAGTTCTGTAACTTCACTTGCTTGGTAAACTTGTCTCCTTCATACAATACTTCTAATCTTGTCCAAATCTTGTGTGCCAAATCTAGATCTTTAACTTCAGTAAATTCTCCTTCAAAGAGTGCGCTAATCAATGCTTCCCTTGAAACCGTGTCATATAAAAATATCTTCTTTTCATCATCAATAGCTTTATCAAATTCATCCTTAGCCTTCAAGGTTTTTTCATTCTTTGTAATCATCCAATAGTCAATGCCCAAACATAGCAAATGAGTTCACATCTTGTTCTTGCAACTATCAAAGTTTTCAAGATCAAATTTTGGACTATCCTTCCTATAGAACACCATCTCCAAGATCACCTCAAGCCATTAAGATTTCTCTCTAAGGACCAGTAGCTCTGATACCAATTGTTAGGAATAACAATCTACCAATACAAATAAGAGGGGGGGTGAATCATTTGTATGAAAAATTATTAAACTTTAAACTTTGAATAGCAATAATACCAAATCAAATGAAGACAATGAATGGCAACACAATAACATAATATTTGTTGTCGAGGAAACCTTGTTAAAGGTGAAACCACAGTGGGAATTAACACCCACTAATGATGTACTAAGAGTATAGTATCCTTGTTAGAAGATCTATCCCTATTAGGAGATGATTAAAAAATTACAGTACATAGTCCTTGTTAGAGAACAGACCCTGTTAGGAGTCAAGAAAATAAGGTAGGCTCACTACCCAAAGAAGGTTATGTCCACCTTCAGAACTTACTGTTCACAACACAAGTGTATGTAAAGAGATACACAATCTTTGAACTGTCCGATAGAAACTATCTTTGCTTGATCAGTTCCAATGAAGTATATAATTATCCTCTTCTCTACATCCAAGAGACACAATCTCATAGCTTCCACAATCCTCTTTTACATCACATCCATTGTACCATATCTTTTCAAAAGAAAAGATCTTACATATATACCCTATTACAAAATAAATGATCAGGTAAACCAATTAGGATTTTCTAATATACAATTAATTACATAACTCCTTGCTAAGATACACACAATATCTAAAACAATTATACACCAATTACAATTCAATAATTAAGGACTGACATCCATAATTCATGCTCTCCATTCATGATACATGCTACAATTCTAAAGTCAGCTTCCAAATAGGTCATCTCTAGAACACACGCCATAGTTGATGTCATCCTACTTTCTGTACCTTGCTAAGATCAGTGAACATTCTTTAGTACCCTATCTATCATCTCTTAAGCTCGCATACATTGAATCCTCATTGCTTGTAAGATATACCCAAAACTTAGAGACTAACTCTGTTAGCTTCCACTATCATTATCTAGTAACTAGTCTTCACCAAATCTTTTGTAACCCAACCAATATGCAATAATACATCATGCAATCTTAGATAGAAGATCGAAACACCTTCATGTACACATAATTGACTTCACATGTTATAAAATGTTTGTATAGTATCCATACACTATAATAACCAGCCCATTCTCTTCTTAGAAACATATGTTGACATCAGTGACAAAACACGAATGGCAACAAAAGTAATTCCAACATCACTCAACGTAGTGATTAAACATATTAAATGTATCCAACAATCTCCCCAATGCATTAGCAATATCCAATCGATACAACCTTGCATTAGATGAATTACCCTTTTCCTTTTGGTAGACTATACAACTCAACATACCTTTTTATGTCTTGATTCATTCTTGGTCAAAAATAAAACCTTTGAACCAGCTCTAAGGTCTAATGAACTCCGAAGTGTTCACTCAAAGACCTATTATGTTTCTCTTGAATGAGATTCTCCCTCATGGAGCCTCTAGGCACACAAACTTTCCCTCCCCTAAACAAAGACCTTTTATAATGTAATCAACATATTCACTATGGAAATGATTTTGAAACTCCTTGCATAACTTATAAGTTGTTGAGAAATCTTGATCTTTTGGGTACAAGTCCTTGAAGCGATCTATGCCAATACTTCTGAATTGTATTTCTTGGATTGCCAAGAGTCTTCAGCTCAAGGCTTCTACTACTTTATTTTGTTTCCCTTTCTTATACTTTATTGTAAATGTGTAGGCTTAAATGTATTCTACCCACTTCATGTGCTTGCGGCTTAGATTGTCTTATGAATTGAGAAAGCTTAAAGACTAGTTATCAGTGTACACTAAAAAATATTTAGGAAGGAGGTAATGCCTCCACTTCCTAAGGGCTTGAACCAATGCATACAACTTCAAATCATGTGAGGAGTACTTATTTTTGTCTTCACTCAACTTTTCACTGTGAAAGGCCACTGGTTTATTCTCTTGGCTTAGGACTACTCCTATGGAAATGTTTCTAGCATTACATTCAATAGTAAGTGACTTCTCAAATCTAGGTAACACCAATATTGGTTGGGTTTCTATCCTCCTCTTCAAGGTTTCAAAAAATTTGTTAGATTTCTCATTCCATTGGAATTTGGCTTTCATGCCTCCCTTGATAGTATCTAGAACCGGTGCACAAATCTCTCTGAACTATCTGATAAAATTCCTATAAAACTCTACCAATCCATGGAATCTACTCACTTGTGTAGAAGATTTGGGTGTAGGCCAATTCATGATTTCTTCTAACTTTCTAGTATCCATTTTCAAGTTACCTTGTGAGATTACAAATCCTAGGTACACCAATTCTTGTTTCATGAACTCACATGTTTCAAGATTGATGGTGAGTTTCTCTTCATGCAAAATTTGTAAAAAAAACTTGTAAATGCACCAAATGATCCTGCTTGGACTTGCTGAAGATGAAGATATCATCCAAGTACACCACAACCCATTTGATTTTGAAGTATTTCAACAGTTCATTCATTAACCTCATGAAGGTGCTAGGGGCATTGGACAACCTGAAGGGAATAACTAACCATTCATATAGGCTTTCTGTGGTCTTGAAAGCATTTTTCCACTCATCTCCCTCCTTAATCCTTATTTGGTGGTATCCACTTTTAAGGTTAATATTTGAAACTTATTTATCCCCTCCTAATAAATCCATCAAGTCTTCAATTCTTGTATAGGGAACCTATACCTTATGGTAATCCTATTAATGGCCCTAGAGTTAGTACATAACCTCCAAGATCCTCCATTTTTGGTGCTAGGACTGTAGGGAATGCACAAGGACTGATTCTTTTTCTTAAGAGGCCTTGGTCAATTAGTTCTTGTATTTATTTATCAATTTCCTCATTTTGCTGAGGGTCTATTTTGTATGCAGCTTTGTTAGGTAGGGAGGCTCCTGGGATAAAGTTAATTTGATGGCTTATGAATCTTTTAGGAGGTAGGCTGGTCGACTTCCCATCACTCACTATTTCTTTATACTTCTCCAACAACCCTTGAAATTATTTGGGCACCTCAGGCTTCTTGACTTCCTTCTCTTCTTTTGGATTCAACGCCAAATCATAAGCCACTCCTTCACCTTCCTCCAAGGTGTTTAGGAACTCTTTCTACCCTACTAAGAGAACATTAGGACCAACTGGTTTCACTTCTCCCTCTTCTAGAATGGATTGAATTCTAAAAGTGACTCCATCTTTCTTGAATGAGTAGGAGTTCTTGGATCCATCATGAATAGCCTTCCTATGAAATTGCTATGGTCTCCCCAATAAGAGATGGCAAGCATCCATGGGTAAAACATCACACAAAACCCTTTCCTTGTACCTTCCAATGGTGAAGTCTACCCAATCTTGTTCATTTACTAAAACACGTTGACCCTTATTCAACCATGTGACTCTATAGGGATTTATGTGTGGAATCCTTTGAAGATTCAATTTCCCAATTGCGTCATTGGATGATATATTATCTGTGGACTCAGAGTTTATGATAATCTTGCACACCTTGTCCAATATCTTGTATTTTATTCTGAATAAGGACCTCCTTTTACTTGGATCCTCTTTGATTGGTTCTTTAATCAATTTCCTCCTTATCATGAGATTATCCCCTATTTCAGAATCTAAGGATACTTCTGTAGGCTTGCTACTTGAGGATTATTCTTGAATGTAGTTCACTCTCTTCTCTCCTCCTGGAGATGTAGAAACTTTCTTAGGGCACCTATATGCTAGATGTCCATATTGGTGGCAATTATAACATTTCATGGAAGAGAAGTAGGATCCTCTCCCTTGGCCACCCAACCTTCCTCTATAACTACTACTTGATCCTCTACCCCTATTATTGTAGGCCCCTCTACTATTAGAGACTTCTCCTTGCTTCTCAGTGAGTTGGTCTCACTTTGAGTTCTTGGTTCTGAGGTTCTTCCTCCATAAATACCTCTATGATCCCTAGTATCTCTACCCCTGCCTCTATCTCGACTACATGATTCATGCCTCTTTTTGAGCTTCTCTTCTACCTTGAGAGCCAACTGAAAACATTGATGAATAGTTTTGGGGCTTAATAGACTTATTTCTTATTGAATGTTCCATCTTAGGCCATTTAAGTATCAGACACCTTTAGCCTCTCCTCTTCCACCACATGTGATCTAAGACACAATTTATGGAATTCCTCTTTACCCTTGTCTTCATCTTCTTTTAACTTCTCACTCACCAATTCAGTCTTGTCTTCCACCTCTCCTAGCTTGTCCCTAAGAGCTGCCAATTCTTCTTGGAGTATCCTATTCTCCTCTCTCTTCTCCCACCACTTCCCTAGATGGCTCAGCATTTGTCACAATAGATGACTCACCCACTGATTCTGACATATTCTTAGCCCAACCTTGATAGGCTTTGATACCAATCTGATGGGATCACACTAGGTGCTCAACCACTTGGGTTAGGATCACTAAGATTACTAACTCTCCAACCTCCCAATAGCTTGATCAGGGGTTTAATAACAAGGTATCTCCTTGTCCTCTAAGGTATCTCTCAATGTCCTCTAATTAAACAACCTACACTCCAACTCCTAGGTGATCTATCACTGATTGAGTGTTCATTCTCCCTTCATCTTCATCTCTCCATCCAAATCTACCTTACCTCCTTAGAAAGTGGCGATTCTTGCAGGGGCGTGGAGGTAACCAAACTCTAACCAAGTTTCACTTCTTGACACATTTTTTTCAAGGTCTTCAGAACTCCACCTTACAAATCTCTTCAAATTCACTAATTAGGCCTTGTAGCCTTAGATCCCCCAATTAGGCCTCCTAGTCCGTGTTTTTAGGATTTTCTGCAAACAACTCTAGAAGGACTTCCCAAATAAAATTTGGATTCTTTGTTCATGTAATTCACCTAAAAGGATTTTATGGGTCTCAAGGTCTCATGCCTCCGTAGAATGCCCTAACTCAACTAGGAGGGTCTTACAAGGGTTTTAGTGACTTTTAGGAGTTCATTGTACAATGCAATGTTTAGCTTGCCAAATGGATTGGTCAAGCCCTATGTTCTTCATCAAAGTTCTACTTGATCATTGTCTTTGTCTCCAAATTATTGGAGTGTATTTCTTTATTCACCCCTGCAAGCAATACAAAAAATTCAACTCATTGTCCCTAGTCAGCAATTACTGTGCTCGCCTAGGAAAATGTCACAAAAATGGCCATGCTTGTTGTCAAACCTCCACAAGAGCTATATACACTATACATAGGCTCCTCTTCCATGTCCCAACTGGTCATGATGAACACAGTGGGAATTCATGGGGGAGCCATGTTTGCACAAATAACTATACATAGGCCAGAGAACTGGCTAAAACAAAAGAATTTAACCTAAGCTAATAAAACACCTAATAAATACTAAAAAAAATGAAGAATGAAAACAAGATGCTAAGTCATGATTGAATCTTCCTTCACAAGAAAAACCTATTCCATTAGATACAACTATTGCATAAAAACAAGGGACTGTGTCCTCAAAATGACTGTAATAGTGATAAACTTCTTAATGCCATAAATTCTAAATGTTGCCAACCTCGGTATTCGATCCTTTTAGGGCTTAAATATCCTCTATGCACAAGGTTTGGGTGGTTAGGACCCCCATTTAGCCTAAAACATAGGTCGGTCCTTTTAGGACAAAAAGTTATCATGCAACTTCGCAAAATTGCAAAAGTTGTCATGACAACTTTTTTAGCAACTTTTACATAGTTGCTCATTCCATTACTCAAACCACTCAAAGACTCCTAAAATATTATAAAAACCTATCTAAGAGCATTTTGGGTCATTTCAGACCAAAATCAAATATTTGACCAACATTTCTATATTTGTGCCCTTTTTCCAATTTCTAGGACCAAGCTAGGTCATAAGGACACCTTGGCCTACAAACTCAACTTAAATAAAAAAACCCTAAGCTAACTCAAACCACTATTCTTCTATCACACCTACGCCCTCATGGAACCCTTTATTAACCTATGGTCTAGCTAGGACCAATACAAGCCAAAATAAAAGAAGGAATTTCAAGCCTAAGTCCTAGGTGCTCCTGCACCTCTCAAGAATTTATCTACAACTATTCAAATCAAATGAACAACTAAATTCTCAAAACAAGCTTATTGCTTCCTAGTTGAAACAGGTATAATCCTTTTCTAATGCTCATCAAATTGGCATGAAGGATTAGTGACTTGATTACTCCAAAATGGAAGATTCAAATGTGAATGAAATGCAACACTTGCATACTTCATTCCATGATGATCAAGATGCAAATACGAATTAGATAACTAGAAATGAAGCTAACACTAGCAATGCTACTATCAAATTAAACTATAATGCAAGTAAACTAACAATGAAAATTACTCTAGAAAGGAGAATAAAATGACCTAACTAAGAATGCCAATATGAGATGGAAATGACACAAACTCACTATAGTGAAATGCAAAAGACAAGAGATTGGAATTCAAAATGCAAAAGATGGAACCCTTTGAGCCAAGGAAGAACTTCCTTTTAAAGAAAATGCCTCAAGAATGGAGGGTGGAGATTAAGAGGCAAAAGATACTAGGTAGAGATGAGTGGTGAGGAAGATCAATTCATGTGAGAGGATCATAGGGTTTTTGATTGGTCAAGCTTGATAGGAGAACAAGACAAAATAGAAAATCTAATTTTAATTGTCATTTAATCAAGATTAAGTTACACACCCATGTGCTAAGACTTTATATTAAAAGTAAGGTTTTGACAATTAAATGATTTCCAAGCTTTGATTTTAGAAATGATTTGTGTTTGATTTTTAAAAATAATTTAACTATGCAAGGGGGATTATTCAAGTTGCTCACATAATTAGAATTTTGCTTAAGGCCATTTGATCAAATTGGAGGCTTAGGTTCTAGTAGACAAATTTTAGGTGATTACAGTGAGAAGCCTATAAAATGAGTGCTTGAGAAGGATTTTAAGCATTGAGTTTTGTTTGCAAGATTGGATGCTACTAAAGTTCCTCCAAGTTTGAGTTGAGGTTATACTCTTGTAAGAACTTTAATTGCAAGTGTATTGTAATTTCTCGTTCATTTGATAATACATTATACAGGTTTTCCGCAAGAAAATCAAGATGTTATGTTTTTATTGTTATTTTATTTATGATCTTATGTGTTTCCTGAAATCCCCATAATAGTTAAATTGAGCAATTCCACATGCTTTACTGCTTTATTGGTATTGACAAGTTCACAAGTGTTATGTCAGACGTCTATGGGTTGTATTGGCATGGTAGGTAAGTTGTCTTCCAATGTTGCCTTCCTCCAAGGGGCTTCTAATCACAACTAGAGCACTCCACCTGAGGTTTGTTGCACCGCAGTTGCGCAAGCCGTAGGTAACTCTCCGCTGGGCTTTCCAATCCATCAAATTCAGCTTCTTATTATAACTGCAGCGTGCAATGTTAACGTGTCGCCTGTCGATCAGTGCACAAGTATGCTTATTACTTCTTGTCTCATTATTCTTTTGCTTCAATGTCCAATGTCAGAAGTTCACATTGTTTTATTTTGGCAAATGCAGGAACTACTTTCGCTCCTTCACTTGATTCTCTGCGTCCTCGTATTTCATCTACTTTACATTTAGTTAATATTCGTAAATTTTTTCCAGATTTTGTGTGAGCTTTGTATCTATTTTTCAAATCACGTGAAATTTTAAAAGTTGAATAGAATCTTAAGAGTAAAAAACATAAAGTTGTATGTACTTTATATCAATTATTATGATTTATCATTTGGAATCAATATATATAAAATCTAAAAGAGATGTAAAATTGCATGAGTTTTTGCACAAACATTGTAAGCTGGAATCTGTTATCCATCATCATGATAAAAAAGATAGAGGAAACATAAAATTGTCTGTTTGTTTTTACATCTTGAAGCTACATTATATATTACATTCTATGGTCTGTTATGAGGATAAAAGAGAGCTAAAAGAAGACAAAATTGTCTATAAGTATTTGTGTCAATATTTTGTTTTTGATTGAAGAGAGCTAAAGGAAGACTAAAATTGTGTATAAGTTTTTGTATCAACATTTCCGTTCAGATTATTCTCCATGATACATTATAAGGATAAAAAATAATTTAATAAAACATACAATTATATGTAAATTTTTACATCAACTTTTCATTTTAGATTATACTCTATGATCTATCATTATAAAAAAGAAAATTTAAGACGTAAAATTATATGTGATTATTTAATTTAATATTCAAGATTTTAAATAAATAAAATTGTGTATCTCTTTTAACTCTTTTTTATCAGACTGTCATTAAAATATTAATGAAAAACTCATACCAACTATGTGTGTTAAGTGACATTCAGATCTTAAATTTTGATTGATTAAAATTGGACATTAAAGATTATGACTGGGTTGTTTAAAATAGCATTTTTGAGATAGTGACTAAGTTTCTGATGAAAATGTTTCAGGCTCCTATCCTCCTCCTGTAGCTCACACTGGAAGTGAATCTGGTTATTGCTTCCATCTAAATATTACAACTTGTTTAGAAACACCTATGGGCAGGTGGATCCCGAATTAATAACGGGTTTTATGCTCTTAGTGGAGGAGCTTTCTAACATTCTTTTCAATAAAATATTTTGGGCCAACTTATGTCATTAATTTTATGGCGTGCCGTGAACGTATGTGCAACTCCACAGATGCTGGCTTTTGTTTTCTTCTTTCCAGATTGTCTAAGGAATTGTCTAGTTTTCAAATAGTGAATATTGTGCAGTTGGTCATCAATCGTTTTCATAAAATTTTAACTGGTTTCAATTTCATATTTGGTAAGGTCTAGATGTTTTCATTTTATTTTTTAAATATAAAAACTGTCTTTTTCCATTTATTTTTATGATGGTTTAATATAAAATTATTGTAAACGAGACTGTGATTAAGAATTAAAAGAAATATAGTGTAATGAAATATTAAATGGTGTTTATCTCAATCATAGTTAAATTTGATTAGAAAGAATGAAAGAAATGGTCAACAGATGGTAGATGTTTACACAACAATCTTAGATACATGAAATATAATAAGAAATAATTAAAATCTAATTTAGTATATCAATTTTCGGATTCGATTGTGTAGAATTTTTAACCATCAACATTTCGGATCATACTGCATGATCCATCATCAGGATGCCAGGGAGCAAGAAGAACAAAAGATAGGTGATTGCAAATCTAGAAGACCATAAAAGAAGGAGGGAGAAGGGAAGAGGAGAGAGAAAAGGGGGAGGTACAAAAAGTATAAAAAATAAAAAAACATAAAAAAGGTTAAACACAAAAGAGACCTATCAAACCAAGTAAATTGGGGAGAAGAGCAAAACAAATAAGGATTGAACCAACCAAAAAGAAGAAAACAAAAAGGATATCTAAGAGGGGGACAAATCAAGAGATAAAGAATAAAAAAGAAGGAAAAAATTAAAAGGAAATAAAACTAAAATAAATAAACACCTAAGCATACATACATACATACATACATACATACATACATACATACATACATACATACATACATACATACATATATATATATATATATATATATATATATGTTAATATATGCATATATACATGTGTACATACATATACTCATAACTATGTGTGTACCTGTGTATATATATGTAAATGTATACATGTAT
Source organism: Chamaecyparis obtusa (assembly GCA_027943335.1). Lineage (NCBI taxonomy): Eukaryota > Viridiplantae > Streptophyta > Pinopsida > Cupressales > Cupressaceae > Chamaecyparis > Chamaecyparis obtusa. The sequence continues at coordinate 982,897 of BSBK01004423.1, forward strand.
ATCTATATGTAAATAAACTAGTAAATATGTATGCATGTATGTGTACTTGTATACATATAAATACAAAAAATAATAAAATTAAGCATATATATGTGAATATATATATGTGTATATATATGTGTGTATATATATGTATGTACACACACACACACACACACACACACAGAGATATGTGTGTGTGTGTGTGTGTATCTATGTATTTATATACATATACATATACATATACATATACATATACAAACATAGGAGAAAATTAAGAAAAAATATAGAAAATGAAAAGAGAGGGAAGCGAGAAAAAGAGAACCCTGACAGAGGAGAAATCAAAGAGAGAGAAAAGAGAAAATAAAGAGGTCAAAAAATGAGAGAAAAAATCCTAAAAGCGAACACTGATAAAAAAAAGGAGTGTAAGCGGCGAAAGAGAGAAGCCACGAACTAAGAAATGCAAGGAAAAAAGAAAACTAAACAAGCTAAAACATGACAGCAAGAAATAGAAAATATATGTATACAAACATAGACACACACACACACACGCACACATGTATATCATAAGCTATTAAATCAATATAAATAAAACACATTGAAGATTAAAAGGATTAATTGAATTAAAAAATAAGTGTTTTTACCTTCACTTATCATGTAGCTTGTCTCCATTGTCCTCCTAACCTTGATTTCTTGGATGTGTTGAGCTCTCAGATTTCCAAATGAAGCTCCTTTGCCCAAGATGTTACCAAAGTGTGGAGAATGAGTGATTTGTATGTAAAATGGCGTAAACCTAGATTATAAAAATGATGAATGAGAAACTATGCAAATGGCTCACAAATATACTTGATTGCTTGAATGCTTGGATGCTAGAATGCTTGAATGCTTGAAGATTACTAATTCTATTAGGCTCACAAAGGAAGGATGAGGCTCCTTTTATAGGTTTTTGGAGGACTCAAGCCTAGGTGGCACAATCGTAGGGTGGAGATTGAAAGGTGGAAGATCCTAGGGCTACAATTGACATGGTTGAAGGGGTTGAGAGAAAAGGGGATGTGTTTGGAATGTCAAAGGAAGAATAGGGAGGATGTTCCTACTACATTGACATGGAAGAGACGAAGGTGGGAGGGAAAGACACATGTCAAGTGTCTCACAAATACCATGGAGAAGAAGGGAGGAAGACCTTTTCTCCATGAGGACTCTTGGTACAAGTGTCCCATAAGTTACCTTTGACTCTTTGAGGTGGCTTGAGAAGCTTCTTAGGAATAGGGATTGTTTCTTGACTTAGTGTAGGGGAAGACATGTGGTCATGAGACCAAGTCTCATGAGGCCATATAGCCCTTAAAAATAGAACATGTGTGTGTGACAATAATGACTTATTAATAATTATTAAAAACTAATTATTTTAGCCAAGGTGATGTGTCAGGTGACTAGGTCTATGAGGTGAACTAGGAGTCTTAGTCATATTAGTGGTTGTGTAAATTGGTTAATAGATGAGTAATATTTATCTATTACTCATCTAGGATGAAAATCTCATACTGATACAAATTGACAATCACATAACATCAAAGGAAAATAATGAGAGATTATAAATTAATGTGTGACACATACAAAATGAGTGTTTGAAGTCTTTAAATAAAAAATTCTATTGTAATAATTGCAAGATAACTAAAAAATAGAATCAAACACCTAATTTATTTTAAATCTATAGAAAAAAATGAAAAATAGGCACTACAATTTAACTCAGATAAATAAAAGAAAAAAATATGGATTTTAGAGGTGTTACCACTAAGATAAAGTTAAAGCAATTTTTCAAGGTATAGGCTATTTTTTGTGTGAAATGAGTCTTGTACCTAGTAAGTTCATTACCTAGGTCTTAATCAAACATGTCACAATAAAATATGAATTTAAGAGGTAGTACTAGTAAGGTAAAGTTAAATAATTTTTCTGAGGTATAGGCATTTGTTGGTGTGAAATGAGTCTTGTACCTAGTAAGTTCATTGCCTAGGTAATAATCAAACATGTCACATATCACCCCTAAAGAAAATTTAAAGCAGTTTTTCAAGGTATAGACATTTGTTGGTGTAAAATAAGTCTTGTACCTAGTAAGCTCATCACCTAGATCTTAATCACACATGATGTCACTTAAGTTTCCTTATGGAACACATTAGATTGCCCCCACTTTATTTGGATAGTTATCACTCTTCCACCTGACATATATAAGTGATCATTTTTTTTCTCTCATATCATAAAATTAAGACAAATATCATACTATTATGCATCCTATGTTCACTCTAGCCTATATAACTAAAGAATCTTCTTCCTAATCTTAATTGATTCACTCTTTTTGCATTCTGGACATGAATATATAAATGATTCTAATATCACAAAAATTAATTCTAACATGGTCTTAGATAATGTTGTTTCTTTTCGTAGTCTTTCTAACTTCTAAGAGATCCTAAAGGTAGATCATGTTAGATCTTGAGGCATTGAGTATATTTTTCTCTTACATGTTTGTATGACACTGAAATAAAATGTATGATAAAATTACTAAATATTTTAGAGTCCTTTTTGTAACTTTGTATTTCTATAAAAAATAATATAAATATGAGATCCTCATTAAATTGTTCGAGTTGATTTTTTTTTTTAATCTTCCATGGCTATACATATGTAATAAATGCAATACAAGAATAAACTATTATACAAAAATAAACTACTATTTCATTTTTAAATTTTTTTTCTAAAATATAAAACTATTTATGAAGAGTTTCAAAAAAAGAAAAAGAAAAAAGTGGTATCTATTCTTTTATTTATTTTAAAAAATAATAATAAGTAAACATCAATCATTTTTACAATATAAGTAACATAAAAAATAAAATAAATCATATATAATTTCAAACAAAATTTTGATGTTAAATTTTAAACTTATATTTATTTTTCTAACTATAGAATATTGTGCATATATGGAAAATTTGTCTTTTAATTTTACCTAAAAATTGGGCCATAGAGCTCTAAAATCATTTTTATATTGACCAACAGTGTTTTAGCTAATCAAATGTCATAGATTAATTTTTTATATAATCTTTGTACCATTTTTTTAAAAAATTAAACAAATAATAGATTTTAATGTAATGAAATAGCTTTTATAGTAACAATTTAAACCAATCATAAATTAACTAATTGTAATAGTACTATCCTAATGACAAACAATATTAAAGGTTTCCTAAAAAATTATTCAAACACGAGATATTAATGGTGATTTCTTGATATCTTATTATAAACTATTTTAATTCAAAGTAAAAGTAGAAAAAAATATTTTTTCCTAATCATCATCTAATATCCATCTCAATGGAAGATTCAAAGATACTTTTAGAGTGAGAAATTTAGGAGGAAAATAGAGAAGAAAACTGGTAATTCCTTAACGAAATTATCAGGGAAATACCCAAAAAAAAATCTATTTTATTGAATTCAATGGAGAACAAATATATAGGTTTTTAAAATTTTCAAATTAAACTAAAACTAGAGACAATTTTAATTCTTAAACAAAAGAGCCCCTACAAATGAAAATGATTTGATAATGAGTTCTTTGTAAGTCATTCTCCTAAAATTCAGGCTCACTAAAAGAAATAACCAAATATCTCCTACCTATCATTTCCACTCTTTAGAATAGTTGATATATGATAAAAAAACACTTTTAATGATGAAGCTATTCTTCCAGTCATTTTCCCTCTTCATAATAGGTGACATCAAAAAAATCATATGCATCACCAAAATTCCCTTCCTTTCATTTCCCTTCGTCATAGTTTATGATATATGATTAGAGCCCTTTGTTAAATTGAAACCCTCCTTCCTTTCATTCCCCTCCATAGAGAGTGACAAATCATCAAAACCCTTTTTAGCACTGAAACTATCCACCCTTTCATTTACCCTTTCCATAATCTGTACTGATATACCATCAAAATCATTTGTAATGCTAAAATTCTCCCCCTTTCATTTCTCCTCTCCATAACCGTTGATATATGATCAAAAGTTTGTGTAACACTGAAACTCTCCTTCATTTCATTTCCCCTCTCCATACTCATTGAAACCCTTTGTAACACATAAGATCTCATCCTTGTCATCCTTCTCTATATTATCTAAGTTCTGTGTAACTTTAGAAGGTGAAAACTTAGTAGCAAAGTAGTAGTCACAACCACCATCATCATCAAAATCTTCGCTTAAACATAAACTTTCTTTGAACCAATTTAACTCCATTATCTCCTTAATAGTAATCCTCTTTTCAGGTTCAGGCTCAAGAATCTTATGTATGATAACCCGCATTTCTCTGCCAAGCCAATCAGGACAACTAAAATTAGCCGCCATGATTTGTTTGAAAAGCAGTGATCTATTGGCATTCTCGAATGGAGAAACTCCCGTCAAAATGATGTACAAAAGAATACCACATGCCCATATATCTGTATTTGCACTATCATAACCTCCATGGTAGAACATCTCTGGAGCAACGTACTCAAGAGTTCCACACGTTGTCTTCTGTAATAATTTTCTCTTCATTTCTTCTTTTGTCTGTAACGCACACAGGCCAAAATCGGAGACCTTTAGATTGCCATTACTGTCTATTAACAGATTGTCTGTTTTCAAATCTCTGTGAAACACTCCCTTCTTGTGACAGTATTGCAATGCGCAGATCAGCTGTTGGAAATACAATCTTGCTTGTTTTTCTTACAGCCTTCCACCTTTATATTTAACCAAAGGAATATTCAAATAATGCAGTTATTTAATTAGTCATCAGAGCTGATATACAAAATTGTACTAAATAAGAAAGCATTACTGGTCTATAGTTGTTCCAATCGAATTACAAAATGCTAGTGCTTATTATTGCAAGTATCTTAATTTTGATTTTGATATATATTACTGAGGACTACTGAACTGTTAAAGTTAGCAAATAGGATTATTTTTAATATTTATTTTAAATTCAAATTTTGTAAGAAGCTTTGAATTAATGTTTGACATATTATTTTCTCTTCTGTACTTTTATTGATGGAAAATCTCTTGACACTATTAAATTTAGAAATAATAATAAAGGGCATTATAGATTTTTTAAACCTAATATCATTAATTGGAAACAGTATTAACTTAAAAAAAACAGAAAATATGAATTGATATATTAGTTTACTTAGAACTAGTATACTGTTATAGCTAGAAGATAGTATTTTTAAGTGTAATTTTGCTAAATTCGACTGTCTACCAATTTTTGAGTCATATTTTCAATTATTATGTCTTCTCTATATTTCTATTATCTTTGATAGGAAACATAGATACAAAAAATGTCTTAAACTAATAAAATTCAGAAATACGAACAAACAACATTAGATTTCCACAGTCTATGATAATTGTAAATGCTGCTTCTGGTTTCAACTGCGTGAAATTCTTTTAGCATCAACGTTTCAGATCATAGAATGTGATCTGTGTTGATGCTAAAAAAATCTCACACAATTGAAGCCAAAAGCAAAATTCACAATTAACATTATAGATTGCAAAAACCTGATAGCATTGATAAAAAATAAAATAAAAATTAAAAACATATTAAAAATCCATAACTTCATCTTTTTATATTTTTCTATTTAATATGACAAATCCGGCAAATCCAATCTCTGAAATCCACCATTTGAAATTTAGACACTCAAAAGAGAAAGAAGAGAGAGAGACTGATACCTTTAGAAAGGAGGAGATCAGTCAATGTACCGCCTGGTACATGCTCCATTACCAAGTAAACATATTTGTCAGTGGAGATTGTGTCATGCAAACGCACGACGTTTGGATGCTTTAGACATTGCATGGCTCTGATTTCTTTCTCTATACGCTTGGGTATTCCTCTTTTCTTTTTCTCCAAACATTTTATTGCATAGATTTCATTACTTTTGGAATCTCTTGCTCTGTATACTTTGGCATACACACCTTTCCCTACGAGGTTTTCTAATTCATAATCTCCTATCACAGTTGGCATTTCCATCGCCACAATATATTCAATGCAGATAAAATTGGTCATCTAGTCAAGCAGTCATAGTATTAAATATTTGTCTTCCTTGACTGAAAAGGTGTCAAAGTGCAGCCAATGGCGATTGGTCAAGTCCTCTCGATTGTATTTTCAGAAATAAATGTTTTAAGATGCCAGTCAGCCTCAATTTGACGGTCTCTGTCATATCAACTTTTCGTAACGGTTTAGAAATTTTAATGCTTTTTATTTTAAATTGTAAGATGTATACTCATTGTCATTTAGGGATAGTCTAATAATTTTTTTAAATTTAAATATTTTGTCAATATAATATTAGTATAAATCAGTAATATTTACAAAAATCTCAAATGTTTTCAACAAGTTTCTAAATTCATATATTTTGAAAAGATTTTATTTAAATCAATAAAAATGATATATAATAAATTCTATAGAAATTTTATTAGTGATAAAATAATATAAAATTAAAAAATAAATTATAAATTAGTAATATATGTCAAATTAATTAAGAAAGTTTTTAAGTTTATATATTGCATACTAATATTTTAAATTGGTAAAACAAGTTTCTAAAATTTATAGATTTTATTATAAAAATACTCTAAATTAATAAATTATATAATAAACAAAATAGAAACATTTGTCATAAATATATATGATATATTATAAATAAACTAATATATATTTATTTTATTGAAAAAAATATTATATTACTTATAACAAATTTTGACTGGAATTCTGCAATTGGAAAATAAGAATTGGTGAATTGCTATAGGCCAATTCTAATTTTTGTCAAAAATGAGCATTCAGACAATTCTCCTCAGAACTTGGAATTAGAATTGAGACATAGAATTGAAATTGAGAATTTAATTTTGAAAAAAGAACTAATTCTAAATATGATGCCAATTAAACTTTTATATTTTAATTCACAATGATTTGGTAAATTTAGATTAATTGTTTAATTATACGGGCAGGGTTTTAATAATTTTGAAATGGATTTAAATGCTTTACAGTTGAGACCATATATAATTTTTAGCACTGTCTTCTCCACATAATATTTTTCACCTTCCCCATGTTTTGTTTCCTTTATATATCGTGCTAAAGAAAACTTTCAAAATTTAATAAGAAATTGAAGAGGCAGCTAATGGCCACCTGCAATTCTTTTTAAGGGCCTTGGCATTCTTGGCTAATGGCGCTATTGCAATTGCCAGCATTTGTGTGATAACTAGGAAGTTGAGACTGTCGTATGGATCAAATCAAATTATTATGAGTAAGGTGGATTTTGGAGGGTATGTTATTTAAGTTTTTAAATATGATAAATGTTATAAAATTAATTTTGAGGCTATAAATTTTAAAAAATTCTAGTTATTAGTACTTGTATCCGTTTTTGGATTTCTTCGTTAACTAGTGATTAAATGAACTGTTTTACATTAATGAAAATAAATTCTATTTTATATTTCATTATAAGTTTTTTCATTTGTAAAATGTAGATGCAAATTATTTAACTTTATAATATTTAGAAATTAATTTTTGATCATCTCATTGGATGAATGGCTTTGAAGTTTATTACAGTAGTGAACCAATTAAAATTTACCACGTTTTTTATTTATTGTCAAATAATATATATTTATTCTCATCGATAAATTTTGTTTCATTCTTTTTTTTTTTGATCGATAAGGGGTCGAGGCCGATTATTATATTAAAATAGTAAAATATACCAGAGCATAGATCAAGCTATTGAGATTCAAAATACACACGACATTCCCTTGATGTTTGTCACATGATCGCATAGTTTGAAAATGGCTTATGCGAACATGCAACACCCCATAAGCCTTCGCCACCGTTACCTGCTCTTGGCTATGGGACTCACGATGCATATCCATCTCAGCGCTTGCTGATCAATTAGAAAGGGACACGTCGGTAAGACCTGACACACTGACCCACCTTTAATTCCGCAACAGTGTCTTTCATCAGTTGTCGCATGATCGCATAGCCAAGAAAAGGGCTATGCGAACATGCGACACACCGTAGCCCTTTACCATCGTTAACCGCCGTCGCAAAATTTTATTCCATTCTGATAGTCATGTTTATACTATTAATTTTTACAATATATTATAATTTAAACAAGTGCCACATAGTGGCCAAGTACTTGCCTTTAGTTTTATAAATAAATTTTATTTTAATTTTGATTTATATGTAAAGTGAATTTTTAATTAAAATAATTTATAACTAATTTTAATTTTAATTTTAATTTATATGTAAAGTAATTATTTAATTATAAAAAATTATAAAATTACTATAATTATAGTTCTAATAATATTTTTTAATTTTATAAATAATTATAAAATATGATTTTTAATTAATTTAAATTGTAAAATAGTTCTACTTATAATTAATTTTAATATTAATTATTTAGTCCAAGTAACTCTTTTTCAACAATATTATAATGTTATTCTATTAAATCTAAATTTATATAATATATATTAAAATAAATCTAAAAAATATTCAATATTTTATAATATAACAAAAATAGAAATATTATTTTAATATAAGGAAAAACTTATCAATCTTTTAATAGGTATCTATAAAGTTGTAAACCATAACTGAATAAAATTAGATTATATATAAATTAGATTGTATTATTTGAATGGATTAACATTTAGACTATAGAATATGTGTTATTTTTAACAAAATAAGAAAATACTAAATTATAATTGGTGCAAAGAATTGGTTTTAATCACTACTTAATGGAAGAAATGCAAAAAGCGATGCAATAGTACTTGCTAGCCTATTGGCAAGTACTAATAACAACCTATGATATTATAATATATATTTATTTTTATTCATATTTTTTAAATTTTTAAATTTTAATTTTTATTATATACTAATTTACATTAACAACTATTTATGTAAAAAAATTATGTGATTTTTTTACTTATAATTTTTATTTTTTCTTTACAAAATATTAATATTTAAATTAAACTATATTAAATTAATATTTAATATTATTATAATAATTTTATTTTGAAAAACTTATTAAAATTTAGTTTAAAACATCAATTTATTTAAATTTATTTATTTATAATAGTTTTAATAAAAATTCTTTTATAAAAAATTATTACTTCTAGTGTAACTATATAAAACATAATAATTAAAAATTTAATATACTATTATTATTTCTAGTATTTTATAAAAATTTATTACTTCTATTATTACTATATAAAACATAGTAATTAAAAAATTAATATATTATTACTTCTGCTTTAATTTCTACTATAATTAAAGGCAAGTACTTAGCTTTTATTTAGAACTTTTTAGTACTTTTGTTCACTTGTGTTGATTTAGTTGAGTGTATCGACCAGGTTGTATGGAATAAATGTTTTAGACATAGTTATTTATGTTTCTTTTAATTAAAGGGATAGTTTATTTTTGATTGGAGAATCTATACAAGTATATGGGAGGTGAGAAATTTTGGAGAAACAACAGAAGAATAATGCATGCAATAGAGGAAACAAAAGGGAAATTCGCTTGGATATCTACGCAGGTGTTGAATTAAGGATACGGCTAAGAAGGAATTGGGATCTCAGGAGAACGATAAAGGAAAGAGAAGGAAGATATACCAAAGCAGCACACGGAATCATCATTCCTTTCAGAATAAACTTGAATAGGTTCCAATATTTATTTCTCTGCTTAAATACGTAGTAATCACAGTGTATTATAGGAAAAGAAAGTGTTATGAGTTTTTTTTTTCATTTTGCATCACTGTAAGTGGAAAGCTAGTTAATAAGACCAAAATTATTTTCTAGATCTCTTTACTCCCCTGTTTGAAAATTACGCATGAAATGATGATTTGCATGTAATCAAATAAAAATTATAAACATATTTTCTTTATTCAAAACGGGGTGCAATTCCATATAAATTCCTCCTTGCATAAAAGAAAATGATAAAATTTGGAATAAGTAAATTTGTTTTGCAATTTCTCTTTGATAGAGTTTTTATTTCCTTTATAAATAGATTGCCATTTGCCCAAAGTATTGATAAGAAACGAATTTGAATATGGATTTTCTTTCAAATTACAAACCATAAAATTTGTTATTGCGTAACTGAGAGACCAAAATAAATTGTAAATATTTACTCATTGTAGGAAATAAATTAGGAAATATTTGAGTTTATATTTATGTTACAATTCATGCTTGGTTAAAACTAGCGAACACTTAAAATTCTAATAGGCTTTATCTGGTCTGTATGCTAGTAGAGTGAATTTTTGGTTGATAATCATCACACTGGTATTCTCCTTATACCAGAATGACTCTGAAATGATTAAAAGTTCTATTGTTAATTTGGGAAAATACATTTTTATGTAATGCACTGATAAAAAACATTCTGGGTTTTTGGTTATGATCGAAAACATCCTAGATTTTCTGTGGTGAACACCTCAAGGGGAACATTATTACTAAACTTTATCAAAACAACATACTTCTTTATTATAGAAGATTTTATTATGAAAAATGTACTCTCAGAAGAGGTAAATTAGTGCACATAAATTGTTTTGGTAATGTGCGTATTATGTTTTATTTTTCTCCTTTTTAACCAAGATATCTTTGGGAAAGGGTGCTGAATATGGATAAACAGAGAAGGGTAAAAATGATTGATTTTGTATTATACACTAGTACATTTGACATCATTTTTCTACGAAAATTATTGACCATTAATGAAAATGGTTTAGGTTGGTCGGGGTATAGAAGGAAAATTTTTATTTTTTTAAAAAACTATGCCTGTGTTGGTCAAAATTTCCACCAATACCATGTCGGTCGAAATTTTGACCAACACAGGCATATTACTTAAAACAAATATTTCAATTCTCATTTTCATTTTTACGGTTGCAGCGCGCGAATTAGGATTTTCATTTCTAAGCTAAGGAGCGGAGCTTATTCTAGGTCGTGAAGAGCCCTACACCCGAGGTTAATAGCACATTTCATCATTTATCTTCCGTGGAGTTTGAGGTATCTTCCGCGTTTGTTATATTTCATCACGTACTGGATTGTCATTTTCTTGTCATCTCTGTTAGTAATATGCTGGTAGGCGATTGAATCAATGAGTATTCTTAGTGGTGACTACGGTTTGACTAGGGTTTGTAAATGCTATGACCAAGAATTATGAAGGCTGCGACTAGGGTCTAGGATGCAGCATGACATTGTACATCTGGTATAACCAATGCATTTGTAGATTTAAGGCATTTGCAGATTTAAGGGGTGCACATAAGAGAATTTTTGGCATGCTTAAACACAAACGCACATATCATTGTTTAGGATGCAACATGACATTGTACATCTGGTATAACCAATGCATTTGCAGATTTAAGGCATTTGCAAATTTAAGGGATGCACGTAAGAGAATTTTTGGCATGGTTAAACACAAACGCACATATCATGTTTCACCTGCTAGGTCACAAGAGCATATACAAGATTCTTGATAAAATAGAGAGCCAATGCATCCTATTGAAGGGAGAGAAAATAAAAAACAATAAAATAGAAATCAATAACAACACGAGAACCATAACAATGATCAAGTTCCATAAAACTGTTACCAGTAGTAGTTCAATACTCAGTAGTGAAATCAATGGTTTGGCAATGTGCCAAACCCTAGACATCAAGTTTGAATACGAGCTCAAAGGTTTGTTTCTTTCAAAGTTCAAACACCCTGTAGGAGCAGAAATATATAGACATGAATTGGATTTCTTTGGAATTTCTAATTACCCAAACGCAATCCCCGGTGAAATAAAATGAATGATTCATATGTTTCAAGGTAATAATGCAGTAATCAGGCAAGAACATCTAAGTTATTTCATCAATACTACACATGAATATGAGAGAGACAATGAGGATGCCATGATAAAATTGTTTGTGAATTCCTTAAAAGAAAGTGCCAAAGAATGGTACAAAAATATTTTAGATAGTAGTACTATTTCTTCATATTTATTCTAAATAGTGTGATGACTGTCCCAACTAGAGAATCAGAACTTTATATTATAGGTTCTTCATGGCACCTTTCAACTTGTCCAATTATGAAAACTGGCTTGCCTGGGGCAACTATATCTAGTTGTGAGATTTTCATATCATATTTCTCTCAGTAAGAATAGTTGTGGCATAGGATCCTTCAACTATTTGTGGACCCTTGTGGACCAACATGAGCCAGCCATTCTCCAATATTAGACTAGCTCTTCTTTGTCCCCTTGATGGAAGTCGAGTCAATCTTCTTTGTCACAAACGAGCATTCCTCTAATACTAACATTCCTTTCACGTCTCACTTCTCCCAACTCTAAGTGAAATCTAAATGTTTTATTGACAATATTAAAGTCAAATAATTTCCCATTCTTTTTTAATTTCTCAGGTTCCTATATAATATACTGACACCTTGTTTCCTGGAGTGGCCTTTTGGCTTTCTGTTATCTGGGATACCAAAGTTCTTGCTACCGTATTTTAGGAACATCATTGATGAGACATTCATTTCACAACCCACTAATAAATTTTAATTTTTAAAGGTAAGAATTGAGGAACGTAGAATTGTGTGAAATTTAATGTTGATTTGAGGCATATATTATTAATTTTTTTTGGTAAGTTAGTTCAAACATTAGGTTTTTGGTATTATACATGATGAGAAATGTGTGACTGTAAATGTACAGACATAGGCATTGACATTTCAATAGCTAGCAATATGGAGAGTTAATTTTAACATGATAAAGAGACTTCATGACACATAATATTATAAATACCTATTATAAAGGTAGCTTCATAGCATTTATAAATAGCTATTATAAAGGTAGCTTCATAGTGTTATATTGAAACCAACAAACATGTGACCATTCACTCTGGTGGAGATAATTGAGAACATAAGACTATTATTCATATTTTTCTTATAGAGAATCATAGGTCTGCATGTATAGTTTTTTTAGACAGTAAAAATTGACATTAAAATAAAAAGATATATTGATAGCAATGTAAGTGTTTATTGTTATACATATTCAAACATATACTCAAACATTTATATATGATAACAATAGCTTATTCTTTTCTGTTAAATTGGTCTGAGTGTGTGCAGGGTGGGCAAATGTTTGGCTTCTTAGACAAATATTCATTTTTTAGCTTTGTGAAGCTAACTTCTCTGTTGAACTAAGTTTAGGATTTCCTACTTAAATGAAAATATTTGTTTGAAATCATTTTTTTATTTGAACATGTGATGAGTACTTGGCAAGTTGATTTTTGACTTACACTTGGATTTGGATTTGGTTTTGGTTAAAAGAATTAGCTAGTAACTTGGCATTTAAAAAAAAAACTAAATTAAAAATTTGATTTAAAGCTATTTCCTCTTTCTTTTCCATTGTATTCTTTATTTAAAGTGCTCAATATGTTTGACTAAGTTTCATATGTCCTGTTACATCTGTATTGGGACAATCATCACACTATTCCCCTAAGCACACTATGGCTTTGCCTTCTCATCCACAAGAAACTCTAACATCATTCTAAACTCTTCTATACTCTGCCCTTATCCATTCCAATCCATTCATACTTCTACACAAACAAATTAACTCACCAAAATGCTGTCATTCTGGGACAGTCATACCATGTCCATAAAACTGTACCAATAGTTGAAATAAAAGGAATGATTCATATGTTTCAAGGTAATAATGCAGTAATTGGGGAAGAACATCTAAGTTATTTCATCAATACTACACATAAATATGAGACAGACAATGAGGATGCCATGATAAAATTGTTTGTGAATTCCTTAAAAGAAAGTGCCAAAGAATGGTACAAAAATATCCTACATAGTAGTACTATTTCTTCATATTTATTCTAAATAGTGTGATGACTGTCCCAACTAGAGAATCAGAACTTTATATTATAGGTTCTTCATGGCACCTTTCAACTTGTCCAATTATGGAAACTGGCTTGCCTAGGGCAACTGTATCTAGTTGTGAGATTTTCATATCTGATCTCTTAACATATTTACTAGAAGCCCTCATATTTCTCTCAGTAAGAATAGTTGTGGCATAGGATACTTCAACTGTTTGTGGACCCTTTGTCTATCTAGGATATTTTTGTACCTTGAAAAATATGAATCATTCTTGTTTGTGCATCCTCATTGTCTGTCTCATATTCATGTGTAGTTGATTTAAACAATATATTCGTCACTACAATGAGAAAGTTACCACCACACGTCAAACATAAGGTGCATTTGATTGAAAGATTGGTCATTGTTTACAAGACAAAGGGTCCACAAACAATTGAAGGATCATATGCCACAACTATTCAGCTTACTAAGAGAAATATGAGGGATTCTCTAGTTGAGACAGTCATCACACTATTCCCCTAAGCACTATGGCTTTGCCTTCTCATCCACAAGAAACTCTAACATCATTCTAAACTCTTCTATACTCTACCCATATCCATTCCAATCCATTGATCCAATCCATTCATACTTCTACACAAACAAATTAACTCACCAAAATGCTGTCATTCTGGGACAGTCATACCATGTCCATAAAATTGTACCAATAGTTGAAATAAAATGAACGATTCATATGTTTCAAGGTAATAATGCAGTAATTGGGGAAGAACATCTAAGTTATTTCATCAATACTACACATGAATATGAGGCAAACAATGAGGATGCCATGATAAAATTGTTTGTGAATTCCTTAAAAGAAAGTGCCAAAGAATGGTACAAAAATATCCTAGACAGTAGTACTATTTCTTGGGAGGAGTTTACGAGTGTTTTTAGATTACAATATGGGGATCCAATCGATATCAAGTTTTCTATACATGAACTTATCACTATCAAAAAGGGCATCTATGAGACAATAGTTGATTTAAACAATAGATTCGTCACTACAATGAGAAGTTTACCACAACACGTCAAACATAAGGTGCATTTGATTGAAAGATTGGTCATTGTTTACAAGACAAAGGGTCCACAAATAGTTGAAGGATACTATGCCAGAACTATTCTTACTGAGAGAAATATGAGGGTTTCTAGCAAATATGTTAAGAGATCATATATGAAAATCTCACAACTAGATAGATTACTAATATTGGAAGTAATATGGACTTTTAGAGGCAATTTAACAGTTCAGGAAACTAAGAAATGAGTTGTCATTATGGTAAGCCACAAGAATGGTCTTGGGAGTATTATTGGAGGTGCTTAACTTTGGAAAGTTACCATGTTAATGTCATTAAAAAAATACAAAAAATTAAGGCCTACAAAATTTTATGATAATGTTCTATTTGAAATAGGGTGCTCAAGTTAACAATGAAATAAAAAAATCCATGCTTGTATTCATATGATTAGGAGAGGTTTCTTTGTGTTTTCATTACTTAAGAGCAGCCTATATATGGAGGTAAGGAGTCCTACAATGTTATTCAGTTTCCCTAGTTATTTACCTAATTTTATTTATTTAAATCTACTCTTTACAACTATTTTTCTATCTATACACCCTCTATTGCTATTGTAATGGCAAAGCATCAGAACCGTCCATTTCTAAACTTTGATTTGGTATGATAAATGTCCCTTTGCGTTGAAAAAATTATAGTTGAGAAAATGGTTGTTCAGTAATGATTTGTATCTGCAGGTTGCAAACAAATCATCCTTCTTCCACCAACAAGTCATTCCATTCAAGAAAGACCATGTTTGACGATATCAACGCACAAAAAAATAGGGAGACAATTGCTAGACTATGGTCTAACTTAAAAAGAAAAGGTGATGGAAAATGTTATTGTCCTTGCAAAATTTGTAAGGGCTTAAAGACTCGAAGATATCTAATCAAAATAGTTGAGGAACATTGTAGGCAACATGGTCACATTAAAGAGGGAAACAAATTTGGTCCATTGGTATGTATTTTAATAATTTATAAAATACATAAGACATGATTTGATGATGAAATCATGGTCATGGTTAATATAAGGTCATCATTTTCATATAGGTCAACGTCCCTGAGTTTCATGTTATGGACCATGACAATCCGAAGAATGTGGATTTCCAAATGAGGGAACATGGAGGTGTGAATATAGAAGTAGAAGGTAATGATACCATGGAAGAAGACCACGATGATGAAGAAGATCACGATGATCAAGATGATCATGATGATCAAGATGATGATGATGATGATGATGTTGACATAGAGCTTGATGTACCTATACTTGAGAAGGCACACGAGCCCTTATATGAAGGCTTCGAAACAACTCTTCTTGCCGCTGCATTTTTGTTGGTGAACTTGAAGGTTATGAATGGTTTATCCAACATAGCAATGACATGTATGTTAAGGTATGTTATCTTTTTTCATTATTTTAGTCGTAATTCCCTTACAATTAACATTGGGTGAATCGTGTAGCAATTAATATTCTTTAAATTAACAAATTATATTTTTGGTCATAGGTTGATAGGTGAGTGTTTTTTACCACCATCAAACATTCTACCTCACTCGTATCGAGAATTATCTGCCATTATGAAAGATATTGGAATGGAGTATCAAACAATACATGCATGTCCAAATGATCATATTATATATCATAAACAACATGAATTTGCAATAGAATGCCCTATTTGTCATATTAGTAGATATCAATCAGATCGAATAATAGAAAAGGTGCCTCGCAAGGTTCTTCGGCATATTCCCATTATTCCACGCTTGCAATGATTATTCAAGTGCAATAGCTTGGCACAATTTATGGATTACCATGCATGCAATAGAAGTCAAGATGACATTATGTAAATGCTTACGGATGGTTTGACATTTAAGGAAATAGAGGAAAAATGACCACACTTTAAAGAAAAACCTTGTAATCTCAAGCTTTCATTGGTAGCAAACAGTGTCAATCCATTTGGAGAGATGAGATCTACTTACTTGGTGTGGCTTGTTTTGTTATCAACAATAACATTCCTCCTTGGGTGTCCATAAAGAGGGAGCACATAATGTTGGCACTGATTGTTCTAGGTATTTTTTGATTTAATGGTCATCTAAATTAATTTATTATTAATAATCCATCAAAATGACCATAATAATTATGTAATGTTTTTGTTCATTCAACTAGGTAAGTACCAAGTTAAATATATCAATTTATATATTAAGCCCCTTATCGACGAGTTGATGGTGTTATGGAATGGGGTCACTATGTATGACATCTCTAGACCAATAGGACAAAGACAATTTCAATTCCATGCAATGCTTGTATGGACAATACATGATGCCCCCGGGGTAACACATTTTTGTTGTATGTTCTCTTCTTAACACCTATTTTTTGGTATGTTATAGTGCTAACACAAAGTTAACACATTTAATCCAATTATACACGATCTTGTAGGTCTTTAGACAAAGGGAAAATTTGCATGTCCAGTTTGTGGTCCAAAGATGAAATCTCATCATTCAAAAAGTTTAAGAAAGTAGGTGTTCGATGAGAATAGACACTTTCTCCACAGAAATCATAAGTACTGAATTACTGAAAAACATCTTTTCAATGGGAAAGAAGAGACTACATCAAAGCCACGGAGAATGACACCTTGCCTATGGAAGTCGACATACAATAAAATAAATTGTCGAGGTAATGTCATTTCATCTGATGGTTTTTGTTTCAAATTTATAGTTTGATATTGTGTTTTGTTTACTGATGATGTAATTGATGCTTATGAAGGTCGTCAAGGCATCAATGACCAACTTCCAAAAGGACTAAAAAGTTATCCTATGCAATTTACTAGTTTTCCCTTGCTCTAGTCCATGATCACACCTTACTCTACTCTGTACTGCATATGCATAGTTAGGAACTATATTACAAGTTAGATTCCATCATTCCATGAATATTAGGCCTTCTATGTTCATGTAATGATCTTCATTATCCCAAAAACTCTACTATGATAAATGAAAATAGTTAGGAGAAATCCACTCTCCTACAACTGGCGTAAAGTAAGTTTAGTGCAATGTTAGGACATTCATCAAAAGAAAAATGAAATGATTTAAGAACCTATCAATGCATTTGAGATTGAACTCAAGAAAATAGAGTTTCAAATGACAGTTGATTTGTAGAGAACAGTAAAGTTTAATTGTCTTTTCGTTCACCAAAAACATACACCAGTCTGTCCTCTATCGTAACAGAGACTCCTTTTTTTTATATAAAAGACTCTCTCTTGAACAATATAACTACTTTAGAAACTAATTCAACCAACTTCAATTGTTGAGTTGAATGTTAAGTCTAAAAATTCTAACAAACTGAAACTTCCCTCTCATTCCTAAACTAACCATTTATATTTGAAAATTTGAATTTCAAAACCATAAAAGGCTTTATTTGAGTATATAACTCCTTTCTAATTGTTCCTTAATGACGTAGACCTATTTCATGCCTAGCTTAGACTCCTAAAACATTATTGAAAGCATTATTAAAACTTGGACAACATCAGTCCATTGCAATCCAATTCTTAGTCCCTTGAAGGACATTACAAACATAACATTTTAGTCCTTTGAGGACATTACAAATTAATTGAAGAAATGGATTATGTTAATAACATTATAGGTGCCAAGATCCTCCATTTGATCTATTGACCTGGATTGTACATTCCATCCTCTGGATCTTCTTTGAAGGTCTTGAAAGTCTGCATAGTCTTCTTCTCCAAATTGATTGTGTGAGGTGCTCCTGCACCATACTCCCCACCATGAAAAGAACTCTTGCCCCAAGAGTTACTGTGCTTGTACCCACTAGATTTTCTCATAGAAAGCTGATGTTTAGGGATGAAACACTCCCCAAAAGTGACCTACTACTATCCCAAACTCCCTGCATTCAGACACAAAAGGTTAGAGAAAAACTCATGTGGTTTTGACTGTCTTTCGACATGACAGTACTGCTGCTGCACATTAGATCCCTGCACAAACTCCATTGGATCTTTCTCTGCCAGCACTGCCACTTCATCTGCATGTTCTCCAATAGGACACTTGATTGTCCTCACCAATACAAAAGATTTTTCAAACAGCCCTGCCTCCCTTGGACTGTCCTGCCTATTCATCTGGCATTGTTTCAAACCCCAACTAGTATCATACTGTAGAGTATTCTGAACCTGCATTGGTACATCCCTACCAAAACACATTAGTATAGACTCCTTGTAACTCCTTACCAATGGATGTAGTTTATACCTCATCTTTCCTTGTTGAGCTACATATGTATTCTCATAACCATTATGCATAACTCTCCTCGAACATTGCCAAGATCTTCCTAGAATTAGATGCCCACAAGTCAAAAATATTGAGTACATCTTACTTAATAAGACTCAATTAAGTAAGACTCCTAAGGTTGAAATAGTCTTACTAGACATTGAATACATCTTAATTAATTCACTGTTATCCCACTGTACCCGTAGGACAGAGAGTTCCAGTATTTGCAGAGAATTTCATTTTTATTGCCCAAAACTATTACAAATTTGAACCATTACATTTAAAAATTGATCTCCTCCCCCTAATTATGAGGATCAACCTCTAAATAGGCTTAGATCCCCCAAATAACCTAATTGTCCCATGTAACTAACTCTAACTGTCTATTACCAGTCAAAACTGACTGTTACTAACATGAAATACTTAGAGATTTGTTGTCAAGTTGACAACAAAGTTGTCAAATCAACAACCTAAACATATAATGCCAAAACTAAAGACTTCTAAAGGTTTTAATGATAACCTTTATCACCCTATTACCTTTACTAACCCAACTAACCCCATTAAGCCCATTTGGCTTATATTGCCAATGTTGGCAATTTTACAAAATATTGCACTTTTAGTGCCTTTGACATCTTTTAGAGGCTTTGATAGCCTTAGTACTCCACCATCTCTCTATGCCTCCTATACACACCTACACCTACCAAATAGGCTTCCAAAAGCATTTTATCCTCCTGCATAACTGTAACAGTCAGTTATCTGACTGTTGCTGGTTAGTTACAAACTAATACAAACTAAAATTTTGTTGTCTAGTTGACACTAAAGTGTCAAATTTGACAAATTGTAACCATTAAGTGTTTATCTCTATTCCTTAGCCTTCTTAAAGGCCTATAAACCTATCAAATCTCCTAAAACTTCCTAAATCTCCTATAAGCCTTATCAGGCCTTAATTGCCAACATGGCACATTACAACTTTGGGCACTCTTTGGTGCTTTCACAACCTTTTAAATTGTCCTTAGAGACCCTATTACATTGGTCAAAGACCTTATAGGCCTTTAGATCCCTTTGATAGACTAGGATGAACAAAACAACCTTTAATGAACCCCTTTAGGTACATGTTGACCTTTCAATGCCATTTGCCTCTGTTACATGCCTTTATAGTTTAGGATTATCACATTTAAAACATCGATTACAAAAATGGACCATAGGTCCAATTACATTCAAAATTTGATCTTCCTAGATCATTAAACCTTCATGAGTCTAAATGACTCTTCTTGCATGCTTTTGCCAAGGTTCCTTGCACCATGTTCCTAAATCATAGCCAAGAAAATACCACTTCACAGACAATAGTAAAGTGACGTGGAGTTAGGTTGATTCATCCCTTGAGATTTCATCAATCTTGAGTTTGACAAATTTCCTTCTCCATAAACTCAAAGATAGGTTATTTGACAAAAAAACCTCTTATGGATAATATAATACATTTAAACATCAACCGAAGGACGTAGGCATGTCATGGTTTAGCATGTCATGGTCTAAGCTGCAAGAGCATCACATAGTCCAATAGTAATGTTTAGTAGAAGCTAGGTTACTGACTATAAAATTTAATTATCTATGCTAACATGAAAAAAAAGAGTAGGGACATGTATCTCAAGTGGGCCTGCTTGAGAAATAATCTGATTGTGCTAAATAGAAGAAAATAGCTAAATCAAAGCTTCATAGATTCATATATGCATACTAATTATAGACAAGCAATATATTCAACTAAAAGTAGGAATATATTGAAAATGGTGTCACATTTTTTTTTTTAAACAAAATTTAGTATTGGTCAAAATTTCATCCTTTACATAGTACTAAATTCGACCAGGATGCTATACATTCGACGGTTCATTCAACAAATTTGCATGGATAATTTGATGACAAAATGGACTAATTTCAACCAGGATGCTATACATTTGACGGTCACTTCGATGAATTTGGGTGGATAATTCGATGACAAAATGGTCTCAATTTCGACCATTACACGAATCGATCGACGTCTTATTCTTCTAGTTCCAAGGGATTGTTGTAGTCGATAATTCGACTAGTTATGGGGTCAAAATTTTGACCATTATTTACCATGTAGAAACTTTGACGAAAAAAGATCGACGATAGTTTTAGTCACCTATTCGACCAATTGTTGTAGAAAATTTGACTAATTGTTGTCAAAATTTAAGGTAAAATTTACTAGTGTTAGTTATTTTCATTTTCTGAGTCATATCTATGTCAGTTCTACTTTTTTGTATGAAAAATAGTTAGTTCATAGCTTGCACTAGATTTCTTTTCGATCCATCAGTGTCGAGTTGATAGGTTACTTGAGTAGGATCAGTGTGCGTCATTTTAGGATGAGTCCTGATGGAGCTAACCACTCCGTGGTTGGGCAAAAAAAGCATCTAGACCACATTTATGTCTTGAGATTTGCAGATGGATAGATGTTCGATGACATAGGAGACCGGAGCATGCATATGGACGATTGATAGTCCAATGACATTTATATGGATTTCTTGTATCACTTCAACCTTTTGGTCTTGTACTCTATTGTATTTGTATTTGTATTTGTATACCTTGATGTATTATGTGTGATAGTATGGTCGACATCCTTTATGTATTTATTTCCTTGTATTGTATGTGGATTAGTCTTGTACTCTCGACATCATGGTCAATTTCCAATTATTGTACTTAAATGTTTTGTCGATGTAATCAAAATATTATTTTATCTTATTTAAAATGGAATAGAAATGGTGGAATAGTCTAAATGTTTGGCAGACTGTATTTTTTATTATGAAATTTATGAGTTTTTCATTTTGATGCTTGTGTGTCCCTTGTGAGATAGAATTGGTCTTTACATGTTGTATTAGAGCTATGTTTAAACACTAGGACCTTGGTCTACTATTTTTGAGTTGTCTACTTATGCTTGGTGTAGGAATTGATTTGTCACCATGCAAACCTGAAATAGTAATAGGGTTGGATCTAGCAATTAATGGATTAATGATGAACCAAATCCAAGGTTAGATGAGATCTTAACCCTACTGACTGAACAAAGTAACCTCTTACAATAGAAAGGTGATCGTATAGATCATCTTGAGCATGACTTAAGAGGTAGGAAGAATGAAGACGCAAGAAGGAAGATGGAAGACAATAAGATAATTGAAGCTCAACAAAAATTGGAAGAAGATCTAAGGAATTTGGATGAGGATTGATGATTGGAAGCACTGGGAAAGGAAGAATAGGATAGGAGGAATGAAGAGAAGAAAAAATAGAATGCAGATCATGGGGCTACAAAAGTACCTAATAATAGGGGAAGAATAGAAAAGGAATTGATTAAGGACCTTAGGAAGGTTGTACCTCCTACCTTTGATACTAAGACCATCAATGATGCTACAGAGGCATGGATAATATCCATGGAGAAGTACTTACGCATTCACAATCTCTCAGATGAATCTAGAGTTATGTGGGATTCTTTCTAATTGGTTGGTGAGGTTGTTACTTGGTGAGCTAATGAGATGGTAGAAAAGAGGATGCAACCTAGTGAGATCACTTGGGAGGACTTTCTGGTAACTTTTTGTAAGATATGGCTACCTTAGTTGTAATATGATAGGAAAGTAGCTCAATTCCATAACTTGATACAAGGAGTATTGACTGTTATTTGGTACCATGAGAGATTCTACCACCTGATTGAGTATGTACCTTAGTATCAATAGGATGAGTGTTTTAGAATGCATAAATTTATTCTTAGATTACATCTTGAGATTCTAGATCTAAAGTTGACATGCATGAGCATGATACTATGGACTTTTCTTTCAGGAAGGCCTTGAGGCAAGAGCAAAAACTACAACAGGTTTCTTAAGTGAGAGTGAATCATAGGACTAATGCTTGCCATGGATTTAAGAGAAAATTTTAAGATAACAAACCGAAGGATACTGGACGACAACAAGTGTAGAATATGAGGGGTAGAGGTAGAGGTAATGTAGGAAGGAACAACAATGGTGCTCAAAATCAAAATAGAGGCAATAAAAGGAATGGTAATAGGAGAAACAAACCATATGGTAAATAGGGACCATGAGATGGTTTATTCACTTGCAGAGGTGACCACTTTGCTAGTGTTTGTCCTCATAAATTATCCCATAGGGATGGGAAAGGACCTTAGATTTAACAATTGATTTATGTAGTTGTTGACCATAGATGAGATGATTTTCAAGTTACACCTATTTAGTTGGCCAGTAAGCTCTTTGGATATGGTATTTCTATTTTGATTGATACTAGAACAACATAATTCTTTAAAGATCATAGATTTCTTTCTAGATTGCCAATTAGAGAAGGTTAAATGTTAGAACTTTGGATGGTAGAATATTGAAATATGGTAGAGCAAAAGGTTGAGAAATGCTAATCTTGTAGCAAGACTAAACTTCCTAATTTTCAGACACAAGTAAACCTGTATGTTGCACCTTTAGGTTCCTATGATGTTATTTTGGGCATCAATTGGATAAAAGAACATAAGGCTATATTGAACTACAAGGGCAAGTTAGTTGAATGCCTAGATGATACAAGTAATCATGTAGTACTTTTTGGTGTGAAAAGATCTTTTGAGATTCGACAGATTTATACTGTGCAATTGAAAAAGGAAAAGAGGAAGGGGTGCATGATGATTGTGGCTTATGTCGAGGATCTTGACATTCCTACTTTAGAATATTCTATAGGAGTTTAAGGATGTTTTTCAAGAAGAATTACCTGAGTTACCTCTGAAAAGAGAATTTGATTTCTCAATTGATGTGATGCCTGGAATTGAGCCTCAATCCAAGGCTCTGTATCACATGACCACCACTAAAATATATGAGTTAAATTTGTAGTTGCAAGAACTCATGGATAAAGGGTTCAATTGCCTTAGTGTATCACCATTAGGAGCTCTAGTGATCTTCGTGAAGAAGGATGGTACCTTATGATTATGCATATACTACAAAATGCTCAATAATGTCACCATAAAGAACATATATCCTCTCACATGAATAGATGAAATATTCAATAAAATGAAGGGATAAACTATGTTCTCTAAGATGGATTTGAGATCTGGGTATCATCAACTCTAGATCAAAGAGGATGACATATCCAAAATAGCTTTCACGATGAGGTATGGACATTATAATTTTGTTGTCTTACCTTTTGGATTAACTAGTGTGGCTGCAACATTTATGAACTTGATGAAAAGTGTGTTCAAGGATTGTTTGGATAAGTTAGTAGAGATATTCATTGATGACATCCTGATATACTCCAAGAACATAGAGGAGCATGAGAAAGATTTGTGAGTAGTTTTACAACATCTGAGAGACAAGAAGTTGTATGGGAAAATATCTAAGTGTTAGTTCTATAAGAAAGAGATTTAAAATTTATGTCACATAATTTTTCCAAATGGAATTGCAGTGGATCCTATAAAGATAAAAAGCCATTTTTGAATGGCTAACTCCTCAGAATGTGAGTGAAGTTAGAAGCTTCGTGGGCCTTGTAGGTTATTACAAAAAATTTGTGGAGGGATTCTCCAAGATAGAAACATTTATTACATCCCTTTAGAGGAAAGGGAAAATATATAAGTGGATTGACATATGTGAGAGAATTTCAGTTATTGAAATAGAAACTCACATCCGCTCCTATCTTGATCATACCAGATCCTAATGGACACTTTACAATTATCACTAATGCCTTATGTGAAGATCTTGGTGGTGTTCTTATGTAGGATGGTAAGGTAGTGGCTTATGAGTCACAAAAATTGAGCTAGTATGAGGTTAAATATGCACCGTATGAGTTATAATTGGTTTTAATTGTGCATACATTAGTGATGTGGAAATATTACCTTTTGGGTAAGCCATTTGAATTGAAGACAAAACACATGGGACTTAGGTATATCTTCACATAGCCTAATCTCAATGCTAGACAGAGACATTGGTTGGTGTTTCTAAGTGAGTATGACTTCGACATTGAGTACATTAAAGGGAAAGAGAGTAGAGTAGTTGATGCTCTAAGTAGAAGATGGTACTTATCTTCTATTTCTACATCTAAAACATGATTGAGAGGGCATGTGCTACAAAATCCTTCAAGTGATGACCATTATGAGATGGTCAAATCAGCTTTGCCTTCAGATCCATTAGATCATCATTTTGATGGATATACTTATGATGATGATGGTATCATGACATACCAAGATAGGATGTATATTCTCGAATGAGAAGGGTTGAGGAAGTTGGTTTTAGTAGACATGCATTGAACTCCATTTTTAGGACACCCAGGGGTAAAAAAGATGATTTTTGATTTGAGGCCGTTATATTTTTGGCTTGGGCTAATGCGAGATGTGACAAATTTTGTAGCCTAGTGTTTAGGATGTTGGTGAGTTAAGGCTAAATATGTCCACCCAACTAGAATTTTGTACTCATGCGATATACCGGAGTGTAAATGGAAAGTCACCAGTATGGATTTTATCCAGGGTTTACTGATTAAATGATGCAGACATGATGTAATCTTGGTTGTAGCTAATAAACTAACCAAGGTAGCTCAGTTTATTCAAGGGAGCTTGAGATATGGATCTTTGTCTTTGGCCAAGAAGCTTGTTCACTAAATTTTTAGATTTCATAGTGTACTCAAGACCATCACATCCGAAAGAGAACTCAGATGACATCAATGTTTTGGACAACCTTGAATGCTTCTTTGGGTAACTAGTTGAATTTTAGTACCGATTATCATACATAGACATATGAAAAAATTGAGAGAGTAAATAAAGTCATTGAGGATTTACTTCTTATATATTGTGTGGATCAAAAATACAAATGGGAATATTATCTTCCATTGGTAGAGTTTTCCTAAAAAAACTCTTAGCATGCTTCTTTGGGAATGACACCATTCAAGGCACTTTATGGATAGAAGTGTCAAACTCCTATTAGTTGGGGTTAAGTATATGATAGGATCATTATTAGTCCTGATATAGTGAGAGAGATGGAAGAATAGATGACTCTTATTTGAGCTCTATTGAAAGAAGCTAATAGAAAAAAGAGTTATGTAGATAGAAACCACATTTTTAGATAGTTTTAGAAAGGCGACAAGGTGTTTTTTCATGTGAGACCACATAAAAGCTCAATTTCTTTTGGAAAGTCTTCAAAGCTTGCACTAAGATATGTGGGACCATTTGATGTTTCAGAGGTTATGAACCCCATTTCCTATAGAATTGGTCTACCACCTGCTCTTTCTTGAATCCATAATTTTTTTCATGTTTCTTTGTTGAATCCCTACCAACTAGATGCATCTCATATCCTAGATTGGCATGCATTGCAACTTCAAGATTCAGGCGTGGTGTTGATGCATCCTACCCACCTCATTGATTAGTGTACCATCAAAATGTATGAAAAGAATGTAGTATAGTATAAGTTCCAATAGGACCAACTCTCTATTGACATTGCTACTTGGGATGATACAAAAGATATGAATAGATCATTTTGACATTTATTTTCTTAGACTTTATTTATGTTATTTTTATGTTTTAAGATATTTCTAGACTTATTTTTATGCTTTCATAACACATTAGGTCAATGTCTCCTCTTAGAGGGGAGGGATATCATAACCTGATCTAGTTTCCCTAGTATTTAGGACTTTTTAGGGACTTTTTGTTGACTTGTGTTGTCTTGGTCGAGTGTGTATCGACCCAAGTCATATGGAATATATATTTTAGACATAGTTTTGATTATGTAAAAGTGTTGGCAAGCTAGCTATACTGATGTATATGAATTAATATAGTGGTCATTATGGAAAAAATGTCATATAGTAGTTTGGAGTCAGTGCACTTGATGAGAAGATCAGAAATCAGTTAAGTGTTGAAGACTGGATAGTGTACAGAGTTTTTGCAGCTCAGAGCATCAGTGCACATGCGTACGACATAATTATGGTGTGTGCCCTAGAAGTTAAGTTGGTTGGACTATATTCATGCTTAGTCTATGAGCACATGATCAGATATGCAAGTATGAGAAAGATACAGGCAGTTAAAGTTGCACAGCTAGTGTGTGCTAGTGAAGAACAGAGTAAGCAACCGACTGTTATCATTTTGAGTTGTGGCTATATTCTAATGATGTAAAGGCTATGTGCCTATTGTAATTAGGTTACTGAAATATATATATGTTTGATTATAAACATGCTTCAGCCAATTCATTTGGAAGCGTTGTATGTAATAGGTTTAAGGGCCGACCTAGTTGTTTATTTTGTATGCGCATATAAATATAAGATGCACCCATTGTAATTAGCATGGAAGTGAAGATAGAGTTGTGATAAGTAGAGAAGAAGTATGTGAAGAGTCTAAAAGATGTATTAGATCTTTACAAGAGGTCAAAGCATCAACGCATCAAAGGAACTGATCTAACAAGTAGTGTCATAGTGACAGTTCATCCAACAGATATAGTGTGTATCTGAGATTAGAAGGTTGTAGCCTTCACCACTTGAGTAGTGAGCTCTAGGACAATGTGTCCACTCCCCTAATAGGGACTTTTGTAAAAGACTCCTAATAGGGTCCGACCCTTAACAAGGTCTATAGTACTTAATGTATTGTAAAGCAACTCCTAACAGGGTTAAGGATATTCTAACAAGGATCACAAAACACTAGTACATAATATTAGTGGGTGTCAATTCCCACTGAGGTTTTTACCTATTTGGGTTTCCCCATAGCCATATGGGTGTCATGTATTGATTTCATGTTTCATGTTTATGTGGATGTTTATTTCAGTACTTAAGCATTTAAGTTCAGTTTAAAGATTAATGCTAAAAGATAAAATACATTGAGCATTGATTTAGCCCCCTCTCAGTGTTCCCATTCCTAACAATTGGTATCAGAGCTCTGGTCCTTAGCAAAGAAGTTTAACCACTTGAGGAGATCATGGAAAAAGTGGAAATGAAACATCTGAAAATAAATCTTGAAGCTTCTCTTGAAGACCTGGACAAATTAGAAAGAGAAATTGAAGAACTAAAAGAAAAATTTAGTGATGCTCAATTAGTTATCAAAAAGCTAAGAAGGGATCTGAAAGAATGTTCCACCAGTGAATTAGGGATAATGGTCAAGAAGTTGAATGAAGAAAATGCATCCTTAAAAGATAATCTTGAAGAATTTGATGATAAACTGATCAACAATCAGGAAGTCCACAATGAACAAGTCAAAAATAACCTTCAACTCATTGAGGAATTAAGAAAAGAAAACATGGAAATCTTGGAGCTAAGGAACAACAAAGAAAGCTTGGAGTCTGAATTAAAAGAAGCAAAGAATCACATTCACAAATTACACACAAGTTCTGATCTGATATATGCAAGAAGAGATAAAGGAGATACTAGCTGCATCGGATATAATGAAGCACAAAATTAGATTGACAACATGCGAGAAAGAAAGAATGCACTAGAAGACTTTATTGATACTAAGAAGACTGAAGATCACACCAAAGATAATCATGAACCACCTAAGAATGAGCGCAAGCCAGTAGGCCACACTTGTTTTGCATGTAACAAGCATGGACACATAGCGAGGAACTATATAGAGGTAAGACTTTTTAATGGTTAATGTTATTCCTGCAATAAATTTGGTCATAGAGAGCTATGAATTGCAAGACTAGTAAAAAGAATAGGATTTAGCATGATCAGAGAAATCAGAATCAAACAAATATAAGAAGTTCTCAGAATGTTACATGTCAGATATGTAACTATAATGGTCACTTAGCTAGACAATGTAAAATGGTGACTCATGTCAATGCATCGAGGAATATAAGGCCTCCAGTCATTTGTCACTCTTGTAACAAGGCTGGACATATCTCAAAGTTCTGGAGATCAAGGACACAAGGTCAAGAAAGCCCTAAAAAGACCAAAGAACTAGTATTGGATCCCAAAGGAGAAGTTAATTTTGTAAAAGCCTCTGATGATACGAGCTTGATTTGGTCAGAAGGAAAGAAGGAAAAAGTTGATGAGTATGTATTGGATGCATCCATAGCAGAAACACCCTCTACATCTTGGTGAATGGCCCTAAGGGTCATAGGAGGAGCTAATTTAGCTCTAGACCCCTGTGTGGCTGGTATACTCTTTGAGTATTCACCTTTGAACTTAAGCTTTTGGAGAATAAAGGAACCTTCATGCAAGAACACACATACTAATTATTTGCAGAACAAAAGTTGGAAATTTTTAAGTGACAACCTGGTTTATGCAGCAAGCATTAATGGAAAAATTTTCACTTTAAGTACACAGAAAGAATTTTGATTACTCATTGCATTTGAATTTAGAGAAATTGGAGAGAGTAAAGAGATTTAGAAGTTATTGTGAAAACTTGTAGATTGATCTATTAGTGATTAGTAGTATATTTGATTGGTTGCAGAAACCCTAGTTCATCATGTTGATTCAGAAGTCTTCAGATTATCTTAGAGAACATTTGGAGAGTGATAAAACAAGTAAGTGATGACCACTCCCATAGTATTTGATGTTGCAAAAAAGAAAAGATATGTGTTTAAGAAGCATCCATTTAAGTCTATCATAGATGACTTAGAGGGAGCATTCTCCCGCATGCCTATGGGTGTTATGCATGTCAAAGACATTAAGGAATATATTTACTGTAAGAAGGAACCAGTAGGATTGGATAGATTAAGGGCGCACATGGAAACCATGCTAAAACCAGACAAAACCTTCTTGGATGAATATGCGAAGTGGAATGATCACCCTCTAGTGGAGTATGCTATGGCATATGAGTTCTATGAGACATAATGGATTAAAATACTTCTGAGAAGAATTCATGATGACCTATTTTGGATAGGTGATGTGCCAATAAGAATCACTAGTGATCTAATATATGAGATGACAGGCCTATCTAAGACTAGCGCCGTCCTTCCTATGGGAAAGGATGTCAGGAAAATTGTTGAGAAAACATGTAATTCAAGGATTGATAGGTGTGGGATGACAATTGAGCCTATTGAGCAAGCTGACATCAAATTGATGTCCATGATACTTGGATACAAGTTTCAACACACCAGCAAGGTGAATAGTGTGTCTACGGCCACAATTCTAGTAGCCATTAGACTTGTGAAGGAAGATGGAGAGTTCAATCTGTGTGAGATCTTGCACGCACAATTGATTGATAACATCAAGCCAATCAAGCATGATAAGACCAAGATATTCAGGTTTGGGTCTTTGATCATTTACATGTACCTTCATATAGTTGGGAAAGTATTAGATTTGTATTTGGAAAAGTCTATTAAAAACATGCCATAGATATCTTACAAAGCATCCACTGAGAGTACATTGAGAGATTACATAACATTGGAGTTGAAGACCTTCAGGGCCAAGATGCAAATGAGGTACAAAATTCTAGAAAATATTGTTGAGAAATACAAGGATACTATATGTTTTATGGTTGAAATAGATACAACATGCATGGAGGAATTTGTACCTAGAACAAAGTGGATTCATCCACTTGGTTATGAAGTAGAGGAACAAGTTTTAGAAGCATATGCTCAAGTATTTCTCTCAGCTCCTACTAACTCTAATGAGCTAAGATGGGGAACTTATGAGGAAAAGACAAGAGAGATAGATGCTAAACTTAACAGTGCTGCAACAAAAAGAAAGGTTTCTAAAGTCACCTCAGAGATCTTGAGAATACATGGAGTGTCTCAAGAAGATCTAGACAAAGAAAAAGAACAAAAGATTGCTTTGGAATTAGAGAGTGCAAATGAAACAAAGGAAGAATCACATGATCCCAAGTTGAAGAAGGTAAAGATAGAGAAATTTGATGAACAAAAGGATAAAAATGATGAGACTCCTTTTGCACCCAAGGAAAACATTGACCCTACTGCTCCTCTGGAGTATAAGACAATAGAAAAGAGGAAGAAAGAGGTTGGCACCAGTCATCCATCTTCGTGAGAAACAAGAAGCAGAAAGAACACTCAAGCTCCTCCTAAGGTAGATTTCAGACCTAGTTTAAAAGTGCTAAGTGCAAGAATAATTGATGAAGGAAGAATTGATCAAGTAGGGAAGTTCTATTATAAATAAAATGAAATTGACAAGTTAGAGATTCATGGAATGATGATAAAGCATATTATCAAGTTCAAAAGGATAGTCTTGGAACTAAAAACAATGATCCCTAATAATGTGTGGAACATCCTAAAATTCCAAAAGAGACAAGTTATTGAAGAAGATCTACAGATAAGGGAGAAGATTTTAGATGAAACCCTTCCTATATGAAAGCTAGAAGAGAAGAAGTTACTATTAGATCTAGTGAAGCCTCACCTCAGGACCAAGACAAGAACATTGAATATAATGGATAAAAATGAAGAATTAGTTGCCAAAGAAACAAAGAAAGCCTTTGAGAAGGTCTTTATGAACAGACAGATGTATCCACCTACTGTGCCCATAGCACATGTACCCACAATGGGTACCAAAGAGTTAGAGACCATTAAGGTACAATCTATAGGTCCTTAGGATTCAACGCTTGTAGTGGAAGCACAATCAGAGGTAGATAAGTCTGTGTCCACTATAGAGTCACAAAAAGACAACACAATTATCATTGATAATGTGGACATAGCCATGGCGGCCATAGATAAGGATTTGGACAAGTTTGAAGAAGCCTTGGTCAACACTCAAGAAGCTAAAATTCTTTGTGGTAGCAATTCTCCAAATCCACAAGAAATTTTGATTAAGGACATCATAGAAAAAGAAGGAGAAAAGATAAAAAAAGAAATAGAAAAGAAAGAAAATGAAGTAAGAGTTAAGCAAGAAATAATGGAGAGCACTCCCATCAATCCATCACCCTTTGCATTGTTGTCAAGTTTGACACTTGACGCAACCAGTTTGGAGTCTTGAGGAGAAGAAGATATGATAAAATTCAATGTCCTAGCCATGGAAAAGGCCAATGAAAAACAAGTGATGAGGAATCCCCTCTTGGTAGAATCAGTAAACATTCTGAACAATTTGTTGGCAGAGGACAAGAAAGTGTCAAAGATACACTCTGTTGATGATGTGAGTACATCCATCTCACATTTCAAAAGTAATTTCTCAAGCCTTGAAGAATTTGCATCCCTAGTTGTAGAAGAAAAATACCTGAAGAAGAGGTTGAGTGAATTAATGAGAAACTTTGCACTTGACCTAAGCTCACTCAAGACTGGTCAAGCATCCTTAAAAGAGTTTTTAGGTCAAGGAAGAAGAATCATTGTAGAATGCATGGATCAGGATAAGATTACTGATGCCCATTTCAAGAAAATAAAAGAGGCAGAAGCTATGATTGAGCAAGTCAAGAGTTTAGTGAAAGACACATCCATAGATGTAAACATGTGTAATAATGTATATCAAGGGCAAATAGATAAGATAGAAAAGGCAAAAAAAGAAATGTCAAAGATCAGGGCAAGGCAAACATAGCTCAGGAATGCTCTTGCACCCTCATTAGATATACTCAATCAGAACATCAAGGACTTATACGCCATAATGGTAACATATGATCATGGTCCTAGCAATAACTTGGAGAAGATGGAGAAGCTATAGTATGCACTATGCGCCCATTTCCAGATAGTAAACTCTTTGATCACATTTTGGAAGGAGATCCAAAACCTAAAGATAGCATATCCAGATGTTTTCCCTCAGTGAGTATGTGTAAATATAAATTTTGAAACACCTTTGTCATTAATGTCAAAGGGGGAGTTGTGTATAGAATATGGATCATAATATGTATAGGGATATATAAGTGTATGTATAAAAGACAAATTTTTTTTTTGTATTAAGGGACAGTTAGCAACTTGGCCATATTCCTTTGTTGCCATCAATGACAAAGGGGGAGAGTTTTGGCAAGTTGGCTATACTGATGTATATGACTTAATAAAGTGTTTTCATTATGGCAACAAAGTCATATAGTAGTTTGGAAGTGAAGATAGAGTTGTGATAAGTAGAGCAGAAGTATGTGAAGAGTCTACAAGATGTATTAGAGCTTTTTAGGAGGTTAAAGCATCAGTGCATCAAAGGAACTGATATGACAAGTAGTGTCACAGTGACAGTTCATTTAGCAGATATAGTGTGTATCTGAGATCAGAAGGTTGTAGCCTTCACCACTTGAGAAGTGAGCTCTAGGATAGTGCATCCACTCCCCTAACAGGGACTTTTGTAAAAGACTCCTAATAGGGTTCAACCCTTAACAAGGTCTACTTTACTTAATGCATTGTAAAGAAACTCCTATAAGGTTAAGGCTCTTCTAACAAGGATCACAAAACACTAGTACATAATATTAGTGGGTGTCAATTCCCACCAGGGTTTTTACCTATTTGGGTTTCCCCGTAACCATATTGGTGTCATGTATTGATTTCATGTTTCATGTTTATGTGGATGTTTATTTTAGTACTTAAGCATTTAAGTTCAGTGTAAAGATTAAAGCTAAAAGATAAAATACAGTGAACACTGATTCACCCCCCCTCCTAGTATTCCCATTCCTAACAAAAAGTAGGTTTTGAAAGGACCCGAAACCTTTTACAAGAGCATGAAAAGATATAGAAGTAAAAGATCTAAACAACTATGGTGCCCCACCAAACAAACCAAAGGAATAAACCAGAGTTCCTACCAAATGGACAAAAGCCCAAACCAAGTACTACAAAGGGCAATCAAGATTTACATTTTAGCCCATTCATATTTTAACGTAAGTTCATATCAAAAGAGGGAGTGGATGATTTAGATTTCTTTCCCTTTATAGTAGTCCATCCATCCTCCATCTTACTGATAGCCTTCTGTACTCCAAAAGATGTGGATAAGCCCACAAAAGGGAAGGTAACATCAGAAACCCCAGAAGGGGCAGGGATACCACCCTGACCATTCCCTTGAACCCTCACTGGAGAAACATGGGACAAAGAATGCATCTCATCAACATCCAGGAAAGTGACAGAATCAGAGACAACATCACAAAAACCTGTGCTAGAGACAACAACATGGCTAGCAGCAACAACAATCTGGATAGGGACAACAATAGCATGAACCAAGGCCAAATTAGAAGCAGTGACAACAACAACAAAGACATCCGAGACTTCCGTAGAAACATCATCAAAAGCATTATCAGAAGGAGAAGAGATAGCATCTAAACCCCCAATAATAGGGGCTTTACAGACTATATAATGATGGGTAGCAACCCCTGATCACCAAGTAGGTGTTTTCTTTGTTTTAACTTTATCTGAACCACATCGCGCAACGAGATGACTAGTCATGTGGCATATCTAGCAATGGAATGAAATACCCTCATAATCAAGGTTTTGTGTCCAAGAGACCGAAGAAGAAGCCAAAGTGATCTTCTCAGGAAGACCCTTGGAGATGTCAACCTCCATAATAATACAAGCATAAGTTGTTTTGAAGATGTTAGAGTAGTCAGGATCCACCATTTGGAAATCCCCAATAGCCTCACCTACAGCTTCAAGAATAGAATGTAACCAAAGATAAAGCGGAAGATTCAGAAGTCTAACCCATAAGGGAATTTTATTGAAGGATTCAGTAAGAGGATCAAACCCCACATACAAGGGTTTGGCCATCAAGGGGAAACGTTCCTCCCACATGAAATAGTTATTACACAGAATAGTATTCCTATCTTTAGCTTTATCAAAATTAACAATAAAAAAACACCTTGCCATAGGGTATATCTAAACAACATCAGTTAAGATTGGTTCCCAATGCTTTGAAATCTAAGCATGCAAGTCAGAAAGAGAGGGCCAATAACCCCTGAAATGATAGCAT
This sequence comes from Chamaecyparis obtusa, assembly GCA_027943335.1. Classification (NCBI taxonomy): domain Eukaryota; kingdom Viridiplantae; phylum Streptophyta; class Pinopsida; order Cupressales; family Cupressaceae; genus Chamaecyparis; species Chamaecyparis obtusa. The sequence continues at coordinate 1,017,834 of BSBK01004423.1, forward strand.
TGGAAGAGAAGTCTTCCTTATTTTTCAAAATCTCATCAATAGTATTTGAGTCAAGAAGGACCCTAATGGGTTTACTCACAGGTACGAGAGGCACAATGGAAGAGGGAAGGGGTCCCCTATGCCTAGAAGAAGTAGGACCAAAACCCTGGATGCCTGCCTTGAGTGCAACAACATCAACATAAGAAATTGCAGAGCCTAGAGCAGCCGAGGCACCACAACGTGAGATCCTAGGTGAAACTCCAAATGGAAAATGGGCAGGGGAAACACCGGCAGAAAGGGCCGAGTCACTAGTAGAAACCAACGACCTAGCCACAAGAGCAGATGCACGAGCAATAGACACACAATCACAAGATTGCGTGTGAACAGCTACAGGCCGAGCATCAAAATCCAAACCAAAAATAGAAGGCCCCAACCCAGCCATGGCCACACTAGAAGGAGCGTCGATTTCAAATCGTGCATAGGCGGGATCGGGAACATGAGGCATCGGGAAAAATATTAATATTAATATTATTATTATGTTTCTTTTCATTATTTTATGAAATAAATTGATGTAAATGAAAAATGATGTTATGTATGGAAATTAAAATGCTTTATGAAATGTAGTTTCATGATTATTGATGAACTGGAAATATTAAATATGTTTAGTAAATGAGTTACACAATTTAAAAATTGATTATGGTTTAATGGGACTAACCTACTAATGAGCAATTGAGTGTAAGCGCGATTATAGGAGATGAAGATGGAAATGTGATTGAGGTAGAGGAATCTATCTCAAACACACACGACTTAGTTATTTTATATTTTAATTATTTTTCTCTCTCTTTCTCATAATTTTGAATTCTTGAGTAAATTGACTATGTGTTAAGTTAATTTTACTTACCTCAGAAGAAAATGAAATTTGTTTGAGTTCATTTTATATGTTTGAATTGTTAATTTGAATTTATTCTGAATTCTCTGTAGTTTTTTAAAATTTTTTTAGTAAAGCAAATATAGATGGAACATTATATGGGTATATATGTGAATATATTTAAATGCTTTTGATTTTTTGTGATTGGTGATATAACTTTTAAACATATCAAGAAGGCTTTATATCTACACACGAAAGATAGAGCATCATTAACTATTGCTAACCTAACCTTGTCTTCCTAATTAACCACAACCTTTATGCCAAATCTTGGAGGAACCGCAAATTAAAGGGAGACATGGAGTTATTAGAGTAAATCAATAGTTTTCTAAAACACTTGACATTAATTGTGGATTGAATTATGCATTAGGAGGAACTTCTTGGAAGAGTAGATGGTAATACATGGGAAATAAGAGTTTTCTAAATGGAATAGGGTAGAACACGACAGGTATGTGCAAGGAGTCAAGGATGTGATGCGGGTTACTCCGCTTAGAATTCACAAGGGATCATAAATGGAGGAGATGGTAATACATATGAAGGGGAGAGTTTTTATTTGATAGGGGAATCTATACAAATATATGGGTGGTGAGGAATTTGTGAGACATGCAACAAAACAATAACACGTGCAATAAAGGAAACAAAAGAGAAATTGTCTTGGATATCTATGCAGGCATTAAATTAACCTGATACAAATAAGAAGGAACTGGGATCTCGGGAGAACAATAAAGGAAAGAGGAGGAAGATATACCAAAGTAGCATACGAAATCATCATTCCTTCAAGAATAAATTTAAATAGGTTCTAATATTTATTTATCTTCTTATATACGTAGTAATCACAGTGTATTATAGGAAAATAAAGTTTTACGAGTTTTTTTAAATTTTGCATCGCTCTAAGTGGAAAACCAGTTAATAAGACAAAACTTATTTTCTAGATCTCTTTACTCTTGTGTTTGAAAATTATGCATGGAATGATGATTTTATTGTAATCAAATAAAAAGTATAAACTTCTTTTTTTAATTCAAAACTGGGTGCAATTCCATATAAATTCCTCCCTTGCTTAAAAGAAAATGATAAAATTTGGAATACATAAATTTGTTTTGTAATTTCTCTTTGATTTTTTTTTTCTTTCCTTTCTTAATAGATTTCCATTTGCCCAAAGTATTGATAAGGACCGAATTTGAGTATGCATTTTCTTTCAAATTACAAAACATAAAATGAATTACTACATTACTCGAGATTCAAAAAAAATTATAAATCTTTACTCACTATAAGAAGTAAACTAAGAAAGCTAAGTTTATATATATGTTACAATTCATGCTTGGTTAAAACTAGTGAACACTTCAAATCTCGGTAGGATTTATTTGGTATGTATGCTAGTAGAGTGAATTATTGGTTGATAACCATCACACTAGAATGATCCTTTAATGATCCTTTACCAGAATGACTATGAAATGATTAAAAAATTTTATTGTTAATTTGAGAAAATATTTTTTTTAGGTAATGTAGTGATTAAAAACACTATGGGTTTTTGGTTATGATCAAGGGTTTTCTATGGTGAACACCTTAGGGGGAATGTTATTACTAAACTTTATCAAAACAACATACCTCTTTACTATAGAGGATTTCATTAAGAAAAATGTACTATTAGAAGAGGTAAATTAGTGCATAGAAATTGTTTTGGTAACATGCATATTATGTTTTATATTTCTCTTTTTGAGGAAGAATCTGGTTGATAAATGCTTAGGACTAAGCTATGGAAACACATGATTGATTTTGTGTTGGTTATTTTCATTCTCTCTGCCATATCTATGTCAGTTCTACTTTTATGTATGAAAAGTAGTTAGTTCACAACTTTCTTATATTCTTTTCCAATCTATCAATGCCAAGTTGATTGGTTACTCAAGTAGGGTTGATGTGCTCTTCATTTCAAGATGAGCCCCAGGGGAGCTAACCACTCTGTGGTTGGATGAAAAAAACATCTGGATCACATTTTCATCTCCAAATTTTTAGATGGAAAGATGTCCGATGGCATAGGAGACTGGAGCATGCAGATGGACGATTGATAGTGTGATGGCATTTATATGGATATCTTGTATCAATTTGACCTTTTGGTCTTGTACTCTATTATATTTATATTTGTATACCTTGATGTATTATGTATGATAGTATGGTCAACATCCTTTATGTATTTATTTCCTCATATTGTATATGGATTATTCTTGTACTCTCAACAACATGGTTGATTTCCAAGTATTGTACTTAGATGTTTTGTCAATGTAATCAGAATATTGCTTTATCTTATTTGAAATGGAATAGAAATGGTGGAATAGTCTAAATGTTTGGCAGAATATATATTTTTTATTATGTTTTGATGCTTATGTGTCCATTGTGAGATAGAATCAGTCTTTACAATTAGTAAGTTAAATTTTAATGCATATAAATAGTACTATTCAATGTGTTTTGATTAGGATAATTGGTTTTGATTGAAGTTATGAGTTAGAGATGATCTTAAAAATAATAAAAAAATCTTGAACAATAAAATTTCTAAATTAGAATGAAATTAAGAAATGCTAATGAACTGATGTTAAGACAAGAAAGGTTCTCACAAATAAAATAGATGTAGAAAAATAACCAAAAATGAGGAGGTTTTAAGCCAAACCATATCATAGAGATCTAGAGTGAAGTTTAATCCACAAGGGTCATTTTAAATTTCTTTGAAAAATTGGTCTCAACCACAAGAAAAACTTTGAAGGTATATTTTGATCCTTAAAAGGGGATGCCCACACTTTGCAATAGATTCCACAAGCAAAAAGTTCTAAGGTTTTACCTAAAATAAGTGAACAATCATGAACAAAAGAAATCACAAGAACTTGCATCCATTAGGGAAGACCCTTTAGATTTTCATATGTGGCATGCAACAAAAAATCCCAAATTATTTCCTTCATTGTTAAATTCACCAAGTTGTAAGTTTTGGACTAAGTATGGAGCTTACCTTTGAAATCCTTGCATGAATGTGAAAAATGTGTAACTTAATGTGAATGTGAGGAAACTCATGATGATGGTTCATAGTGGCTAATTTGCTCCTATATAACCAACGTCGAGTGAAGACTAATACTTCTTGGTTACAATTTACTAATGTCCATACAAAAACACAAAATCTAGTACAAAATGTGTTTCATGTCTCTTGTCATCCTGTATATAGCTATTAATTAACCAAGAGCATTGACAATTCTACTTAAGATTTCTTCATCCCAATATACGAAATGGGAATCATCGCAAAGCAAACAAAGAGCAATAAAAATTCCACCTAAGATTTCTTCATCCCAATACACCAAATGAAGAATTGGGAACATCAACTAAATAGGAATCTAATTAGTTATTTTTTTGAAGATATCAAATCTAGAATTTCACTTTTTTTTTTTTTTTCAAATTGAGGATATATTTTTGAAAGGAGTAATGTACTTATAAAATATACATTGTCTCCTCAATGTACTAGAAGGAGAATAAGAAGAACCTATTCAATATTGTAGCCACTTAAAATTGATCTACAACATGTCAACTTTCCAAAGTCAAACAATGAAGAGTGTCAGTATTTAGTGGAGATCCTAAGAAGCTCCTAATGAGAGAATTTGTAATGCAAGTGCTAGATTTTTGGACCAACAAATTAGGTGTTTTAATGGAGATGTGAAATCCAACTCTTGCAAGGGTAGACATAACATTGATATAAAAAGGCCTCAATTGGGAGAGAAAATACATAGATTATAGGTTTAATAGAAGGATCCTCATATAACACATTAGTTTATAGCTTGTTACTCTTAGAATCAAGGAACACTGAGAGGGGGGTTGAATCAATGCTTTTCAATTTTCTAACTTATAGATCTAATTTCTAAACCATACACCAAATGTAATAAGAATTAAAAAGGTCAAATATAAGATAAGCATCTAGACCATTATTATACCATGATTTTTATTGTGGAAATCCTATTAGGGAAAAAACCATTGTGAGGATGATACGTACATTAAACTATACTCTATTAAAAATATAAATTATTACAATAGGGAATGCACTTGCATTTAGGTATACTGCCTAGAACTCACTACTTAATTAAAATATAAAAGGCTCACTACCTTACAATATAGAGATGAATTACAAGTAGAGAAAATGAGCTGGAAGATAGCATCAATCATGCTTGAACAGTTCCTTTGAATAGCATACTTTGATCACATAACAAAAATCTACTAAATTTATATTCTAAACTCTTTCCTTAGTTCCTTCACATATAAAATATCATTATCCATCATTGTATTATCATCACATTACTTTCCCACCTTTGATCTACTCGAAAAATTGATATGATATACTATTAATTAAGAACTATATCCTTCATTGGTCCGTCCAAGAACAAAATGCAACATGTGAAGAGATTCAACTAGATCATCACCCAAAACAATCACCTAATCTTGCTTATCACCATAAAAATCTTTTAATAGGTTGGATATAACATCCCAAAATCAATAACCAATAAAGATCATTGATTTGTTAGGATCGGTGATCGATTTACCAACTGACTATTTGTGTTAAACATTGTTCTCTATAACAACAATTCTCAAATAATCATAACTGGCTTATATGACATCACCAACTGATGCAAAGATAGAGTCTAGTAGAGTATGTCATCTTGAATATCCTCCTAGGATCACTCTGCAAAATTTATATGTACCTTTCCATACCATATCTTTTTCTGTACCCTGCTCATTGTCCCTATTCTTCCATACTTAGTCATTTTTTATGTCTGACCTTTAGTAACCTTCGGTAATTGTAAGAGACTGATATGATCATGTAGTTATTCCATCAATGAAAGTATACAATCTATAATGAAGTGCCTCTTTCAATTAATTTCTCCCTTTTTAATTGATGGAAACACTTAGTGAAAAATGACTAAGCGTCAAAACAAAATTTCCAAAGTCCTACATATCACCCAAAAATATATGCCTCCCCTAGTCTGAATAACTCTCTCCCAATTTATTTTTAACACATACCTCTTCCCCTTTGACATAAACGAACATGATATATCTTGAATTTCTTCTCCTTTCATTTAAGCTACCTCCACAGTCACTATTTATATGTCCATCCATCTTGGAGTCATCTAAAGATGTATACAAAATTCCAAAGGTCTTTGTTTTAGCTATATACCATAAAAATATTTTTCTAGCTTTCCAATGAGAATCCTTTGGTTTGTCCATGAATCTATAAATAAGTCTTATTCCATGCATTATATCTAGTCATGTCATGGTCATATATAGGAGGCTTCCAACCAATAATTTGAAAAGTGTTGCATCTACATTAGGAATTTTATCATTCTTTGTATGTTTTAAATCCAATGCAACTGGTGTAGTGGATGGATTCACATTGATGTATGATAAACTTCAAGGCTTATTTTCACACCCTCCAAGAGGCTTCACTTGCCTCCTAGTATCCTATTCCTCTATAGGATCTTCCAACAGGCTTAGATAATTAACTAAGACCTATTCAAACTCTTCTATAACAGTCAATCTCTGAAAACTTAACCTTGAATGATCAACACCTTAATTTTGATTCACTTCTCCAGACTCACTTAGAAGGCTCTAAGTGCCAAATCTCCATCAAAATGCTCCAAAATTGTAGGGGTCTTCTCCATCATGAAAAAAATTCTTTTTCTTTCCCATTTGATCCATCTTGGAAGGGTCTTCAATCATCTTCTAACCAGATTCCATGAATCATCATGAATTGACCTTAAAAATAGGCCTATTCTAGTAGCCCTTACCAGTCACCTTTTGTTGTTTCTTGCAAAAAATTTCCAAACAACTTGAGAAACTAAGACTTGTTTCAGATACACTTTTGGAATTTTTAAAATATTCAAATTTTTTTTGGGTCTGACAGTCACCATATAGGTGCTTCCTACAAACAAGGACAAGAGGCCTAATAGACCTAATTTCTAGGACTGAACTATGATTTTGATGGTAAACTTGTTCAAACCAAATCCAAAATGATTGGTATGACCTCTATCTTCATAGAATGGTTAGATATGATGTTTACCTTCATGAAACATTCTTGGAGCAGTACGGATCCATACAACCATTCAATGTTTCTTCACTCTTTTAACCTCTAGACCTCTAACCGGGCTGCAGAAACTCACCTAGGGCCTAGCATATAAAATAGTTCCTCGTGATTTTAAGAATCCTAAATCCTAAAAATATATACACTACTGAATCCTCTACCATTTACATCTAACATGAACTATTTTCCATGGTTAGATTTCATGGGGGAGCCATAACTTCCTAAACTACTCAAAACACTAGCAAATTAGACACCCTTAACTAGATTGCTGAAAACTAGAAGATAGATGACCTCAAAACGACTAAAAATTCCAATGAAAAAGTTCATAAAAATCCTATAGAACACTAATCTAGAATTTTTTTTAGTCTTTTAGTCCATTAAGTATGATTGTCAACACAAAAACAATAGAAATTCACTATAAAATGCTTGCAGAGCTCTATTAACTTTTTCTAAACTATTACAATGCTTCCATAATACTTTGTGTTCAAGTCTTAGGTATCATTAGATGCAATTTAATTAATTTTAGGTCATGTTGGACAATTTCCCACCTCCTAAAGTTTAGGGGATCCAAAGCTATCCGATTTGCATGCCATTTTTGCAATTAGTGCAAATCTTGATAACAACTTCTTCTCAACACTTGGCAACTTTGTCATGTGCCTCAATCCTATATTCTAGGACTCATAATATCCTATGTTTTTAGAATCCAAGGAAATTTATGACCTTATGGCATCTTTACATTAACAATTATGTGTTTAGAACACATTAGAGACTCTCACCTAATCTAAGCTTCTAATTTAAGAAATTAAATAAACAACTAACAAGGCTATTATTTTGACCTTAGTCCTAATGAATAACTCACCTAGACAACATAGAAAGAGACCCTCTAAGGTCCTAAAACAAACTAAACTAAGCACTGGACTTGGCTAGAGTTAAGTACAAGCCAGAATTTACTAACCAATGGAGGCTAGCCTAGGTGCTCCTGCACCATCCTCCCCAAAATTAAGAACTTCAATCCACACTTGGATTGATGATGGTAGGATCAATTCCCATCATTTTTAATTCTAATTCCTTGATGCAAATTACATCAGAAACACTTTTCCCATACCTCTGAATGAGGTGTTCTTTATACTCCTTGAATCTAGTCTTTTTTTAGACTTTAGTGTCTAGTACACTGTCTGGTCCTATATGTGCAGCAGTAGGGAGTTGTAAGTCTTCTACATCCCTGATCACTTCATGTATGGTCTGGTGCATGTCTTCTTGAGGCCCTTTATAATGGACAAGGTCAGCAATATTGAAAATATTTGATAGGACTCCACTATCATCCGACAGGTCTACTTTGTAAGCATTGTCACCATACCTTGCCAATATGGGACAAGGTCCTATCCTGCTCATTTGCAGCTTGTGAGGGACTCCTTTTTGCAATCTAGATTTGTTTAGATGGACCATGACAAGATCACCAACATTGAACTCAATTATCCTTCTACCTTCATCCACCTTTGCTTTGTGTTTGTTGCTATTTTCCACTAATATCTTCCTCACTATTTCATGAACCTCTTTCATAGAAAATGTAAAATCATCTGCATATCCACTTGCTTTAACTCCTTCTTTCAGATCTCTCAAATCATAGACACCCCTTGGATGTAGTCCATAAACTATCTCAAATGGACTCTTCCCTATGGATATTTTCAAGGTGTCATTGTAGGCATATTCAGCTTGCCCAATCAGCTGATCCCATTGCTGTCTGTAACCTTTAGTCAAGCATCTTAGAAGATTCCCTAGGGTTCTATTAACAACCTCAATTTGACCATCGGTTTGGGGATGGTAGGCTGATCCAAAAGATAAGTTGGTGCCCAATCTTTGCCAAAGAGTCTTCCAAAAATGACTCATAAACTTAGTGTCCCTGTCTGATACAATGCTGATAGGTAACCCATGGATTCTCATAATTTATTTGAAGAATAGAGATTCTATTTGACTTGCATCATTTTTGGTCTTGCATGGCACAAAGTGAGCCATCTTGCTAAACCTATCCACAACCACATACACACTATCCATGCCTTGTCTAGTCTTGGGTAACCCAACTACAAAATCCATGCTTAAGCATTTCCACGACCTAGTAGGAATTTGTAGTGGTTGATAAAGACCAACATTGGTAGAAGCTCCCTTGGCCTTTTGACATACTACACAACTCTCCACACACCTCCTAACATCAAGATTCATTCTAGGCCAAAAGTAAAACCTTGAAACAAGGTCTTGAGTCTTAGTGATCCCAAAGTGACCACTCAAAGCACCATTATGATTTTCTTGAATCAAATTCTCTCTAATAGAGCCTCTAGGAACACACAATTGATTCTGTTTGAACAAGAGATCACTTTGCAAAGTATAATCAGCATATTTACTATGAAAATGATTCTTGTATTCAGAAAATACCTTGTAGATGTCAGCAAAGTCCTCATCATCTTCATATAGATCCTTGAAATGATCTATCCCCATGATTTTCAACTGAATTTCTTGGAGTGTGAGGGCTCTTCTTGACAATGCATCTGTCCCCGTGTTTAGAACACCCTTCTTATGCTTGATATTGAAGGTGTAAACTTGTGGGTACTCAACCCACTTCATGTGCTTGTGACTCAACTTCTCTTGTGAATTCAGGAAACTAAGTGCTTGATTGTCTTAATACACAATGAATTCTTTTGGAAGCAAGTAATGCCTCCACTTTCTTAGAGCTTGGACCAATGCATACATCTCTAAGTCATATGAGGAGTACTTCCTCTTAGCCTCACTTAACTTTTCAAAATGGAAAGCCACTGGTCTACCCTCTTGGCTTAGAACAACCCCAATTTCTACATTGCTAACATCACATTCAATGGTGAATAACTTCTCAAATCTTGGCAGCACCAAAATAGGTTGGGTAGCTATCCTCTCCTTCAACAACTCAAAGCTCTTGTTAGCATCTTCATTCCACACAAACTTGGTTTTCATTCCTCCTTTGATAGTGTCTAACATAGGAGCACAAATTGCACTAAATTGTCTTGTGAACTTTCTATAATATTGTGCAAGACCATGAAAACTCCTTACCTTAGTTGCTGACCTTGGAGTAGGCCAATTCATGATAGCCTCCACTTTGATCTTATCCATTTTCAGATTGCCATGTGATAAGACAAACCCAAGGTACACTAATTCTGATTTGATGAACTCACACTTCTCCAAGTTGGTCATCAACTTCTCCTCATGCAACTTCTTGAAGACAATGTCAAGGTGTTCCAAATGATCACTCTTTGTCTTGCTAAAAATCAGTATATCATCTAGATATATAACTAAAAACTTGCCTATGTAGTCCTTGAGTACTTCATTCATGAGCCTCATGACTGTGGAGGGGGTATTTGACAAACCAAATGGCATGACAAGCCATTCATACAACCCTTCATTGGTCTTGAAGGCTATCTTCCATTCATCACCTTCATGAATTCTTATTTGGCGATAGCCACTCTTCAAGTCTATCTTGTAATAGTACTTTGCTTCACCTAAATAGTCCATTAAGTCTTCAATCCTAGGGATAGGAAACCTATACCTTATGGTTATCCTATTGATAGCCCTTGAGTCAGTACATAGCCTCCAAGTTCCTCCTTTCTTAGGTGCAAGTATGGTGGGTACAACACATGGACTAATACTCTTCCTAATTAGGCCTTGGTCTAAGAGCTCTTGTATTTGCCTTGCTATTTCCTCATTTTATTGAGGGGTCATTTTTTAAGCAACCTTGTTTGGTAGGGTAGCTCCTGGGATTAGGTCTATTCTATGGATAATGTCTCTTTGAGGGGGAAAGGTTGATGGTTGACCATCACTTACAATGCCTTGGCAAGTCTGCAACATACCTTGAATCTCCCTTGGTAATTCAGTCTTCTTGGCTGCCTTGCCTTCATCTCCTTCTCTTGGTTTCAACACCAATGAATAGCCTATGCCTTCACTCTCTTCCATGGTTTTTAGGAACTCTTTTTCACCTACCATAAGAACATTTGGACCTGCTGTCTTCACTTCTGCATCCTCCAATAATGACTGAATTTTGAAGGTTACATTATCTTTCTTGAAAGAATAGGAATTCTTCCCTCTATCATGTATGGCTTGGCGGTCAAATTGACATGGTCTACCTAGGAGAAAATGACATGCATCCATAGGCAACACATCACACAAAACTTTGTCTTTGTGCCTTCCAATGGAGAACTCCACCCATGCTTGCTCATTTACTAAGACATGTTGGCCTTGGTTAAGCCAAGTGACCTTGTAAGGATTGGTGTGGGAAATTCTTGTCAAATTGATCTTGTTGATGACTTCCTTTGACACTATATTATGAGTAGAGCCTTAATCAATGATGACCCTACATGGTTTCCCCATTATCTTGCATTTGATCCTAAACAAAGATCTCCTTTGGCTTGGCTCCTCGTTCACCGGTTCCTTGATTAGAGTCCTCCTCATCATAAGGTTCTCTCCTTCCTCTAAATTTAATTGTACCTCAACATGCTTGTCTACTACATTGGACTCATCATGAACTAAGTTAGTCCTCTTATCACCTCCTTGTTATGAACCACCTTTCTCCGAGTATCTATAGGCAGGGTGCCCCATTTGATTGCAATGGTAGCACTTCATATTGGCAAAATAATTGCCTCTTCCTCCTTGTGAAGAACCACCACTTCTTCCTATAAAGTTAGAGTTATAATTTCTTCCTCTACCACCTCTACTTGAGCTTCCTTCTTGTTTCTCATTGAACTTTACCTCACCTTGAGCTCTTGAATCAGAACTTCTTCCACCATAGCCACCTCTTTGACCTTTGGTATCTTTGCCTTTGCCTTTGCCTTTGGAGGTTTCTTGCTTTCTCTTACTTTTCTCCTGTATCTTCAAGGCCTAATGGATTTGAAGTTCACTAGACTCATCTCCTCTTGAATAGACCATTTGAGGCCATTCAAGTATCTTGCAAGCTTGATGCTCTCTTCTTCAACTACCTTGGACCTCAAACACAATTTTTGAAACTCCTCGGTGTATGCTTGGACACCCAAATCTTTTTGCCTAAGATTGTGTCTCCTTCTATGCATTTAGACTTCATAGTCATCGAGAAGGTAGGTTTTCTTGACTTTGGGTACCATACCCTTCCATGTCACAATAGGACCTTTTCCATCCTTCTCTCTCTCGGTTTGCAAAAAATTCCACCAAGTAAGAGCTGAACCTCCTAGTCCTGACTTGGCCGCCATAAATTTTTGTGCTTCAGAGATACCATCACATTAAAAATGGTTCTCTATGTTATCAATCCAATCCAAAACTAAATCTGGATCCATTTGTCCACTAAATAGTGGCACACCTTCCAAAGCTTTACCACTCAATGATTTTAATGTCTTTGATAATGGCTCTTCAGGAAGAACAAGGTTAGGTGTTGGTGCTTCTTCTTCCAACTCTAATTCCTTCTCCCTTGCTTCAACTTCTTCCTCTTGGTCAATCTTGTCCTTGACCTTATCTGCTTTGTCTTGGACTTCACCCAAGAGCTGCTCCATTTGAGCTAGTCTTTTCCTTAGCAATTTGTTGTCCTCTTCTTATTCCTCAACCTTCTTTGCTAATTCAACGTTAGTCACCATTTCTTTATCTAGTTTATTCTCTACTACTGATTTAGAATATTTCAACATTAACCACAAGCTTAATCAACCAAGCTCTCATACCAATATGATGTATGATAAACTTCAAGGCTTGTTTTCACACCCTCCAAGAGACTTCACTTGCCTCCTAGTATCCTATTCCTCTATAGGATCTTCCAATAGGCTTAGATAATTATCTACGACCTATTCAAACTCTTCTATAAGAGTCAATCTTTGAAAACTTAACCTTGAATGATCAACACCTTAATTTTGATTCACTTCTCCACACTCACTTAGAAGGCTCTAAGTGCCAAATCTCCATAAACATGCTCCAAAATTGCAGGGGTCTTCTCCATCATGAAAAATTTATTTTTCTTTTCCATTTGATCCATCTTGGAAGGGTCTTCAATCATCTTGTAACTGGATTCGATGACTAATCATGATTTGACCTTAAAAATAGGCCTATTCTAGTAGCCCTTACCAGTCACCTTTTGCTATTTCTTGCAAGAATTTTCCAAACAACTTGAAAAAATAAGACCTGTTTCAGATACCCTTTTGGAAGTTTTAAAAGATTCACAAAATTTTTTGGCCTAACAGTGAACGTATAGGTGCTTCCTAAAAACAAGGACAAGAGGCCTAATAGATCTAATTTCTAGGACTGGACTGTGATTTTGATGGTAAACTTGTTCAAACCAAATAAAAAATGATTGCTATGACCTCTATCTTCATAGAATGGTTATATATTATTTTTACCTTCATGAAAAATTCCTGGAGCAGTACGGATCCGTACAACCATGCAATATTTCTTCACTCTTTTAACCTCTAGACCTCTAACTGGGTTGCACAAACTCGCCTAGGGCCTAGCATATAAAAGATTTCCTCATGATTTTAAGACTCCTAACTCCTAAAACTATATAAAGTACTGAATCCTCTACCATTTCCATCTAACATGAACTATTTTACATGGTTAGATTTGATGGGGAGCCATGATTTCGTAAACTACTCAAAACACTAGCAAATTAGACACCCTGAACTAGATTGCTGAAAACCAGAAGATAGATGACCTCAAAATGACTAACACTTCAAATGAAAAAGTTCATAAACAACCTATAGAACACTAATCCAGAATTTTGTTCAATCGTTCAGTCCATTAAGTATGAATGTCAACACAAAAACAACAAAAATTCACTGTAAAATGCTTGCAGAGCTCTATTAACTTTTTATAAACTATTACAATGCTTCCATAATACTTTGTGTTTGAGTCTTAGGTATCATTAGATGCCATTTCCTTCATTTTAGGGCCTATTTAAAGATTCCCCACTACCTAAAGTTGAGGGGATCCAAAGCTATCTGATTTGCATGCCATTTTTTCAATTAGTGCAAATCTTGATAACAACTTCTTCTCAACACTTCGCAACTTTGTCATGTGCCTCAATCCTATATTCTAGGACTCATAACCTCCTATTTTTCAAGGATCCAAGGCCATTTATGACCTTATGGCATCTTTACATTAACAATTATGTGTTTAGAACACATAAAAGACTCTCACCTAAGCTAAGCTTCTAATTTAAGAAATTAAATAAACAACTAACAAAGGCTATTATTTTGACCTTAGTCCTAATGAATAACTCACCTAGCCAACATAGAAAGAGAACTTCTAAGGTCCTAAAACAAATTAAACTAAGCTCTTGACTTGGCTAGAGTCAAGTACAAGCCAAAATTTACTAACCAATGGAGGCTAGCCTAGGTGCTCCTGGACCACACATTTTCCTACTAAATCTCTTTAGAAAATTATTAGCATACCTACTTTGACATATAAATATTCCTTCATCACTTTGAATTACTTCTATTCCAAGAGAATATCTCATGAACCCCAAATCGGTCATATCAAATTCACTTTTCATGGCTGCTTTGAATGTGTTAATTGACATGTTACTTGTGAATATGAAATCATTTACATAAAAAAATAAAATAAAGATATCTAGTTCATTATTAACTTTTAAATACAAGGTTGGTTCATTTCGACACTTATTAAACCCATTGTTCATAAAATAAGAGTTTATCCTATTGTACCAAGCTCTAGGAGCTTGCTTAAAATCATTTAGTGTCTTTTTAAGCTTGTATACCTTATGTTCTTCTCCCAAAGATTCATAGTCAGGTGGCTATTTTCTATATAGTTATTCCTCCAAAATTCCATTCAAAAATATTGATTCAACATCCATTTGATAAAACTTATAATTATTTTGAGCTTTTATAGATAAGACCATTTTAAATCATATTTTTTTTTGTAAACCCACTTAAATCCAATCACATCTTTGACTTTAGGAAGCTCTACTAGGTCCAAAGTTTCATTCTTTTCTATTGACTAAAATTATTCATTCATGGCTGCAATCAATTTATCATCTCTAATGACATCTTCAAAATAAAATTGATTTATTTGTATTAAGAATGTAAAGTTAGTACATTAAGCATCATTTTCATCCTCTTATATTTCATCATATATCTCTCTTAGACTTCGTACCTTATTTGAATTATTTATAGACATTGATCTTAGTGATATAAGTGTTTTTGATTAAGTAAAATAGGTTCTACAAGGATCCTGAAACCCACAACACTGTAAGATAAAAAAGATAAGCATGAAAACCAAACAGAGTATAGCAGTTTAGAGTACCATGGAACATGCCACTACAGGGCCAAACAAGAAAAAAATAATGAAACAGTCAAAACAAGGTAAAAAAGAAGGGCACAAGAACAAGTTATGCCAAGCTCCTGAGCATGACAGCCGCATTGCTTTTGAGGGCCTCTATTAGTTGAATGGTTTCTTTCACGTTCTAAACTTGGGATCCTTGGGTATCAATTTTCTCCCTATTTTTTCCTGATTCTTTCCCTGGTTCTTTTTCCCAGTCCTTCAGTGGGATCCTTCTCATCCTCCCTAGTCCTCTGATCATCCATGGTTTCCACTTTTTCTTCCATTTTTTTAATTAATAGCTTCAAGTTCTCATTGGATGTTTTGAGGATATTAAAATTTTTCTCGGCAACACTCTTAAGGGTTTTTTCAAGGCTTATCATTTTGGATTCCAAGTGCTGGACCCTGGTTTCTAGGCTTAGCATTTTCTCTGTGGTGTATTTCTTATTTTTCGAGCTCTGAATTTTTTCTTTGAGGTCCTCAATCTCATGGTAGAGCCATTTGAAAGATCTAAACTGATCCACTAGCATGATGTTCTTGGTGTTGTTGAGGAAATCCATATTCATTTCCTTGGCTTTATCACTTACTACAACTAGTGCTGGGTCTATCAACTCTTCCTTGTGGACTTTTCCTTCATTTTCCTCTAGAATTTGAGGGTAAATGACCTCCCTAATTATTCTCATTCACACTGTGTTTATGTTGAAATTTGTCCAGACCTTTTTGCCTTTCCTGATATCCTGACTATTATACTCCCCCCAAAGGCATCTTCAGTTTCATTTATCCTTATAGGTGACTGGTTAGTACCCTGCTCATCATTATGATCTTCAGTAACAAGGTCTGGATTGTTAATATTGGTGCCAGTAGGGGACTGAGGAGGGGTTTTTTCCTCGCTTATAGTAAGATCAATTGACAGGTAGCCCAAGAGGTCCCGCATTGATTTGGGGATTTCCTCTTTGACCTGTTCCTGCATGTCTGCAGCTTCCATATTGGGATTACCCTCATCATCTTCCATATCCATTTCTTCCTCCTTGTCATTGTACTCTTTCTCCAAGTAAACTTTCTTAGGACTATCCTATTTTTTTGAGGGGTTTTTCAATTTTGATGACTTTCAGGGGTTGCTTCTTGGAAGGGGATCCCTTGTTCTGTTTCTTATTTTCTACTTCCTCACTATCATCCAAAAGGATATACGTGTTTATTTTTTGTTGTTTTGTTTCTTAGTGATATAAGTGTTGGACTAAAATATTCATTGTTATTATTAATTGTTGTCGTAGCAGTGTTTTGAGTGGTAGGTTCCCTATTGGTTATTTTAGGAATATTTTCTTGCATTGTATAATTCACATCTTGAGTTTCATTGTGCTTGTTCTCTTCGGGAATAGTAGTTGCAACTATGGTTGTTTTATCTATGCTGACATCCCATGATTCTTCTTTAACAAACTCAACATCATGCCTTATTATCAACTTCTTTGTCATATAATTGTATAACTTATATGTCTTGGATTGTTTACTATATCCCAAAAATATGTACTTCTCTCATCAATCATCTAGTTTCTTTCTCAACTCTTGAGGTATCAATGAGTATGGCATACATCCAAATACTCTAAAATGTGTTATGTTATGCTTCTTTTTACTCCAATATTCTTTTGGTGTTTTATTTATCATAGCTTTTGTTCGATATCTATTTACTATGTGTATTTAAGATGCAACCACTTCATCCCAATACTCATTTGGTCGATATTTTTCTTTTAACATACTTCATGCATTTCCATAATTGTTATATTTTTTCTTTCTTCTACTCGATTTTGTTGAGGAGTGTACCTTTATGTAAATTGTTTCTTTATGCTATTTTATTTGGAAAAATTCTAAAAACCATTTGATATGTGTTCTCTACCTTGATTGGTTCTAAATGTTTTGATATAGTAGCCACTTTCTTTCTCAACTTTTGTCTTAAATTCTTTACAAAATAGAAAATACATATGATTTATATTTCAAAAAATAAACCAATACTTTCCTCCTAAAATCATCAATAAATGTGAAGAAATAAATATTTCCACTTATGGATGGTGTTTTAATTTCTCCACAAAGATCTGAATGGACTATTTCAAGTGGATGTTTTTCTCTATAAGATTCCCCAACTAAAATTTGTTTCTATGCTGCTTTTCTAATATGCAACTCTCACAAGTTGTCTTAAGTGGCTCTATTTGGTGGCAATCCATGTATCATTATTTTCTTATATAATAGTCATAATCCTTTAAAGTTTAAATGTACAAGTATCAAGTTCCATAGCCAAGATTCATTTTTATATGAAGCTTTGAAAATTGACCCTTTTCCCATGACTGATATTTGATGATCATTCCCCAATTTTACCTTTGATTTTACTTAGTCATGCCATTGTTGAAAACATTTGATTACTCCCACTCATGTGTAGATCTCTATCATTTTGTTGACTATTAGTGACCCACACTTAGTCATTTATCTAGGAAATGATGGTCGGTCATCACTGCGATCGAGTCATTATGTAAAGGCCAAATTATGTAATGTATACTTACCGAGCAGTAGTACTGCTGAGTAAAGTTATGGTCACTATATATTTTTGTATTATGCCGAGTCTAGTTTTGCCGAGTCATATATGAAATGATTACCGAGTGACAGAGATATCAACATATGCCGAGTACAATGAATGCCGAGTATTAGGAACTGCATTTTTTGAGTGAGCCAAGAATGACATGAGTTTGTTATGGCACATTAATCAAGGTAAATCATTTTGGGTAACATTCATGTTTTGTATTTTTTTTGTTGAAGTAATTACGGAGGTGATTACGCATCTATTTTACAATCATTGATCCCTATATAATACTTAGAGCTAATAAGAAATTAGTAAGGCTTAAGTGACAAAAGGAATTAATCTGAACCATAGATCTTGAATCATGAAGATGTTTTGTTAATTATATAAGGATAAGATCTAAACCCTAAAATGTGTAAGAGTGAAAAAGATAGCATGAAGGAGGGAATGCAAAGGGTATGAAGGAATGAGCAAATAGGCACATTCAGAATAGTGAAGCATTCAGACAGAGTTCAGTGACTGAGCTAAGTAGTGAAAGGACAAAATAGAGGTAAATCTGATAGAAGAGATCAATACAATACAATAAAGAGAAGATCTGTAATCTACATACAGTGCCAACCGAAAGATCAGGTACTGAGACATTCTAACTAGTATATCAGGGTAAATATCTTAACCAAGTAGTCCTAATAGACTTTTTGTAATCTCTTAACCAAGTGCTTACTTTGTTGTAAGTTTCAAATCCTCTAGCAAGGTAGACTGTATAAGTCTTTTAGCTCCTAACAGGGAAGACCCCTCACAGGGTAGATCATGTTTTGATCAAATTTTGTAAGCCTTAATGGGAAAATTTATTACTACAGTAGTGAAGATTTGTGGGTGTCATCCCCACCCCATTTTTACCTTTCAAGGGTTTCTGGATAACCAAAATTATTGTGTTATGAGTACTTTCATGGATGTTTCTTAGTATGTTAGTTATTTTGTTTGATCAAGTATTGTTGATGCTATGCAAATGTTTTATACATATCAAAATGGTTTAGTAGATGATATCTGATTGACCCCCCCCTCTCAGTATCACATTTCCCAATTATATTTCCAACATCATGTGGTTACTACAACTAGTATCTAAGAACCATACTTCTTTGGAACTTCCTTGTGACACATTTCATGTTATCAATATATTATTTTATTTACTAGTGTTGGGCCTCTTTTCATTCATAAAATATGCCTTTTTCTTATTCATATCATATTGTCTATTTCTACCTTTAAATGAAAAGTGCCTAAATTTATTACAATAATGACATTGGATGTTAGAATTATCATACCTTTCTCCTTGATGATGGCTATGATAATGACTCTCCCTTCCTCTTGTTGATATGGAATGAGTAGGTGAGCTTGACTCTTAGTCTTCTCCTCTCAAAATGTGTATTTTATCTTCCTCCTCTAGGTGCAAAATATTCTCTACCTATGCTATAATTGTATCTCTCTCTTGTTCTTCCAAATTAAAGATGAGCCTTGAATGCATTCTTAAATGATGATGTCTCTTATCAATTAAGCCTTTTATGATGTGATAATGTAATGATCCCATTAATTCATCTATTGATAGTTGAGAGAGTTCTTTAGATTCCTCAATGGCTACCACGACTAAATCAAACTTTTTAGGTAAGCTTCTAAGTATTTTCTATACAAAATTTTTATCCCCAAGGGTTTTTCCATAAGATCTAATCTAATTTACTATTCCCATTGCATGAGTGAAGAATGAATCTATTTACTCTAACTCCTCCATTTTCCGCTGAATAAAAAATAGTGCTTTATCATCTTTCTTCTTATTTTCTCTCAACAAATCCTTCTCAACTTGTGAAAGAGCTTGATATGCTTGTTGGTCTACTAGTCGAGGGAACACATTCTCAACCAAATCCAAAACATCTTGGGAGTGAAAGAGGGTTTTCATTTTAATGCTTTAAAAGTCATATTTTTTTCCATTAAACGTTGGAATCTAGGGCTATTTCAACCAAATCCCAAATATCCTGGGAGTGAAAGAGGGTTTTCATTTTAATATTTCAAAAGTCATTTTTTTTTCCATTAAAGGTTGGAGTCTAGGGTTGTGAAATACTACCACTTGCTCTTGACATGATTTTAAAAATAAAACCTTTCACTCTTTTAACAATTGCAAACTCTTAATTCAACAATCATCGAACCTGTATCCAAGACTATATATAGCTAGCTTGTTCTCTTGACACCTTTTAAGTTCACATTATTTTATCTTCAAAATTATCTACATCCTTTGCAATATAAGAAAACCCCAAATTTATCTTTTGTGTGGAAAATTCAAAACAATATTGTAAAGGGGGAAGCCTTTTTCTTCATCTTATGCCTGTCAATCTCCAAACCTAGCCCTGATTGCAATATTCTTAACAAATCTACCACAACATTTCTCTCTCAGATGATACACATATAATCTACTTGAAATTTATATCAAATCTTCTTTTAATAATAACACAATCTGGATTCTCACTTCTTTATTTGATCCTCTCTGATCACAAACCCTAGGTCATATATTCAACATCTGCAACACATTTAGAACTACACTTCCTTTTAACAGTTGATTTTCCTTTAACAAGAAAATTTATGCTCGATTTTCCTTCAACATGATTCAATACTCCTTAGTTACATAAATTAATAACTTGAACTCCTTAACAGTATATAACTTTCTCTAGAGACAACAAAATTGGGTAATCTCTTTCCCATGATTTTCTCCTTCAACTTGTTCCCAAATATGACAATCTCCTATATTTTTGATACCTTCAGACCCGCTCTGATACAATTTTGATGGAGGTGGAGACAAGTAATGAAAAGTATTGAGAGGATGCAATAGAAGAAAATATACAAAAATTAAATTGAAATAAGGATTAAATTTATAGATTTAGTAATATAAGTTTCATTTACATCAATTCATTTTCCATAGAGCCATTAGTGCTCTCTTCACATAAAACAAAGTATGCACTATTTTCTCTTTCTCAAAATAGAGTATATCTATAAAAAACATTTTTTGCACTATGAAGTTTCTAGAATGCCCTAAAATGAAGAAGTCTAAATGCATTGTAGAAGAAGGTTATTAATAGTTGTGGTTGGAGTGGTTGGGCTACAGTGCATGGAAGATTAAATAAGACAATTGGAATACCACACCAATATTTTTTTATCATTAATCATGAGGTTATATAAAAAAACCTTGATTCCTTATATTAATTATGCATCCCATTGACTTTGATCTCTTATTGTAAAATTAATTTCACCTCTTTTTGGAGGTGGATTTTACGTCAATAGTAGGGTTATCCTAATCCTTTCAACTTGGATAGCTTCACCTCTTTATAGAGAAAAATTCTGCACTGAGAGAAGGGATGTATTTGTCCATTCAACTTGGACATTTTTATTTCTTTTAATGTGGCATCTGCATTGAAAAAAACCTTGATTTACTTTTTGACAACTTGCCTAATTGATAAAATATCAAAAAAAAAATTGTGATATTTTTCAATCTCATCTAAGAGCTTTTAAACTTTCTCTATTTCAGATCTTTCCTTGCCAAAAGAAACTTTCTTCTCTTACATAAACAGGAACCAAGAGCCAAATCCTTGACTTGTTGGTGCTGATTTCACTTTGATATTGATTAGCAAGATTAGATTTGTAGAAATTTCACCTTATTTCCTTGGGTAGCATTGCATAGAGATGGATCTTTAATATTTTACAACCTCTTTACATTTGAAAGATTCATTTAACATGACTTCAAATGCATCCTCAATCTTCGACCCTTCAACAATTTAACATAGAAAATATGATCGACCAAGGTTTGATACCAATCGAAGAATTGGAAAAGATATAGAAGACATTTGTCAATAGTAGACAAACCTTTGTATTCATTGAAATGAGATTACAAAAATTTCTAAATCACATAATCAAGGATCAACTGACTGAAAGATTAGAAATAAAGAACATATTACAATAGCCTCAATATATTTAAAGGCCTTTAGCACACTAAGATAGCTAATGATAGAAATATCTCATGTATAATTAGACAAAACTTAACGATCACATATCTATTTTTTCCTTTAAACAAAAGTGTTGTTTTCATACAAAAACTACACTTCTCTATTAGAATAATGTATTACATTGTTATTAAATCTATTACATTAGTTAGGTTAGATAGTTACAAAGGTAGTTTATGCACAGTTAAATTGGTTAAATGATTTCTATTGTCTGCCCAACTTTATAAAATGGATATTAAATGTATGTAATATATGATATACATTGGAATAAAATAAAATATTATTTTCATAACAATTGGTATTAGAGCCACATTTATCCCTATGTATGATGGAAATATGAGTATGGTGGAGAGAATAAAAGATTCATTGGTGCTGCAAACAATGTTGGTAGAAGAGATTAACTTGTTTTCCTTGTAAAAGAAATCTTCAACATAGTGTGTGGGTGAAAGGGGTATTGTATAGTATTTTCCTTCCTTTTTTATCTATAGATTCAAGACTTCAGATGTAGTCAATGTGTTTTAGATTGAAACTATGCTCAATCAAATTGATAGTATAAAAGTTTTGTAGAAGTATGAAAGTAAGGAGAAGTTAGGGTTTAGAAATAATATTGGAATTTTGGTGAATTAATTAAAGGAAAATAAAAGGTCTATTAAATTATGGAGATTATAGTTGATAGGCTAGATAAGTATTCTGGTTTTAATTTTCATACTTGGAAAATAAAAAATCAAATGCAATTGATGAATAAAAATTTGTGGGGAATAGTGAATGGAAAAGAAAGTCCACCTACACATATGACATAGTCCAAGGTTAGAGGATCCAATAAAGGACTATCCAAAATTGAAACCAAACACCAAAAATATGGAATAACACAATAAGATAACATTTCAATAGAATTTCATTAAACATGCCCGACTGTAAGGCCTTCCGAGTTAGGGAAAAATATAATCACAAGGTATTTATGCAATATCCTAGCTAATCCACCTCTGAATCACATCAGAAACTGATGGAAACCCTAAGGAAGATCTAAACTTGAGCTCGCAAGCCACCAAGCAATTTCCTTATCTCCAAGCATGAAAACTGCTAGCTCTTCTATTACAACTATCAGATAAACAATCTGATCTTCAAGAGCTCACAGGATTCAATTATTATCCTTCTCAGCTACTTCCACTAAATGAATTCCATCTACTAAATCTTTGCCTAAAAAACTATCCAAACACTCCTTAAATGCATTTCCTCAACCACAAGTCCGCTGGAAGAAATAATTAACTCCTACACCAAGTCGACTTCTACTACAAACAAATATTAAATACAACAACAGTCAGATTTCAACTAACCTTACAAACAATTAATTCTCTATGTCAACCTCTAGATCCACATAGGAGAATACAAAAAAAGTTACAAACATTAAATACACCAAGTCAGCCAGCCAAAACTTCAAGAACTCCAGTCAGTAAACCAAAACTACCGAGCACCAGTCAAACAACTGAGCACCAATAAAGTAATGGAGCATGCCAGGCATCACTGAGTCAGTACATCGACTGAGCACCACAAGCATCACCGAGTACATATTCCACCAAGCGCCAGAGGTTTTAACGAGTTCCTTTAGTGATCGAGCCTCTTCATTAACCAAGATCATCGGTTAAAGATGTAATTGAGTAACACATAACCACTTCAACACACCACCATGCAGATTTGCTGAATACCCAAGAATGCCACTACATCAGACACTCTAGGTTTGAAAAGATGTTCTCATAGGTTGGAAGCACATCTTCCAAGATTTAGGACATAAACCTTGAGCTAGTTCTTTGCATACAAGCCCTTCAACTCTTCACCTTTTGTAATCTTCCATTTCTACTTCCTCTATCTTTTCAAGTCTTTTCTTGTCAATACACATGTTTGTTCTCCATACTAATCAATCCTTTCAAAATCCTTCAACTCATCTAGGCTACTAAAGCTCAGGTTTCTCCTACTGAGTGTTGTATCCAACAAAGGCATTAGGGAAATCTTCTTGTCATTCTTCTCAATAGTAAATACATTCTGGACACAGTCATACATAGCTCTGCAATCATACTGCCAAGGTCTATTGAGAAATATGTGAAAACTATTCATCTTCACAATATCACACACACTTGATCCTTATACTGGCCAATCTGAAAATGAACAAGACATTGCTCCCTTACGGCTAGAGCATGAACATCTTGCAACAAGCCAATCCTATAAGGATAAGGATGTCTGATTCTCTTCAAACCAAGTTTCTAAACCATCTCCTTAGATACAAGGTTATCAGTACTATCATTGTCCACAATTACATCACAAAGTTTACCCCCTAACTTGCACCGAGTTCTGAACAAATTGCTCCTCTGGAAAGGTTCCTCCTTTGCACTGAGCAATGTTCTCCAAACCAGTAAGTTCTCATATTTAGGTATGTTATGAATGTTCTTATTCAATATAGCATTCCTTTGGTCACCAAACTTTTTCTATGTACACTCAAAAGATATATGTCCTTCTTCACCACAATTATAACAAGTACCCTTAAAGATAACCCTACCTATCTTCTTTTTCAGTTTCATAGGTTTGAATTCCTCTTCAACAGTCAGTTTATCCTTCATCGAGTGATCAAGCTTCTCCTTCCCTTAGGAATTACTATGTTGTATCCTTTTCAACTTATCTTTTTCCTTTAGAGCATACTAATAAGAATCTTCAACCGAATCAATCTTTAGAATACCAAGATCATCCTAAATATTGAATCTCAAACCATTCAAATACTAAGCTACCTTTTCTTTACCAAGTTCCTTGTGTCCAGATGGAATAGTCAACTTATAGAAATCCTTGGTATAGTCCTCTACAATCAAATATTTTTGCTTCAGATTCTGCAAATTCTTAAATAAGTCAAGCTCATAGTTAGTAGGTATGAACTTAGCTTTCAATTTAGTCACCATCAACCTCCACTGATTGATCTTCATTTCACCTTCATCTTCTCTATCTCTTTATAATTCTTTCCATCAAAGAGAAACATGTCCTTTCAACTTAGTCTATGCCAATCTTACTCTAAGAGGATCCTAAATTTCTTCAAGCTCAAAGAAATCTTCTAATTCACCAATCCAATCAATCAAATCCTCAGGTCTCAAAGTACTAGAGAAACTAGAAACTTCCATTCGATAACTAGTACTTAACCGAGCTCTAGATATATGCAATCGACCAGTTCTATCTTCACCAAATCTATCTCTTTGGTCATATCCACTAGATCCAACAGCTTCAAAGTCTTCAATAGCTTCCTCATAACCATCTTCAGTATAAAGATTCCTTGACATACCATCAATAGCCCTCATGATCTCAGCGATCACGTCATTCTTCATCAATTCCATCTCAGATCTGAAATCAACTTTAACCTTCTCTGTAAACTTTGATTCCACAGCATCATAGAGATCTACAATCTCTCTAAGGTCCAATCTTCTTGGAGGCATCCTTCAAGATTTTTGACAACCCAAGGAAAAAAATTACCAACCAAGGTCTTGGTGCAAACTGCCTCAACTCGGGGATCAGTTTACACACTCAAGAACTTCAAGCGCTGATACCACTTGACGCAATCCATGTAAGGAGCTCCAATAAAGGATTGTCCAAACTTGTATCCAAACACCAACAATGAAGAATAACACAACAAGATAATTCTTCAACAGAATTTCATTAAACATGCCCGGTTGTAAAGCCTTTTAGATTAGGGACAAATATAATCACAAGGTATTTATGCAAATCTCCTAGCTTGTCCAACTCTGAATGACATCACAAACTGATGGAAACCTTAAGGAAGATCTAAACTTGAGCTCGCAAGACACCAAAAAATCTCCTTATCTCCAATCATGCAAACCACTAGCTCTGCTATTAGAACTATCAGATAAACAATCTGATCTTCAAGATCTCGCAGGATCCAATTATTATCATTCTCAACTACTTCCACTGACTAAATCCCATCTACTAAATCTCCACCTAAATAACTACCCAAACACTCCTTAAATACATTTCCTCAACCACAAGTCGGCTGGAAGAAATAATTAACTCCTAAGCCAAGTGGGCTTCTATTATAAACAAATATTAAATACAACAACAATCAACTCTCAAATAGCTTTAGAAATAATTAATTCTCCATGTTGGCCACTAGATCCACATAGGAGAATACAAAAAAAGTTACAAACATTAAATACACCAATTTGGCTAACCAAAACTTCAAGAAGTCTACTCGGTAAACCAGAACTACCAAGTACTAGTCAAACAACCGAGCACCAGTAAAGTAACTAAGCATGCGAGGCATCACCTAGCCATTACGTCGATCGAGGGCCACAAGCATTTTTGAGTACATATTCCTCTAAGTGCCAAATGTTTTACTGAGTTCCTTCAGTGACTGAGCATCTTCATTAACTGAGATCATCAGTTAAAGCTGCAACCGAGTAACACTAAATTGCTTCAACACACCACCATGCAGATTTGTTGAATACCCAAGAATGCCACTACATCAGCATACAAGTTATTTATTAGATTGGAGTAGCAGTGATGATAAAGACAAGGCTATTATTGGTCTTTCACCTTCTGATTTGGAGTCACATCACATTGATTTAGACAAAAAATCTAGTGAAATTTGGGATGATTTGAATAAGTTATTTGGAGAAAAAGTGCTTAATGCAAAGTATTCTTTAAAACTTGAACTATTTAGATTTAAAATGGAATATGGAATCACAATGTCAAATCACATAAGTAATTTGAGGTCTCTTCTCAAACAACTAGTAGAATTCAAGGCTTCGGTAGATGATGATGATGCTAGAGCTGTATTGTTAAATAACCTTCCTACCAAATATAGTAATGTTATTTTTACACTCAACCAAATAACCTCTCAACACTTAGAAGATATGATTTTAGCTCTTTTAGCAGAAGAAGCAAGAACAAATGAAAAAGATTCAGAAGATGTTTCTTAAGTAGAAAATGTGTTATATGTTCAAAACCATAATTAAAGACCAAGTACAAGGAATGAGGAAATCGAATGTTATTATTGTAGAAAAAGGGTCACATAGCTTTTTCTTCCAAAACCCAAGCTAGAGATGTTCTTAAAGGAAATATCAAAGATGAAGGTACTATTACTTGTGTTAAGAATAAGGATTCATCAAATGATCAGGTTATTATTTATGATTCTCTTAGTGATTCTGGAGAAGTGTTATAATCTTTCACTTTATTGGAGGTTGTTGGCATAGGAGCATGGAGGATTTCCATCATCTCAAGTTAGCTTCTCGCTTTGAGATGGTGTTTTGCATAAGAAGTGCTTTTAGTTTTTTTTTGTTATTCCTTGTTGTTGTTGGCATATTTAAAGATACTTGTATTGTGAAGTTTTTTTTTTGGAGACATGTAAGAGGTTTGGTGTAAAGCTCAATATGCATGGTTGTCCAGTATCACTTGAGGTTGTGTTCAAGAATTATACCCTTCTGAGGGTTATCAGACAACTTGATGGAGCCATGTGGTTGGAGAGCTCAGTATGGATTATTTTTGATTAATTCAAGATACTAGATAGAGGCTACACCTTTCTAAGGGTTACAAGACAACTTTATGGATCTAAAGTTGATTCATAACTTGTTTCTTTAAAGAAAATTTTCACATAATGTGTTAAAAATTTAATAAGAACAATATAATAGGAAGGATTATTAGTATAATGTGTTACATTGTTATTAAATGTATTACATTAATTAGGTTAGATAGTTAGAAAGGTAGTTTGTGCATGGTTAAATTGGTTAACTATTTTCTACTATCTGCACAGCTTTATAAAATGGATATCAAATATAATATTTGATATATATTAGAATAGAAGAATATATATATTTTTCCATAGCATTATGCTCATACAAAGTGAGCCTCATACAAAAACTAGAGATCACACAATGTAAATCTAGAATACCTAGTTTAGATTCATGAAAAAAATAACTTATGTATGCATCTAAAAGTTTCCCATGCAATTCTTCATGCAATGTGAAGAGAATTTATGATAATTAGGCCCCAAAAATTTGTAGAGAGAAAAAGTTGTGGACATGGGTGTGATGAAGGCAACAAGTAGCTTCTTTCTCTTTTTGGATCAATACTTGCAACTCTACTAAAGGTTAGCTAAAATGTAAATAAATGATTTTTAAGGACATTTCTTTAATACCATTATTGAAAGAATAACTTTTGCATAGAGGTTTGGTAAGATGTACCCCTATTATCAGAAGTGAAAATTTACCTTATGTGTAATAGTTGTTATTGCAAAGGAAATCAAATGTGACATGCTAGGCATTTGGATTTGTGTGCTGATAAACAAGTTGCATACACTTAGATCCCTTATCTCTTACCCAAGGATTTGGAGTTGAACTATCTCAAGCGAAGCTCAAAAACTGCCCTTGTAAACATGTTTCTAAAATATGGAAGATAGATAAGGCATGTGAAATATTTTCAAAATGCCACCTCTCTCAAAATATGCTAGGTGTCTTTAGAAAATAAATAATAAAAATCTTTGGTTAGCCAAGCTACATAAAATTCTTTGAAATATTATAGGTGGGGGATTTTTTTGTGAAAAATTAAGAAACTCTGAGTTAAAAATGTAGGGACCAAGTACAAATGTGAACAAATGCAAAAATGAATTGCAAAAATCTGAAACATTAGGAACATAAGAAATTATGTGTGACACTGCTATCAAGGTATGATTAATAGGTGAAGAGTTGAATGGACTAACAAAATCATATGCATTTTACGGGAAAGAGGCATAGCATAACAGAGAAAATTAAAATTGCAATTTATACATAAAATTAAACACCCATAAAATTAAACAAACATGCTTATCTTTCAATCAACATTCAAATAAAGAACCCAAAAAAAAAACATGCTGTTGTAACATTCCAGATTATAAGATTCAACAGACATTAACAGAGCTTGGGCTTTAATATATTTTTCTCTGAAAACCCCTATTTTTTATTCATTCAACATTTAGTATTTTTTAGCATACCTTTTCCTTCTAATAAAAATACATAAAATAAAATACTTAGCTTCATGAAGAAGCTACGTGAGCCTAGTCAAGATAAAAAAAAGTAAATGTTGATTTAATTGTTTGCAAAAGTAAAAGATTTTGAAAGATTTTCAATTTAAAATATTCAATGTTGTTTTGGTTTCCTGGTAGGAGAATGATAGGGAAGCATTAAATTGGGCAATTGGGATTAATTACCAACACTTCCCTTAATCACAACCATTTTAGCCTTTGATGCCCAATCAATCTCTTTGATAAACAAAATTCTCTTTTCCTAGTGCCTTGGTGAAAATGTCTGCTAATTGATCTTCAAACCTACAATATTGTTCCAAGTACATTTCTCCATTGTTTACCATCTCTCTGATGAAATGATACCTCGTGTCTATATGTTTACTCCTTTTGTGAAAAATTGGATTCTTTGACAATGTTATGGCTGAATTGTGTTGTGGAATCAAGATCGTTCTATAGAGAATATATATGAGTGTTGTACTGAAATAGATTACCATTGTGATTGATCTTTTTACTAGCCATCAATATGCATTTATATCCTTTGAATAGTCATGTCTGTGAAGATCCATGACCATATGCGGCTTATGTTACGTAGGGTCATGACCCTTCATAATCGGTTGTTAATATTAACTGCATTGTAACATATATAATTATCAAGTGATCTTAATATATATATATATATATATATATATATATATATATATATATATATATATATATATATATATATATATATATATATATATATATATATATATATTACCATATCCCATCGTAGCTATATCTTAACACTCCCTCTTAGCAAGTGAGGATCTGACTAGGTATCATCACAATCCATGACTTATTCGGAACTGGATTTTAGTGATAAGTAAAACATAACTTCATATCAAGATATCCTACACAACTCAGGACATTAATATAATGTACTCATCTTGATAGAAGAGTTATCGCAATCCCCGACCAATTTGAAACTAGACTTAGCGATAACAATCAAGATATTTGGCACATTTTGGGACATCAACTTAATGTAATCTAATCTTGAATCATATGTTGTTATAATCCCCGACCAATTTGGAATTGGATTTAACAACTCCAAAAATTTAGTGTCAGGACTAGTGACTACAATACATAGTCATACCTGACACTAGGTTAAGCTATTGTCTAAGTCATTACCTAGCAATAGTAATCCAACACATATGAAATATTGTCACCTTTCATAATATAACACAAAATGAATGGGAAATCAAGGTTATCTGAAGGTACACAATCTTCTTTCTAGAAAGGGGTTTGGTAAGAATATCAGTCATTTGTACTGTCTCATAGTCTTGATGAATTCTGAGCTTACAAAGTATACACCATCTTGACATGGTACACTCCCTCTAAATTTGTATGACCAATATCTTGGGGTTCCAACTTAATTTGATCTTCTAGCTTCTCCCTCTGACATATATCCTTCTCACATGGTAATAATCATATTTCTCTTCTACAATTTCTTGATTACTAGAGAACTATCTATTCCCTCTAAATCAAGATCCTCGAATATCTACTGATGTAGATACGAAGGCATACCCTATTTATATACTCAACTCAATGTCACTGCAAGATGTTACTTCATACCTTCCTTCCTAAGAGAACCAATACATATAATCTGAATAGTCATAAGGTTACATCGGCTAGTATAAGATGCATTTTAATCTTTTCCAAGGCCACAACATTAACACTCCCTCTTGGACTTGGGGGAAGATAATAAAGACCTCTAGTATGATGTTTATCTCAATGATCTGTAGTCTCATGATGTATGGAGTGTCTTAATCAAAATTTCTATCCATGTGCATCTCATCGATGATTCTATCCATGAGTTCCTACTACTATAATCATAGAATTTTTTTACCTTCAATAGTGAACTCCCTCTCAATCAATATGATCAAGTTTGTCCAAGTTGACTGAATCATCTATTTCCTTAGAAGCTAAATTTCACCAACTTCTTAATTAACTTTCTAAAGATGTCAAAGATAGATTACAAATAGTTCATAAAGCTAAACTATCCCAAACATAAAAATGATAAAAGCATACAAAATTAATTATTTAATGAATTACAAATTGCAAATTCATATGGATTAATAAAACATGAGATACTTATATTTTCAAGTATTTCCTTTCATAAGGTGAGCCCATTAATACGATGTTGTACCCATCATCCTTCTTCATAACATATTAGTTTCATTCTGATCCTTATATTAATTTTCTTCTTTACAAATCACATCTCATTAGCTTGGCCAAGAGGCAATTGAGGTTTTGAAGTGGTAATTGTAAACTACAAATTGCATTAGCTTGAAAATTTCTAAAGCCGTTGTTTGATAAATTTATTTTGACATATCAGAACAACACTACACTCCATCATATGATGCCTCTTTTGAGACATGCTGTCAAACAATTTAAGTGCACTCTCTATGATTCCATAGCTTGCATATTCATCTGTCAGAGTATTTCCAATTGTAGTATCTGACAAAAATCCTAAATGATAGATTCCCATGCACTATGTCAGCGCTCTTCATTACTTTCAATGGTGATGGAATTTTTCTTTGAGGCATTTTTTTAAATAGTTCACATACATGGTCTATTGTCCCCTGTATCAACAAATACATTTCTAAAATGTTGAAATTGTCACAACGTACCACTTCATCATACATGTGCCTTGTGTCTCTGTGGAATCATCACATTGATGGGATGCCATATTCATTGAGGCATTCTATATGAATACCAATAGACTGTGATACACATGAGACCATATTTCTTAGTAGCATTTGGTCGAACAATTAAATTGTGTTGTCTTCAATTCAACATTTTACCTCGTGTGCCAACTAGCTGTATAATTCCTATATCATCTGATAAAACCTTTACCTATTTGTGCCATGATGGATTGAATTTTTCCCTAGGATTTTATTTTGTGAAGAAGGATTGATGGCATTCAGTGGTATGTCTACTATTTCATCTCTATTGTCCGTGTTCCTGATTTTGTTAAGGAATTTTAACAAACACTTTACACTTGTTGTCTTTGCATTGCTACGTTGCCATTCCAAAGCCTTCACAACAAATATATTTAGTGTTGTTGATGGTAGCTATGATTCCACGTTCTATATTCACATCTACCATGACATCTGGCAAAACACCCTATTTCAAAGCATCCAATTTAGGCTTCTGTGTTTTGATGGATGTCGATAACATGATTTGATGGTGTCATTTATGTGGACCAAGAAGATATTTGGAGAAATCCATTGGAGTGCGTTGATAAATATTTGACATTTTCTATGAAATACATCCATACAATTGTTGTAGTTCTAACTAGAAATTTAATAACAAGATTTGGGGAGTCTTCTCGATAGCTGAACATGCGCTAGAAATGTCCGCACTTCATATTTATTGAATTTTTATACCATCCAATTATATTTTCTTAGAACTTTTCAAATCCAAGCTACCAATTTATCACCGATTGCTTGTGAATATATGTTATTCTCTTATAAGTTAGGCTCTGATACCATGTTTTGGAATCAAGATTGTCCTATAGAGAATATATATGAGTGTTGTAGTGAAATATATTACCATTGTGAATGATCTTTTCACCAGCCATCAATATGCATTTATATCCTTTGAATAGTCATGTCTGTGAAGAGCCATGACCATACCTGGCTTATGCTACATAGGGTCATGACCCTTCATAACCAATTGTTAATATTAACTGCATTGTAACATATACAATTATCAATTAATCTTAATATATATATATATATATATATATATATATATATATATATATATATATATATATATATATATATATATATATATATATATATATATATATATATATATATATATATATATATATATAATATTACCATATTCGATCGTAGCTATATCTTAACAAATTTTTATCACAATAGATCTTTGTTGCTTCTTCTTATTTTTGTCTGAGATCTTTCAAAAATCTTCTCATCCAAATGGCTTGACATGATGTACTTGTGGCTGCTACATACTCTGATTCAGAAGATGAAAGATTGATAATTGGTTTTTTCTTTGATGCCCATGATACTACACCTAATCCAAAATGAAAAACATAACTGAAAGTTCTCTTTCTATCATCAATACTTCTGGCACAATCACTGTCTGTATACCTTGTGAGTTTGAATTCATTTGAGCTTGTGTATTGGATCCCATAATTCTTTGTTCCAATTACATATATTAAAATTATTTTTCCTACTTAACAATGCAAGTCTTTTGGAGTCTCCATGAACCTTGAAATCAAACTTACACAAAAGATTATATCTGGCCTTATGGTTATTAAATACATAAGGCTGCCAACAAGTCTTTTATACGAAGTTAGATTTACACCATCTCCTTTTTCATCTTTACTCAATTTCAAACCTGTGACCATTGGTGTTGGGGCTAATTTGCAATTCATCATATTAAAACTTTTCATGATGTCATTTGCATGCTTAGATTGAGAGATGAAAATACCCTTTTCATTCTGATTTACTTCAATGCCAAGAAAATACTTCATTAAACCCAAATCAATCATATCAAATATTTTTTTCATTGCTAATTTAAACATGTCAATTGATAAATCAATTGTGAAAATTAAATCATCAACATATAAACAAACAATTAAGATTTCACCATTTTCATTCATCTTGGTATACAATTTAGGCTCACTACTGCACCTATTGAATCCATTTTGCAAAAGATAAGAGTTAATTTTGTTGTACCATGCTCTTGGGGCTTTTTTGAGTCCATAAAGAGCATTCTTGAGCTTGTAAAATTTGTCTTCATGACCCAAAATATCATACTTAGGTGGCTGCTCCACATAGACTTCTTCTTGTAATATGTCATTCAAGAAAGTTGACTTCACATCCATTTGATATATTGTCCATTTTTTTTGAGCTTCTATGATGAGTATTGTCCTCCTAGTGTCTAAATGAGCTAGTGGTGCAAATGTCTTATTGTAGTCTACCCTAGGCTATTGTGAGTAACCTTTTGCTATGAGTCTTGCCTTGTGTCTTTACACATCACAATTTGCATTCTTTTTTTTTTTTGTAAAACCCTCTTTACTCCAATCACTTCTTTTCCTTGAGAAAGACTAACCAACTCCCATATTTCATTCCTTTTAATTGCATCAATTTCTTCATCCATTGCAATTATCTATTTTTCTTATTTAATTGCTTCCTCAAAGTGAATTGAATCATAAACATGTGAATACAACGCAAAGAGAGAATTTAGATCTGCACTACTTTCTCTATCATCTTTCTCATAAATATCTCTAAAAATTCAGATTGTTGTCTTCTTAATCTTGCTAATGTAGGATTTGCCATGTCACTTGAATTTGTAGATTGTGGACTTGATGGACTAGCACTAAGAGTCGCAATTGAAGATGGTGTTTGTTGCATGTTTGATGGCGTGTTTGCTTGTGTGCATGGGTTTTTCCTTATAATTAATGATGGTGTCCTTTTAGCACTTTTTTGTCCTTGAATAGGAGTGGGAGGAGTCACATTTTGAGGGATAATTGATGGTATAGTTTATTAATTTTCTTCTTGTGGTAAATTGGTCACTACATTGAATGTTTTATCCAAAGTTCCATCTCAACATTCATCTTCTACAAATTGCACATCTTTGCTGATTATGACCTTCTTGCTGAATGGATTGTATAATTTGTATACTTTTGATTCATCATTGTATCCCACAAATATATATTTTTCTCCCTTGTTGTCCAATTTCCTTCTCAATTCATCTGGTACATGTGCATATGCCACACATCCAAATACTTTCATATGAGCAACACTATGTTTTCTTCCAGTCCATGCTTCTTTGAGAATCATATTTTTGACACCTTTTGTTGGACATCTATTCATAATATATGCTACACATGATATGGCTTCAACCCAATACTCATTTGGAAAATGTTTGGCTTTCAACATGCTTGTAGCCATTTCCATTATTGTCCTATTCTTCCTTCCAGATATGCCATTTTGTTGAGGGTTATATCTTGTTGTAAATTTCTTGTGAATTCCATGCTCTTTGCAAAATATTAAAAGATCATTTGAGATATATTCACCACCTCTATCTGTTCTCAATAATTTGATGTAATGACCACTATGTTTTTCAACAAGAGCTTTGAATAGACAAAAATATTCAAATACCTCACTCTTATGCTTTAGAAAATAAACCCATGTTTTCCTTGTATAATCATCAATGAATGTTAAAAAATAGAATCTTTCAACGATTGAAGGTGTTTGCATTGTACCACAAAAATCTAAGTGAATAATTTCAAAAGGTTTCTTAGCTCTCATTGACATATCTGCTGAAAATGATTCTTAATGTTGCTTTCCTAAGATGCACCCTTCACATGCTCTTTCTAGTTTCTCTATTAATGGTAATCCATTGACCATGTTTTTCTTATGAAGCAAATTTAGAGCTCCAAAGTTTAAATGGCCAAATCTTAGATGCCACAACCAATTTTGATCCTTTATTTCTACTTGAAAGATTGCACTACTGATTGTTGCAACTTATTTATTATCTTGTGCATACATTGTAGCTTGTGCTTGAGAATAATTCACATTCAAATATGACATAATATTTAGAGGAAACATTCTATTATTAGTCATTTGAACCTTGGCAATGAGATGATTACTTGAGAATTTATCTAAAATTGTGCACTCTCTATTTTTGAAAAATACTCTATAACCATTTTGAACAAGCTGCCCAATGCTCATTAGATTATGTTTTAAACTAGGAACAAAATAAACATCAGTCATATGTTTCTTCTCCCCCTTTTTAGTTAGAATGTTGATATTCCCTTTTCCTTTGACTTATAACTTATTGTCATTGCCCAATGTTACATTAGATTTCACTCTCTTATCCAACCTTGACAACATTTCCCAATTCCTTGTCATATGATTAGTACATCCTAAATCTAAAAACCATACACCTTTTTCACTTGCTTGTGAAACATTGCATGCCAAAAATATGGTGTTCTATTCTGGTTTTTGGTTTTGATTTTCTTTCATGAAATTTGCATTTTGCTATCGAAAACATATTGTTTATTTCTACATTCATTCAAATAATTCCCAAATTTCTCGCAATAATGACATTGGACTGAGGATTTGTCATACCTTTGGCTTTGAGACTAATTTTGAGGTGGGTATTGACTTGGATTTTGGCTGTTACCTCTTCCACTTGAGCTTGATGGGCTGTTGCCCCTTCCAATTGTGTTTAATGGGCTTCCTCATCTGCCTCTATCAGAATTTCTTCCTCTACCTCTAAAATTTATTCTTCTTCTGCCCCTCCCAATGTTGAATGAGACTTGTGTCTTGAATTAATGCTCCAAATTTGAATTTTCTGACTGACTCAGTCTATGCTCATGAGAAATGCATGATGCATGAAGTTCATCAACTGAAAATTGTGAGATATTTTTTGTCTCTTCTATGGCTACCATAATAGATTCAAACCTTGTAGGCAAACTTCTTAGAATCTTTTCAACAACTCTCTCTTCTTCAAGAATTTTACCATGCGCTCTGATTTGATTTACCAAACTAATTATTTGAGTGAAGAATGTGTCTATTGTATCTGATACTTTCATGTAGATTGTTTCAAAATCTGTTCTTATCATTTGTAGCTTACTATTTTTAACTTTTCCATTCCTTGATAGGTTGTTTGAAGAATGTCCCATGCTTGCTTGGACTTTGTAGTTTCTTAAATTCTTGGAAAAATAATTTCAATCACTCCTTGAAAGATGAATAAGAGGGCTTTCAAATCTTTGTTTTTATTTTCTTTTAACAAGTTTTTCTCTTCCCGAGTCAATGTATTATATGTTGTTGCGTCTATTGGTTTTGGGTAACCATTTTTAACAAACTCCCATAAATCTTGAGCACCAAATAATGCCCTCATTGTGATTGCCCAATACTCATAATTTTTCCCATTGAAGGGTGGAATTTGTGGATTTGTCAAAATTGTACTTTCCATTGTTGGTTGTACCTCTTCTCTCAAGAAGATTATTTCTTCTTAAAACCTTCTTTGATTCACCTTCAGCTCTCATAAACAACCTTCTAAATCTTCAACCCACTAACCTTCATCTTTAATAAAAAAACCTTTGGCTCCACTAAACAACCTTCAGCTCTGATACCACGTGCTAGAAAGAGGCAGAGCATAACAGAGAAAATAGAAATTGTAATTTATACATTAAATTAAACACCCAAAAAATTAAACAAACATGCTTATCTTTCAATCAACATTCAAATAAAGTACGCAGAAAAATGAAATATGCTACTGTAACATTAACAGAGCTTGGGCTCAACACTCAGTATTTTTCAGCATACCTTCTAATAAACATAAAATAAAATAAAATAAAAGACTTAGCTTCGTGAAGAAGCTATGCAAGACCAGGCAAGATAAAAAAAAAGAGTAAACGTTGATTTAGCGTGTTCAATGTTGTTCTAGCTCCCTGGCAGGAAAATAATAGGTGATGGAAGCAGAGACAAGAATAGACATAGTGCAATAAAATGATAAACACAGAACATAAAATAAAAGAGTGATTAACTGTATTGATTCTGAAATAGAAATTTGGCTACATTAAAACTTTTCCATTTGAGCTTCCAGTGCTCTCATTCATGAATTAGAGTTCTTCTCCTCAACACACATACAAAATAGAGTATATTTTACATTAAAAAAAAAACATTTTCAGCCAAGAAGAAAGTTCCAAATTAACCTAGAAAGAACCATCTAGATGCATCAGGAGAAAATGAAAGAAGATAGAAGGAAAAATGGAGTAAATGTGATAGGTGGAGAAGTTGGTAGAAATGGCAGGGAATATTAAATGTGCACAACTAGAGTCCAAAAATATTCTTTGCAAGCGGCTTTGTGAATATATCTGCCAGTTGTTCTTTGGACATGCAAAACTCAAGATGAATGTCACCATTGTTCACCAATTCTTGAATATAGTGAAATCTTATATCAATATGCTTGGTACGTTTATGAAAGACATGACTTTTAGATAAAGTAATTGCATAATTATTATCACAATAAACTTTTGTAGGTTTTTCCTGTGGATGCTGCAAATTTGAAAGTACTATTCTCATCCACATTGCTTGGCAAGTTGTTGATGTCACCGCAACATATTCCGCTTAGCTAATGGGAGTGTTACAATTGGTTGTTTCTTTGATGCCCAAGAGATAGTTGTTGATCCTAGCTAAAAAATATATTCTGAAGTGCTTCTTTTATCATCCAAGCTACCTCCCTAGTCACTATTCTTATATCCAATTAGCTTATACTCATTTTAAGGTGTATACAAAATCCCAAAGTTCTTTGTTCTAGCTATATATCGCAAAATTCCTTTTCTAGCTTTCCAATGAGTTTCTTTTGGTTCGTCCATAAATCTAGAAATACAACAAACTCCATGCATTATATCTGGTCTTGTGGTAGTTAGATAGATGAGGCTTCCACCTAATCTTTCGAATAAGGTTGTAACATTAGGACTTTCATCATTCATGCTAAGTTTTAAACCCAATACAATTGGTGTAGGGGTTTGATTCACTTGTTTCATCTTAAATCTCTTTAGCAAATCATTACCATACTTACTTTGACATATAAAGATGCCTTCCTCATTTTTCCTTACTTCTATCTGAAGAAAATATCTCATGAGCCCTAAATCAATCATATCAAATTCACTTTTCATGGTTGCCTTGAATGTGTTAATTGGCATATTACCTATGAATATCAAATCATCTACATACAAATAAACTATCAAGATTTCTTCTTCATCATTCATTTTGACATACAAGGTTGGTTCATTACCACAGTTTTTAAAACCATTGTTCCCAAAATAAGAGTTTATCTTGCTATACCAAGCTGTGGGAGCTTGCTTTAAACCATATAATGCCTTTTTGAGCTTGTATACCTTATGTTCTTCTCTCAAAAATTCATATCCAAGTGGTTGTTTTATATACACTTCTTCCTCTAAAGTTCTATTAAAAAATGCTAATTTAACGTCCATTTGATAAAACTTCCAATTATTTTGAGCTGTTATTGATAAGACCATTCTAATGGTATCCAATCTTGCCATGGGTCTAAATGTTTCATTGTAGTCTATGCCGGACTATTGTGTGAAGCCTTTAGCTTCTAGTCTTGCTTTGTACTTTTCCACTTTTCCATTAGCATCATATTTTGTATTTTAAATCCACTTAACTCCAATCACATCCTTGCCTTTAGGAAGATCTACTAGGTCCCAAGTTTCATCCTTTTCTATCAACTGAATTTCTTCATTATTGGTTGCAACCCATTTGTCATTTGTAATAGCTTCTTCAAAATAAATTGGATCAGCTTGTGTTAAGAAAGCAAAATTAGTGCATAAATCATCATTTTTAGCCTCTTGAAGTTCATCATATATGTCCCTATGACTTTGTGTCTTCTTGGAAATATTTATAGACCTCGATCTTAGTCATGCAAGTGTTGGATTAGAAGACTCACCATTGTTATTAATTTATGGAGTAGTAGTATTTTGAGTGGTAGGACCCCCAGTAGGTGTTTTAGGAATATTTGATTGGGTTCTAGGATTGACAACTTAAGATTCATTCTCTTCATTCTCTTCTGGAACACTAGCTGCAACTATAGTTGTTTTATCTATGTTGCCATCCCATGCTTCCTCTTTAATAAAATCAACACCATGAATTATTATCAACTTCTTTGTGATAGGATTGTATAGCCTATATTCTTTGGATTGTTCACTATATCCCACAAATATGCACTTTTCTCCTCTATCATCTATTTTTTGTCTCAATTCTTTAGGTACCAATAAGTATGCCACACAACTAAAGACTCTCAAATGTGATATATTGTTCTTCTTTTTGATCCAAGCTTCTTCTAGTGTTTTATTTGTCACAGCTTTTGTTGGGCATCTATTTAGTATATGTGTTGAACATGCAACTACTTCAGCCCAATACTCATTTGGTAGATGTTTTTCTTTTAACATACTTCGTGTCATTTCCATAATTGTTCTATTTTTTTTTCCTCTACTACTCCATTTTGTTGTGGAGTGTATATTGTTGCAAATTGTTTCTTTATACCATTTTCTTTGCAAAAATCTGAAAAACATCTGATATGTATTCTCCACCTCGATCGGTTCTCAATGCCTTTATGTAGTATCTACTTTCTTTCTCAATTTATCTTAAGCTCTTTAAAGACAAAAAATACATCTGATTTATATTTTAAAAAATATACCCAAACTTCTCTACTGAAATCATCAATAAATGTTAAGAAATAAAGCTTTCCACTCATAGATAGAGTTTGTATTGGTCCACAAATATCTGAATGCACTATCTCAAGTGGATGTTTTTCTCTATAAGACTCCCCAACTAGAAATTTTTCTCTATGTTGCTTTGCCAAAATACAACTCTCACATGTTGTCTTAAGTGGCTCTATCGGTGGCAATCCATGTACCATTCCTTTCTTATATAACAGTTGTAATCCTTTAAAATTCAAATGACCAAACCTTAAGTGCCATAGCCAAGGTTCATTTTAAAATGAAGCTTTAAAAGCTGATTCAGCAAGCTTTTGCAAACCTTGTGGCTCTAAGAATAATTCACTTTGAATCCTAAGTGGGAACATCCTATTTTGGGTCATTTCAACTTTAGCAATCAGCATATTGCTTGGTTTTTTTTTTTTTATCTAGGATCACACATTCACCATTTTCAAAATGTATTCTATATCCTTTTTTTACTAGCTACCCAATGCTTATTAGATTGTGTTGCAATCCAGGAACATAATATACATCAGGAATATGTTTTTCTTCTCCTTGCTTAGTTCTTATACTAATTAACCATTTTCCCATGATTGCAATTTGATGATCATTTCCTAATTTAACCTCTGATTTTACAGGTTCATCCAT
The DNA here is from genome assembly GCA_027943335.1 of Chamaecyparis obtusa. Classification (NCBI taxonomy): domain Eukaryota; kingdom Viridiplantae; phylum Streptophyta; class Pinopsida; order Cupressales; family Cupressaceae; genus Chamaecyparis; species Chamaecyparis obtusa. The sequence goes on from BSBK01004423.1 coordinate 1,058,692, forward strand.
GGTTGAAAATATCTCCTTACTCCCACTCATGTGGTTACTACAACCACTATCTAGGAACCATACTTATTCGGAACTCTCTTGTGCCACATTGCATGCTATCAAAATAGTGTTTTGCTCACTAGTGTGGGGTTGGTACTCATTTCTAAAATGTGCCTTTTGCTTATTCATGTCAGAGTGTCTTTTTCTACATTCAGATGCAAAGTGCCCAAATTTGTTACAATAATGACATTAAAGATGTTAGATTTATCATACCTTTCTCCCTGATGATGATTGTGAGGATGATTGCTCCCCCTTCCTCTTGATGATGTAGAATGAGTTTGTGAGCTTGGTGCTGGTCTTCTACTCTCAAATTGTGCATTTCTTCTTCCTCCTCTTGGTGCAAAATATCTTTTGCCTCTGCTATAATTTGATCTTCCTCTTGTGTTGCCAAATGAAAGTTGAGTTTTGAATGCATTCTCCAATGATGATGCACCTGATCGATTCAACCTTTTCTCATGTCCTAAAAGTGATCCCATTAGTTCATCTACTGATAGCTGAGAGAGATCTTTAGCTTCCTCAATGATTGCTACAACTGAATCAAACTTTGTAGGTAAACTTCTAAGTATTTTCTCCACAACTTCTTGGTCCCCAAGAGTTTCTCCATAAGATCTAATATGATTTACTATTCCTATTGCATGAGTGAAAAATGAATCTATTGAGTCTAAGTCTTTCATTTGCAAATTTTCAAAGTCTCTTCTAAGAATAGACATAGTGCAATGAAATAATAAAAATAGAATAGAAAATAAAAAAGTGATTAAATGTATTGATTCTGAAATAGAAATTTGGTTACATTAAAACTTTTCCATTTGAGTTTCCAGTGCTCTCATTCATGAAACAAAGTTCTTCTCCTCAAAACACATACAAAACATAGTATATTTTACATTAAGAAAAAAAAATATTTTCAGCCAAGAAGAAAGTTCTAGATTAACCTAGAAAGAACCGTCTAGATGCATCTGAAGCAAATGAAATAAGATAGAAGGAAAAATGGAGTAAATGCGATAGGTGGAGAAGTTGGCAGAAATGGAAGGGAAAATTAAATGTGCACAGCTGGAGTCCACGTACACCAACAATAGGAAAGCATTAAATTGGGCAGTTGGAATTAATTACCAACACATGACAATTTCAAATTTTGAAGAAGAAATGCCCACAACTTACATGCAACACTAAACTTCTCTCTCAATCTCACAAGCCTTTATTATTTTTAATAATCTGCAAATCTTTAAACAGCAATAAATTCCCTTTTCTCATTTCCATCAAACAACCAACTATTTGTGGGTTTTACTTATATTTCTGAGCAATCTTCAATACATTAACAATCTCTACCTTTAAAACCAGATAAAATGATAAAGAGAAAAGAAAAATTAATAGTTCGATGTGCTTAAATTCTAGGACAGTGACCTTCCAGGAGGAAATATAGACTGAAAAGTAAAATTAATTCGTCGATTTTCTTGAATTCTATGTCACCGTGATTTTCAAAAAGCCTAAAATTATTAGTAATGAATGAAATGTTGGATTCAAAATGATTGTGATGATAAGGAAAAAAAATATAACCTAATATTAGTATTAACGATGAAATGTTTGATTCAAATCTGATTCTAATAGAAATGCGCATGAAAGACTGAAAATTGTTGGGTTAATCTAGCTTTTTTATTGTAGCTGGGAATATTATTAAAAAAGTATCAGAATTTACAATACAATTATCCCATAATAAACTTGTAGCTCAGGTAAGTTGAGGTAGAGCAAGACTTTGAAGGCAAAGACTGTGCTTCTATTGCATCATTCTATAACACTACTAATGCAATTGACTGTTGGTTCTTATTACAGTGCATTTCATCATTTCACCTGCCAAAACAATTATTATATTAAATTTATTAGCGATTCTATTGATTGGAAATCATTAAGTTCTGAGATGTCAATGATGTTGCATTGAAAAAAAAAATGATATTCATTTTATATGTTAATCTTATTAATTCAATAAGATAAATACTAGTTTGTTGAAAATAATTATGAAAGCATACAATTAAACTCCTAGATTAAATTAATATGTTAGAACAAAATCAAAGAGCTCATGGTTAATTAAGTGTATCTCCAATAGCATAATAGTTTGATATTATGACCTCACACATATCAGCTTCATCAAGCTTGGCTTAAACTAATTTTTCCATTTGTGAAGTCTCAGAAACGAAGGTCATAAATTTATCAAATACATTTGCCTTACCAATTGTATTTCCTACAAATGCTTTTCTAAATCTATTATTATCATTTGACACTGGTGGCAACCTCTACAAAAAGCATAGAAAACAATTCTTCCACTCTAATTCATAAAGTGATAATAAGAGAGTTTCCAAAATAACTTCATCGCATGTACTACAAGTAATGCCTTTGAATCCTTCTATTGGAGAGGTTTTCAATTGAATGGAATTATTTGTCACAACTGCAGATCAAAATATTTCACCTATGTATGCATCGATTTAAAAGTTAAATGTTATTCCAAAAAGTTAAAAATGACATCAATATTTAAATAGATCATCAAAATATCACAAATAGTTAAAAATGCATGTTCATCTTAATGTAGGGAAAAGGGGGACTAGAGACGGCAGTAGACAAGAAGGAATGTGAAAGAATAATATTCCGAGTATCTTTTCAAACTAATGATACATGATAATAAATAGTTTTGCATTCCAACAGAGAATAGTAACCTATATCAATCCTTGACATAAAGCCAATGTAAATAAGCATCGTATTAGAGTCATAAAAAGATTCGCCCACAAATGCAAGCAGAAATATTTAACTAAAGGGATTTCAAGAAGGGTACAAAAACAATAATTTAAGGGTTTCAACAATCTTTGGGCTCTGAGCATAATCAATAAGACAGGACCAATATTATACAACAATCTAGCTTGACAGGTAGGTAGGTAATAATTTAATTCTTTTAAGATCCTTATGCTTGCATCCAACCCTTTCACATTTCGCAAATGCGGGACGCGGGTTCAAGTTAGGCTGCTTTAGTGTAGCCATTAAAGTGCAGCTAGCCTGATTATCCTCCACGAGTTAACATTGCATATTATGTAATATTTTCCTTTTGTTATTTAGAGTTGGAGATATTTATGTCAAAATTTTACTTATCCAAGTGATGCTCCATTCTTTTGCTTGATAGTTTTGTTAAATAACAGAGACAAGTTAACAAACAGTTTTAAATTGTGTACAGTAGATGGAGCTGAAACAATTAAATATAGAATAAATACAACATTTCAAACTGTAGGTGTAAATCTTCCATTTGGCTCTAAAATTTGGAAGCAATCTAGTTGAAATTTCAACTATCGAAGCTAAAAAGGTTTTCTCTTCGTCGCTCAATATTCTCAGCAAATGACCTAGATTTTATAGCATGGAACACAGGGCTAATTTAACCTAGAATTGGGTAGGTGTTCTGATCCTGTTTACACCTATGCTTTCAATTTAGGATTTAGAGATTAAACCATCATCAAGCCTTTCAATTCTGATGATTTTAACGCAAAGTGTATAAAATAAATAGGACTTGAGAGTTCTATTTTGAAATTTTTCACAGATAGAGTTGGGAAATTCCATTTGTAGTCAGTAAAGAGAGACTGCAGATGCATAATAAAAGGAAACTGACTAATGTAACCATAATTTTAGGCAGGATGGTGAGATAAAAAAACATATCAACCCCTTAATGCTTTGACCGCTAGATTTCAGTAGAATTTGTGGTCGAGCGACTTACCTAGTGATTCTGTACAATCGTGTGATGCAAACAAGACTGTTGAAGAGAATAAAATGGGGTAGAGTTTGCAGGAAAATAATATATAACCCTAATAAAGAACAGAATGCATGGGAAAAAATAATGGGCACATAGGAAAAATATAACACGACCCTAACATTAGAAATTTCACATTTACAAATATGAATATGATCAGTTGAAACATGAACAGAGAACATTGGCTGTTGTATGGTTAAGTAGAGTGACCAAAATACAACACTCACCTTAAAATGCTACAGAAATTGTGTCATGTAATCAACAATGCCGATGTCCACCTGCATTCTGCTTCCATTTACTAAAACCAAAATGTGAAAGCATACTTCTCAAATACCCAGCTATAGAAGTTTAGTTGCACTCAAAATGAAGATTAGTTATGGTTTTTATTCTCCCTACTCGTGGAATCTTTATTTTTTCAAAAAATTTCTCCCAAAACCCAAGGAAAATAGCAACAGCCAATCAAAATAAATCTAAAAAATTGAAATAAAACTATTTAAATGCATAAAGAGTAACATGAGGAGATTTTCAATGCACAATTTAATTGCAATTATTGTGCGCTGAAAACATTAGTGTCCTCTGCCAATCTCATAAATATTGTAATAAATTATTTTTTCTCATCTGCATCAAAAAACTATCCATTTGTAGGTTTCACTTATGCATCTTAGCAATTTTAGTACCTTAGCAACCTCTATCTTTAAAACCAGCAGAAAAGATAAACTGAAAAGTAAAATCAATAGTTCGATGTGCTTAAATGTTATGACAATTGCCATGCCAGGAGATAATATAAACAGAAAAGTAAAATTAATAATTCGATTGGGTTGCATTCTATGTCACCATGATTTCTGAATAAATTTAATTTTACTTGTAACAAATGAAATGTTAGATTCAAATCTGATTTTGAGGGTAAGGCACAGAAATATAACCTAATATTACTAGTAATGAATGAAATGTTTGGTTTAAATCTGATTCTGATGATACCGCACAAAATTACAGCCGAATATTACTAGTAATGAATGAATTGTTTGATTCAAATCTGATTCTAATAAATGCCCATGAAAGACTGAAGAATGTTAAGCTATAATCTAGCCTTGCCCATTAAAAAACTAAGGCCCGCTTCCTCCGGCTCCCAGCTAGCATCAATGAGAACTAAAATGCCTGCCCAATCTTCAATCTCCTCATGTAAAGGTGTAGTTTCCGCTTCCGAGCTAAAATCAATAGGAAACAAAATGCCTCCCCAATCAACAATTTCCTCATGTAAAGGTGTAGTTTTACATGTCGACTCCACAAGATTGTTTATGCCAAGGTAATGAGCAGCCTGCACATCACAGAAAAGAGTTCGCATCTTAACAATAATCCATCCAATGGATTACTAAAACATGGCTAAAACATACATAGACTATTTAGATCCAAAGCCCATTATAACAAGTGATATCATACTTTACTAAGAAGAAACAATGTATCCTGATCAATATCCACAAACTCTGTCTCCCACATTTCTACATCATCCCCTGTCAAATGTTCGATTTTTTGGGCATCCACATGGAATTTGCAGTATTGATAGACATTAGCAAGAACTGAACTATCAACTTCATCCAAAGATATGATGGCCTCAATGCCTGCGAAATCTACAGCATCTTTAATAAATTGGGACTCAAAAGCCACAGCCTCCTCCATTTCAAACACTTGGTTGTCTGAAGTCCTCACTCTGACCATCCTTTCCTCAGCCATTGGACTGCTGTGTTGACTCTGAATGAAACTTCAAATGGATCTTTTGAGAGCCCACAATATGGACTGAGCTGTTATTTTGAATTACAGATGAGAGATCAGAAATTGTGAGATGGGATGAACCTGTCGCGTTTAGATCACAAAAGACTGCACGGATTTAAGTAGTAGGACACTTGTCAATGGTCGGCTTTGCATAAAATTGGAAAGTAAGGACGCTTCATGTTAGGTCTGGGTTAAGAGACTCAAATTAAGGTTGGCACATTCAACAAAGTAGAAAGAGAAAATATCTTTTCTTTTTTTTAATGAATAGTCTTATTTTTATTAAAAAAAATATAAATATTACATATTCACAAAAAAAAGGTGGGGGATACAAGATCACCTCATGAGAGTTCACAAGACGCAAGACAGGAAACACAAACTATCTCTATTTTGATTATGTGATATTTCACAATGGGACAAAATACTTATATATTCGTTATATTTATTAAATTTAATTTATTTTTATAATTTAATCAATTATCATTTAGAATTACAATTTTCTGAATACAATTTTTATTTGTTATTTATTTTTCTATTTTAAATGATTGTAAAAATATCTATTTATCTTCTTATAGATCTATATTAAAAATAATAAAAATGAAAATGATTCCTATATTGTGAAATATCTAACTAGTTGAGATGTTTATCAAATTTATGATCATTTATAGTAAGGAGTTTTTCTTAATAATTTTTGAAGTTTTTTTGATATTAAACAAAATAAGAGTGTTGTTTGTTGCCAACAATAATTTAGTTATTACAAAAAATTTAGGAAAAAGAGGGGGTAGCAACTTACTACACTTAGCAGCAAGGCATTTCACTATTTGCAAGGATAGGAATTCCCTTCTAGAAATCCCCACGGAAGATAACCCCTTTACATGGTGATGGAATAACACAAGACAAGGATTCTGCAACATTTTAGAAAAGTTAGACAGATTTTTCCTTAAAGGTAGTCTTACTGACACCAACCATACTTTTGCAACTAAGATCTTACTGGTTTCTGGATCATATCACTATTCGGCACTCCTTAGCATTCTTATGGAATGAAAACCTAAAAAATGTCCCTTCAAATTTGAACAGGTCTGGCTTAGAGACCATAACATATTCAAGTTGATAGAACAATGGTGGTCTGAATCCAAAGCGACTGGATCCAAGATGTATATAAGCTGAAATTGATCAAAATAAAATTGTTAGAGTGGAATCCAAACAAGTTTGGAAACATCTTTGATTCAAAACTCAAATTGGAAAGTTGAGCAATGTTAATTCTCAGGTTATTTAGTCAAGAATGGATGAAGAACTCTACCTTAAAGAAAATGAACTCCTTTTAGAATATGAGGAAACATTAGCAAGGGAAGAATTGTTTTGGAGACAAAAATCTAGGGAGACTTGGTTCGGAACTGGAGAGAAATATAATTTTTTTTCATAGTACTAAATAGAGAAGGAATACCAATAGAATTTTATGCATTAATGATGAAATGGGGCATACAATCAATGATCCAAATGATATTGCTACTGAAACATTACATTTCTTCAGTAACATACTTAACAACTATGAGTGCTCTAACCTAGATAAACAAACAAAGCTACTTAAAAATATACCTAGTGTCATTACAAAATAACACAACAAGATTTTAATAGAAACATTCATGAGTGATTAAGTCAAAGAAACACTAATGCAGATGAATCTAGATAAATCCCCAAGCCTAGATGGTTTTTCTATTGTAATCTTTCAGAAGTGTTGGCACTTTATTGGAAAGGAAGTTACTGAGGCTCTAGAAGGAGTCAGGTTTCCAAGTAAATTGTTGAAAGAATTAAACAACACTTTCATTCCCCTTATTCCCAAAAAAGAAAAACATGTTAGCTTCAATGATTTTAGACCAATTGTAGTTTGTAATACCTTATACAAGCTTCTGACTAAAACCTTATCCCTGAGACTTCAAAAACTTCTTCCTCTACTCATTAGTGAGGAACAAACAGGGTTTGTTCTTGGCAGGTCGATCTTTGATGGAGTCATCATTGCACAAGAAGCCATTCACTCGGTCCAAATGAACAAGAATCCTAGCATGCTTATCAAGCTAGATATTAAGAAAGCATATGATAAGGTCAATTGGAGATTCTTTTGTAAATGCTTAGAAGCTTTTGGATTTGCTAAAAGCTGGATCAACTTAATTTTTGAATGTAACTCCACCCCTATGGTCTCCATCTTAGTTAATGGAATTGCAAAAGGTTTCTTTAGCATTTCTAGAGGTTTGAGGTTGGGGGATCGTATCTCGCCCCTTTTATTCATTATCATGGAAAAAGACTTAGGAAGAACTATTGCTAAGGAAAAAGAGAAGGGAGCTATTGAAGGTATTTATATCACAAATAATCTAGATAAAACTACCCATCAACAATTTGTTGATGATACTTTGTTAGATGGTGCAAATAACAGAACTAAAGCTAGGTCCTTTAAGAGGATCCTAGATTCCTTCACCAAGGCATCAGGACAAGAAATTAACCTAGATAAATCTGAAATCTTCTTCTTTAACAAAGATAAAAAGGTAGAAATGGATATTTGCAAAATCCTTAAATTTAAGAAGGGAAAGCTTCCTTGTAGGTACCTAGGCCTCCCTTTAGTGAAGAAAAATAGATCCTCAGATATATGGAATCTGATGATTGAAAAGATCAAGAATAAAATGATCTCATGGAAAGGAAGATGGATATCCTTAGATAGAAGAGCAACTATGGTAAGGTCTGTCTTGGCAACCATGCCAACTTACCTATCTTTTATCCATCTTCCCTCCAATAAACAATTAGAATTAAACAAATATTTGAGAAAATTTTTCTGGCAAGGATGTGGTGATAAGAATAAAACCCCCTTGATGTCTTGGGATAGAGTATGTAGACCAAAAGATGAGGATGGGGCAGGTCTCAAAAAACTAGGTAACCAAGGGAAAGTCCTTGGGGCTAAGTTAATTTGGAGACTATTTAATAATCTTGAGGCTAAATGGGTGAAGATTGTTATATTTCTAAATATTTGAGTGAGAACTCATCCATTAATATTTTTAGAGAAATTAATCCTCCTAGAGGATCCATAATTTGGAACTTCATGTTAGACTATTGACACATTATTATGAATAAAGTAACATGGAATCTAGTCACAAGAGAAGATGTTATTTTTTGGACCGATTCTTGGGGAGACTATGAAGTATTAGATAAAGAACTAAACAATACTCCTCTTAACAACTATTTAGAGTGTATGATAGGGGTGGTCCCACAATAGTGAGTTCCACTTTTTGGCCAACTTTGATAGAGAGTTCAACATTTTGAGAAAAAAACTTCACTTTTGAACACCTATTACCACAAAACTTTTAGGAATTTGAAGATGATGTAAACTAGAGTCTTTTAGAATTTTCTTTCTAGTTTCTGAATATATTTTTTTTTTAAAAATCATTTAAATTCATTTTTCTTTCTCCTTCGAAAAGTGGTTTGCGTGAAAAAATAATGTTTTTAAAGAGTTACTGTCACTTGGATCAGCATAACTTTGTTTTAAAATATGATAACGATGTAATTCTTTTGAGATTATATTTTTAACTTCAATATCTAAAGGATGTAATTGGTTTTATTCATTTTGGATCAATATTTCATAGTTTATTAAGTTTTAAAGTGACAGTAACTATAATTTAGACATAAGGTCACTTGGATCGCTCTAACTTGATCTATGTATATCGAAATTCTATTTTTTTTCATAGAAAATTAACACAAATACGCTTTCTCTACATATTTTTTATAATTTTTTTATTATAATTTACTATTTTTGCTGAAGTCTTGAAGAGACAGGTTGTTGAATGACCAAACAACCTATGTTTAGTTAAAGTAATATTTAAAAGTGATAATGAACTCAATATGTATTAACATTATATTCATTAGAAAGCTTGTTCTAAATAGCATCGTTTGACATCATCTGTTTGAAAAAATCATCTTGTTTAGTCCTTTGTTTCAGGCCTCCAAAGACCATTTTTTTGAAGTTCAGTTGCTCTCTGAGGAAAAAATTTTAGTTTTGGGGTCTTCGTGCGAAGACCCCCTTCACATGAAGACACTTAGGGGTCTTCGTGTGAAGACCCTTCGCACAAAGCCTCTCAAGTGAAAATCCTGGCAAAAAGACACCCCACCGAAATTTTTCATTGGGTACTTCGCATGAGGTATGTACTTCGAGTGAAGTCGGCTAGTGAAATTATTTTGTAAAAAAAATTTAGAATGGTATAAAACTAAAACATTTTGTTTCTATTTTATATCGAATTGCAATTAATAAATTCACATTTTCTATTATTGAAGGCATTTTTTGAAGGAGGATTACTATTTCTATTTTTTCAAAGACATAATTTTGGAGAGGAAAAATATTAGATTAAAGTAGTTTTTGAAGAAGAAAATTTTTGTTGACGATCTTATGGAGGAGATTTTTTGGAGCTCGAAGAAATGGGGAACAAGAAGGGAAGACAAATTAAATCTTCTAGAAAAAGGTCACTCTGTATTGAACAAAGAAATCATGAAGCTGTATTGATATATTATCATAAAACTAAAGAAGCTGAAAGACAAGTTGAAGTAGCAAGGTCAAGTCAAGTCGAAGAATTGCACATTGAAGAAGGGTCAGGATTACTCCCTACAAAAGCTCAAACAATTAATGTTGGAGAAGGGTCAACATCACGTTCTCTTACTGGTATGAATGAACTTTTAAATTTAGCTCAAACTGTAAAGAGAAATATTAATTATAGAAACTTAGATGATTTACTTACAATAGATGTGGAGAATTTGAGATCACTTGCTAATGTTCAACCCTTAAGTCTTGCTAAGAAGAGATCAATGAATATGATAGCAAGAGAAATATTGGGTAAATTTGATAATTTTGAAACACTTGAACAAGCTTAATTGCTTTCACTTGTACTTATAAATAAAAAGTTTGAAGGGGTATTAAAATTATTGGGTATAGACACATCATCAAAGAAGAGAAAAGTTGTTGACATGCAAACTGATATGATTGAAAATCTTAAGAAAGGTTTGAACCAGCTAGCGAAGCAATCTCGAACTATAGATAAGTCCATTACAAGAAAAGTTATGTTGACATCCATTGTAGGTAACACTATGGGATGAAAAAAATAGATATCTTTAGTTTTATCTCAGTTTGGTTTTAATAGGAAAACAATATCATGATATGTTAATAGGAGAATACTTTTGGATGATAGCACCTTGGAAGGCAATTGGGCAATCATGTGTAGAGCTCCTCATTCTGATAGGATTGATGAAGGAATAAAAAATTTGGTCACATCATTTTGGAATGATAATACATGTCCTTCACCAAATACTAGAGATGTTATCAGACATAGAATTTCAGCTAGTGAATATGAATATCATACGAAACATTGGTTAGACACAACACAACATGAAATGTATGTGCCATTTTGTAGTTCAAATCCTAATATAAAGATTGGGCAAAAAATGTTTGAAATATTGAAGCCATATTATATTAGAACAAACAAAGTGTTTTAAACTTGTTGTTGTCGTTATCATATTGAATTTGATCTCCATTATCAAGTTTTTTGAAATTTTGTAGAAGACACTTATGGTTTTGAAAATGCTCCTCCTACTAGACGAAGTGAGTTCATCTCATCCATTTTATGTGACAAAAGAGATGATGTAGCTGGACAAATAAATTGCATAAAAGGAATATGCCAAACATGTGCCAATTTGTCTCTTTTTCCTTTGAAAAATGAAAATATTGATCTAACAAAGATGGTAAATTGCAAAAGTTACAAATATGTAAAGAATGAAACAAAATTTGGGAAAGAATCCAAAAGGTTAGAATATGTTGAAGAGGAGATAAATGTTGGAGTATTTATGGAAAAATTTTAAAAATTGATTCAACCCTACATTTATCATTATTTTTTTGCAAAGTGGCAAGCACAACAATTCAAAATATTGAGAGACAATTTCCCACTTGGAACTATTGTATCAATTATTGATTTTGTAGAAAATTATTCTTTTGTTCATCAAAAGGCAATTCAGTCAGAATACTATTTTGTAGAGCAAATTACTATTATGGTACATGTGTGTTATCGAGACACACAATTAGATTTGGATGGTATTCAGATCACATTTGAAGTATAGGTCATCAAGAAGGAATATCATTTTTATATAAGTGATGATAGAGAGCATGACATTCATTATGTAGAACACTGCTTCAAGATGTTTTTTGCAAATTTGAAAGAAAGAGGTATAAAAATTGATAAACATTATGTTTGGTCAAATGGATTTTCTACACAATTCAAATCATCGAGACCATTTTATGCACTATGTAGATATCATCGTAATGAAAACATACCACATGTTTGGAGTTTCTTTGAGAGTGGACATGGAAAATGTGAACATGATGGTGTCGGAGCTTGCATCAAATGTGTTATATCGAATGAATTATAAGGGAGTGCATATAAAAAATGCAAATGATATGGTTGAATGGTGCAAGACACATTTCGCACCAAATGAGAATGACACGTCATCAGGATTGACTCAGGCGGTACCATATAGAAAATTTTGGGAGATTAAAGGTATGCACATATTTTTAAATTATTTGAAAGTGTTTAAAATTTTTATGATATTTTTTATTCAAATTATATTTATATAGAATATATTATATATATGCATTTGTTCAGGTGTTGATAGAAAAATTATGTATGGTTGCAATAGGTTAGAAAAAAGAGGTGATCTTTGCATTCAGTTATGAGTACGAATTGTCGCAATTGGATGTTGAACACTAGGGACTACTCATGCTTTTGTTGTCACTGCATTGCTGACAATTATGAGAAATGTATCAATCAATACCATGGATATGTAGGTGCATCGAATCTAGTGCCACTAGTTGTTACTGATACATTTGATAGAGATGAAGATGAAAACTTTGATGATGTCTCTTTGATTTCTATTGATTACGATCATATCTCAAGATTGGTCAAAATTGGTAAGTATATATATTTCACATTATATGGTACATTGAGATGCATGTATAGATAGATAGATAGATAGATAGATAGATCTATAGATTGAACTAAGTAAATTTTAAGATCTCACTCATGTATATATAAATTTATTGTGTAGGAGATGTCTTTGCAGTGATTGTTGAGCGTGGAAATGTAGAAGGAGTTGGTTATTATTTATTGCGTTGTATTATAGAGAGGATGAAGTTACTTGAACCTGAAGAAAGTGATGGAATGTTGTTCCCCATAGGTTTGTATATGGTTTACATCAATATATTGAACTCTAAATTTTAAATTTTAATCTTTTAAAAAATTTTAAATTGAGTTTGTTTAAATTTATATATCGTTAAAATTTGTGACCTACAGGTTCAGCTATTTTAGAGGGAACATATTTCAAGAAAATTAAATTAATTCAACATGGTACATTCACTTTTTTTATTATGAACCTGACAATAAGGTGTTTCAATATAGTCACCTAGTAGTTTCCACATCTATTTGTCTTCATACATATATCTAAAACTTATCTCACCACTAGTAGGTGTCATGTGGATCTCTCATAGGAAGATGCTTTGAGCCCACACTAGAGATAACATGCTCTGCTAACTGTGCCTAGAAAATATTATACATTGAAAAATAATCAATACACATGTCTACAATTAATTTTTCACTAAAACTCCTAAGAAGAAAGAAAAGAAAATTTTATATGTACTTGGGTCTTAGGAGCAGGAGAATCATTAGTGCGCTACACCATCATATCATCAACTAAGGTCCCGAACCTCTCTATTAATGAGGAGTGTAGGGGTGACACTTTCTGGGAGGGGAGTGATGTAGAACCTAAACCATCTGGATGCAATAACATATCCATATATGACCTGACATCAGTGCCAACGTCCACCTGACCCAACCCACACAACTTCTCATCAAAAGTGTCTAGGCCCTCAGTGGTGATGTGTACATCTCCAACCTATATACCTGGCTCTACAACTATAGAGTGATCTATGAGTGCACAAAACTCTACACTATACTGTGCCTAACTAGTAGATGGTGCATCCTATGTCAGTGGAACTACAGGATGTTGTACAAGTGTAATGAAATCCCTGACTGAATGTATTGGGATCCTGTGTGTGTCAGCAATATGAGAACAGGCCTACAAGAGATCCTCCAAAAAGTAAAGGGCCATATCTAAATGACTATGATAACCTGACAGTGCTCGTATCTCTCCAAGTATAGGAAGACCTAGAGTTGTATATGTCTCCTTAGTCATACCTGCATTAGTACAAGATGAAGCCTCAGAAGATGATCTGGCTCTACTCATTCTAGTCAAAATGTATTTGCCTGTTGAATTTAAAGTGATGGATGTGGTTGCAGAAGCAATCTGTCCTATACTATCCACAACTCCCCTCTAAGAAGTAATGATGACTCTATCTGCAGTAGCAGCCATCACCGGTGCCACTGCCAGAGTCCTATCCCCAACTAGCCATCTATGAGATTGTACAACTTGATCAACCCTATGATACTGATCACGGTCTGCAACCCTACCGAGCCCTTGACCATAATATGTTGGGAGATCTAAATAGTTGACCCTGATTCCCAAACGGAACTCAATGTACAACTGTTGTGCAAAATATAATAGAATCTGGTCATTGTTTAGATAATGACCATGTGCTGCAAGAAACTAAGGGTAAATCATACATGTGATCTAAGGAATCATACACTATGTGACCTGATATTCCCTCACTGTGGCCCTCCCCTCATAATGTGGGAAAACCTCTCGTTTGATGGTTTCCTTGGGGATAAGGCTCTGAGCCATCGCCAAGGAAACATCACCTGAGACCTTGTCCCTCAACTCTCAAAAAATGGTCTCAACTACCTAAGGCATGAAGAAGGAGTGAGACCTCAATCTGGTAGCCATAATCTCCAAACTGGTCAATATAGTAGCACAAGTAACTCTATATATACCATTTTCTGAAGACATACAGATAGACTCTCTAAGTCGAGCCATCTCCATATCAGCAATATAAAAAATGGTTTTCATATCAGGAGTCTGAGATGCACCCTGAGCGGTCATCTAGATACATAACACATGAAAGCTAAGTGTTAATAATTAAGTACTTGATTACATGTTATAATTACATGTAAAATGGAAACAAATATCTAAATATATAAAATTATAGGTCCTGTCAGGTCATGTAAGTGGTCTTATTAGGTCTTAAGGGTCCTAAGATGTACTAATTATGTCTTAAGGGGTCGTAGATAACATAAGAGGTCCCAAGGGGTCCTAAGGGATTCAGATAAGAGTCCTAGAATGTTAATGGGTCGTAGGTACAATAAGTGGTCCTAGAGTGTCTTAAGGGGCCGTGGGTAACATAAGAGGTCATAAGCTATAGATAAGGGTCTTAGAGTGTCTTAAGGGGTCATGGGTAACATAAGAGGTCCTAAGGTATAGATAAGAGTCCTAGAGTGTCTTAAGGGGTCGTGGGTAAAATAAGTGGTCCTAGAGTGTCTTAAGGGGTCATGGGTAACATAAGATGTCATAAGCTATAGATAAGGGTCCTAGAGTGTCTTAAGGCGTCATTGGTAACATAAGACGTCATAAGCTATAAATAAAGGTCCTAGAGTGTCTTAAGGGGTCGTGGGTAACATAAGTGGTCCTAGAGTGTCTTAAGAGGTCGTGGGTAACATAAGATGTCATAAGCTATAGATAAAGGTTCTAGAGTGTCTTAAGGGGTCGTGGGTAACATAAGTGGTCCTAGAGTGTCTTAAGAGGTCGTGGGTAACATAAGATGTCATAAGCTATAGATAACGGTCCTAGAGTGTCTTAAGGCATTGTGGGTAACATAAGAGGTCCTAAGGTATAGATAAGAATCCTATAGTGTCTTAAGGGGTCATGGGTAACATAAGAGGTCCTAATTAGTGGACTAATTGGTCATAATTGGTCCTAATTGGTCATAGTAGGTCCTAATTGGTCATATTAGGTCCTAATTGGTTATGATTGAGTCTAATTACATCCTAATTGGTTCTAATTGAGTCTAATTAGGTTCTAATTAGTTCTAATTGGTCATAAATTTTGAGTCTAATTAGGTCCTAATTAGTTCTAATTGGTTATAAATTTTAGTTCTAGTTAGGTCTAGTTAAGTCATATAGGTCCTAAATATTGTTCCTAATAGGTCCTAATTGATCTAGTTACCTATCTAATTGGTCCTAATAGGTCTAGCTAGGTTTAGTTAGGTCTATTTGGACCTAATAGGTCCTAATACATCTAATCGCTCAGACTAATGTTGGTTAAAGTCCTAATAGGTCTAATTGGTCCTAATAGGTCCAGTTAGGTCTAGTTAGACCTCTAATTAGTCTTAATAGGTCCTAGTTACTAATAATTAGTCTTAGTAGGTCTAATTATCTACTCTAAAATTAGGTATTACAATATCACATTTACATGATGAACATTAAGACAAGTCTTCACCATCAACTTAAAATATCTAGAGAGAGAAACAACTTAGACATACCGTGTTTCCTAATATGACCTAATATGACCTATTAGGACCTAATATGACCTAGAGTGTCTTAAGGGGTCCTAGGTAACATAAGAGGTCCTAAGGTATAGATAAGAGTCATAGAGTGTCTTAAGGGATTGTGGGCTACATAAGTGGTCCTACAGTGTATTAAGGGGTCTTGGGTAACATAAAATGTCATAAGCTCTATAGATAAGGGTCCTAGAGTGTCTTAAGGGGTCGTGGGTAACATAAGAGGTCCTAACGTATATATAAGAGTCCTAGAGTGTCTTAAGGGGTCATGGGTAACATAAGAGGTCCTAAGGAGTCATAGGTTACATTAATGGATCCTTGTATGTATTAATTGAATCTAAGATACATAAATGTGTCATAGGACAACCTAAAATATGTTAATGGGTCTTCAGGATCCGAATGGGTCATATATGTCTTAAAATATCATAAGGGATGTATAGTGGTCTGATAATATTAATGGGTTGTAGATGTGATAAGTGGTCTAAGTGGTCCTAGGACATCCTAAGATTCTTTAATGTGTCTTGAGGGTCCTAAGGTTTCAATAAGGGGTCGTAGGTGCAATAAGTGGTCCTAGAGTGTCTTAAGGGGTTGTGGGTAACAATGGATCCTAGATGTGTCTTAAGATAATGTAAGGGATGGATAAGGGTCAGGTAGAGTATCTTAAGGGGTCAGGGGTAACATAAGAGGTCCTAAGGGATCCTAGGTTTCATTAGTGGATCATCGTATAATATTAATTGAATCTAAGATACATAAATGTGTCCTAAGACAACCTAAGATATGTTAATGGGTCTTGATGATCTTAATGGGTCATATATGTCTTAAAATGTCGTAAGGGATGTATAATGGTCCAACAATGTTAATGGTTCATAGATGTGATAAGTGGTCTAAGGGATCTTAGGTTACATTAATTGATACTAGTATGTCTTAAGGGTTCTTGTAGACAACAATGGCTTCACATATGTATTAACAAAAGCAAAGATATATGAATGTGTCCTAGGACATTTTAAGATATAATAATGGGTTGTATGGGTCTTAAGGGGTCCTGTGTATCAAGTAAGATGTCATAAGTGATACGTAATGGTCCTAGAATGTCTTAAGGGGTTGTAGGCTGCATAATAGGTCCTAAGAGATCATAGGTTACATTAATTCATCCTAGCATGTCTTAAGGAGCCTTGAAAGAAACAATGAGTTCTTGTATGTATTAATGGAACCTAACATGTACATTAATGGGTCAGAGGACATCCTAATATGTATTATAAGATCTTGAGATTCCTAAGGGATCATAAGTGTCTTAATATGTCGTAAGGGAGGCATAAGGGTCCTAGAAACTTACTATATGATGATTTTTTAACATTTTCTAACATACTACTAGATCATTTAAAAAAATTTAACTACAATTTTCTAAGATTTTTACAAACTAAAAATTATTTAAAACAAATAACTAACTAATATTTACTAAAAATGCATGTACATGTGTGTGTGTGTGTGAGTGTGTGTGTGTGTGTGTGTGTGTGTGTGTGTGTGTGTGTGTGTGTGTGTGAGAGAGAGAGAGAGAGAGAGAGAGAGAGAGAGAGAGAGAGAGAGAGAGAGAGAGAGAGAGAGAGAGAGAGAGAGAGAGATTTATAATATTTACAACTTTAAACTTAAAATTTAACATTTTTTAACATTTCTAACTTTAAACTTAAAATTTAACATTTTCTAACTTTAATCTTAATATTTTCTAACATTTCTACTATGGTCTCTAATATTTTGTAAATAGTTTCTAACAAACTACTATGATTTTCTACCATTTTCTAACATATTCTAACATTTATACTATGATTTTTAATATTTGTATCATTTTCTAAGATTTAATTATGTTTTTCTAACATTCTACTATTAATTTCTAACATATTAGATAATATTTAACTATGATTTTCTAACATTTCTACAAATAAAAAATTATTTAAAACAAATAACTAACTAAAATAAATATAAAACATATTATTTACAATAAAAAATGAGAAAAAATGTGTGTACCTGATACTGCTAACAATCTAAAGATGTCAAAGAAGCTCGATAGGTGTTGGCATGCTGACGTGCTGAGGTGCTTCACTCCAAGGCCTGGGGTCCGCAAAGACTAACAGTAACAATGAGAATAAAAAAAATGCCAGAAATATATAAAAAATCTAACCCAAAGGGGCTTCGCACGAAGGCCCCTGCTAGGGTACTTCACGCAAAGAGGGGTCTTTGCGCAAAGCCCCTTGTCTAGGGTACTTTGTGCGAAGTGGGTCCACCACTTCATGTGAAGTATCAACTTCGTACGAAGACTCTAAAGTTTTTTCTCCCCATCTCACCAATTTTTTTCATCCCTAAAAGTGGGACACAGCTTTGTGGGATCACCCATAGGTATTTTCCTCAAGGACTATATTTCTTTCAATGGAGAAGAATGGGTATGGAAATCTTTTAAGGAAATAGGGATATCATTAGAAGATGAAAATCTATTAAATGGGACTCTTAACAAAAGAAGAATCCTTCTAAATGACAAAAAAAACTCGTTGGTTTGGGATGGCTCTAAAAATGGAGAATATAACACTAAAGATGGTTATAACCTCATCACTGAAAGCTATAAGAGACCTAAGAATGACATCCCTATAAACCTATGCTGGAACAAAAATTGTTTACCCAAAGATGGTTTTTGTGCCTAGTTGGCCCTTAGTAATAGACTCCTGACAACAAACAAATTTAAAAACATGGGTTTCTCAGGACCCAGTATATGCCCTCTTTGTGAGAGCAATGACGAATATATTGATCACTTATTTTTGAACTGCTCCTATATGAACCAATGCTAGAAATGGCTCTCAAGAAACTTGGGTTGTTCATCGACATTCCTTAATTCACTCCTCGCTATGCTCCTAGCCTGGCTGACCATTAAAAAGGACAGTATCTATGCCAACCTTTGGACAATGGCTCCTTTAATTCTATTATGGGAAATTTGGAAAGAAAGAATCTTTAAGGAAGAGAAATTGGATTGGATGCTAATTATTAATAAGATTGAAGTAGCTATCATAGAAACTATTAACAATAGAACCTCTAAACTATAAAAATCACTTGTCTTCACATAAGTCATTGAGATGATAAAACGAGAGGAAAATGGATTGGTCTTTCTCTTCCTCCCTTTATTGGTATGCAAGATCAAGGAAAGGAATCCAAAAGGAAAAATTACAAATGGCACCCTCCAGAGGATGGATGGGGTTTAAACTAAATTTTGATTAGGCATCTAGGGGAAATCCCAGAGTAGCAGACATAGGTTGTTGTATTCATAACAAAGATGGAAATGAAATTGTAACTTTGGCTACTCCTATTGGAAATGAAACCAACAACTGGGTGGAATTACTAGCTTTAGTCAAAGGAATTAGAAAATGTATTTCCTTAGAATTAGAAAATTTGGAAATTGAATGGGATTCTACAATCATCATTAATGCTTTAAGGAAAGGATTGACGCCAAATTGGAAACTAAATTTTCTTCTCTCCCAAGATTTAACCTTATGTAAGTCATTCAAGAAAACCATCATCAATCATATCTATTGGGAAGGTAATAAAAGAGCCGATGAAATTAAAAAACCTAGGAGCAAATGATATTTTATTACTATAGAATAGTATTTAAAAATAGGGATATTATCTAGGGTCTCCAGAGTATCTATCTCTTTAGAGTCTCTTTATTTAGCATACCCCTAGTCTGAGGTAAGAGCTTAGGCTAAGTCTGACTAAATAGGTGTTGACACTATCCGTTCCTTCAAACCACATAAACATTGAGGGAGAGCCTTGGTATCAGACCAAGAGGTCAAGTATT
This sequence comes from Chamaecyparis obtusa, assembly GCA_027943335.1. Classification (NCBI taxonomy): domain Eukaryota; kingdom Viridiplantae; phylum Streptophyta; class Pinopsida; order Cupressales; family Cupressaceae; genus Chamaecyparis; species Chamaecyparis obtusa. Next base: position 1,078,621 of record BSBK01004423.1, read on the forward strand.
CTACATTAGAATCTACAGATAGTAGTTGTCAAATTAGCAAGGCAATTGGCTCTGATTTTAGCCCCGATGCCACACAAAGACTTATGGTTCTTTAACTAAACTTTTGACATTCATATCCTTTACAAAGATCCCTAATAAAGTTTTATACACTCTCCTTTTGAGAAGCTTATGTACACTCTAATTTTCACTTATATCTATAAATATTATTATAGCATTATACTCACACACACACACACATGTGTGAAAATCTATATATATAAATATATGAATATATGAATATATATATATATATATATATATATCTATGTGTGTGTGTGTGTATGTATATATATTCACACACACACACACACATATATATATGAGGGTGTGTGTGTGTGTGTGTGTATATATAAAGGCTTTCATTATTTAAAAAAGATATATTCCTTTTTCATATATATATATATATATATATATATATATGAAAAAGGAATATATCTTTTTTAAATAATGAAAGCCTTTATATATATATATATATATAATCTATATATATATATATATATATATATATATATATATATATATATATATATATATATATATATATATATATATATATATATATATATATATATATATATTCATATATTTATATATATAGATTTTCACACTTATATATATGGCAGTAGGTGGGAACTATAGCTATAGTTGGTTCACACAGATTCATTGATTAATCTTATATTTTCACACTCATATATATTCTCATCTTAATATATGTTTGGCATGATTTCTCTTTCCCTTTCATAGCACGATTTCCTCATTATTAATCTTAACTCCCATTTAAAAAAGGATAATCTTGTTTAGATGGAAGTAATCATTACTTCTATTTCCCATCAGAGCCTAATAAGAATCAATTAGTTCCTCCTCTTAAAATGCGGATAACTTTAGGCTTTCATTCACACAAGCTTATAAGATTATGACTAACATTGCATCACAGGTAGGATTTACACAGATTTAAACAAGATCATGGCACCTTGCTTTTAGGAATTAATATAGAAGTGTGTTATTATAATGACAAAAACACATGCAATCCCAAAAGATCATGAAATTATAAGGTGAGTAGAATCATCATAACTATCATTAAATGCTTTATCACAAATGATCATTAATACACAAAGGCTTCATATTTTAGTAAGAAGAGCTAAGTAACTTGTTTGTAGTGCAACTAATCAAGAGATGGAGTCTAGGATGATTAACTTTGTTCTTCTTGACTACTACGCTATACCGTTTAGGGGAATGATAAAACCAGAGTGCTAGACTCAAATGTTGAACACTCTTTTTGATTCTGCAAGAAGGGCACTACAAAGAGGGATAGGAGACCATCACTTCAACAATGAATTCACATTCAGATCTAATGGAAATATTGTAGGTCTCTTCATAGCTATCTCCTCCTTTGCATGCTGTAAAAAAGAAGAGATTATGAAAATTGCAAAGATTATCTTTGAGGAGGGTTTTCTAGGAGGGATGGAACAAATGGTTTATAGTATTGACAATCATATGAAAAATCCCCTACCGAGAAATGATAATGAAGACAAAGATTGAGAATTTTGGAGCAATCCCCAATTCTAAGTGAATTCCTATGTTAATGTTTAAAGATGAAAGGCATTTTGATGATTTTTGGCCATAAATATCCAGAAACTTGGATTTTTTATACAAAGATCTCTTAAAAGAAGAAGTGGAGATAGAATGGTTGCTAGACTACTGGTGAGATGAATGGTTCAATATTTCAAGGATCTGGATAAAGAAGAAAAGAATAATTTTCATATCATATCCTTTGAAGTGAAGAAATGCTCCCGACACACCAAAAACATAGTGTCAGAAGATGACTCCATTGTTATCATCAGAAAGAAGGATGAAGGATGGATCTACCAAGAGCTTCAAAAATATTAAGTATGATTTAAGTTATAACTAGAAACACGATATCTCTTTTTGGTTTTATTTAGTAGAAGGCTTATGGTTAGATAGCATTTCCTGCAAAAGACTAGAATTTTGGGTAATCAACATGGATAGTCTAATGTAGCTTTAGCATTTTTTCATAAGTTGTTGTTTAACATTATGACTCTTACTTAGGCTCTCCAAGCTCTAATCAAATATGGTATTTATAGGGATTGTGTAGAAAGCTTGCTCTTAGGATTTGCATCTAACCTAAAGTCTCAGTCTTGCTCTAATTTTTCTGTCTAGGATATGTGGAGAATGGTAAGTAGGAGCAAAATAATTTTGGAATTAATTATCTTCTACGAGTTTCCTAAAATACCCTTACATAGAATCTGGTGCTAAACAACAAATATGGGAGAATTTTTAAAGTAGAATTGCTCAAATCCATAGAGGGTCTTTAGGTGAGTAGAATGTAGGTTTCAATGGAGATTACAAAGGGTTAAATTAAGGTCCTCAATAGAAACCTTTTCAGATAAAATAAGGCAATATATGTCAATTAAATCCCTATAGAGAATTTTTAAAAAAAAATTAAAAAATTAAAA